>JAZDUH010000461.1:2875000-3137500 GCA_036419115.1 Scarus forsteni
GTACTAAGAGGCAGGTGAGAGAGGGATATCAGTGCAGACTGTTTTGGTGTAAGTGTAACCCGTGTGACCCTGCGTTGTGTATAGTTTTTCTTCATACAGAGATGACAGACAAATGATCTTGCTCTCTCTTCAGGATTTATTCTGTACAAAAATATAGTTAAGAGTCTCAGCATCTGGCAAACAAATATGCATATCTGCTCCTCTCCCCAGAGATAACATCAAAGGGGCCCGGCGGCAGCCATTAACAAAGCAAAACAATGCATTCATTTAACCCCTTTAATATTATAACCATTATAGTTCTTTTTTGTCAATAAATGTGTCAAGAAATGTATGTAAACATACAGGTACATCTCAAAAAATTAGAATATCATGAAAAAGTTCAATATTTTCATCACTCATTTCAGAATGCGAAACCCATATATTATATAGACTCATTACAGATAGAGTGAAACTCTTCAAACATTTATTGCTTGAAATTTTTGTAATTCTGAAATGAGTGATAAAAATATTGAACTTTTTCATGATATTCAAATTTTTTTAGATGTACCTGTAAATCTCAGTAAACATACCTGTAAGAAAAATATAGTCAAGAGTCTCACTATCTGGTAAACAAATATGCACAAATATTTGCTCCTGCACAAACAAAACACATGCCAGCTAACTTAGAACACAGTGAACACAAGCTAGCATAAAAAACCTGTTCGTACAGCTAGCTCTACTAACTACGAACAAAATAACTTTTTGGATACACAATTCAGACTTATAAAAGTAAAAGATAGAAACACATTAAAGTGCCACAATCAATACAAAGCATAATTAAAATGAATAAATAAGTAGAAAAAAATAAAGTTAGGCTACAGACACCTACCTCTCTGCAGGGATATCATAAAAAGGGGAGGAGAAAGGGGCCAAACCAAATATAAAGGGCAACAAAGCAATGTTGAAGAAACTTACTGGAGGACCAGGCTCTACCAAATGAAATACTCAGAAATTTACACGGAGACTCTGAAATACATACTTACGAACACAGGTATAATTTTTCTAATTATATATAAAAATAATGAACATGTCATTAACCCTGTTACATAAGTATAAAAAATTTCCAACATCTGCTAGACAGGATTTCTTAAAGCTTAAATTAAAGTATATGTTTATTCTAGGACAGAGTTACTCATTTAATTTAATTCATAGAAAATGACTGGCATGCTTTGTTCATTTCTCTTGCCCCATTGATGTGAGTTATATACAGTAGATATTTTAAAAAATGCTTGTTTGTTTTCCAAATAAGAATTTTTCACACTGTTAAGGGATTATTTTTCAATGACTGTACATGAATTACAATAAATTGGAACAGGAGCTAGTCATCTGGACCGTGCCTCTTCCACAAACAGATGTTGCCTGGAAGGGTTTATGACAGGGTTCTAGAAGTGTCCATCACCCAAAAAACATATTGACTGAAGTCTGTATATTTGCCTCCAATCCTGCTGTCAACCATCTCACCACTGCACTCGAAGATGAAAAGATCCCAGCATTGTATTGCACCATTAACACTTTGTAAATATTACATGTTTTCCCTAGATATGCTCAGTAGCATTACTTCCACCTTGGTGTTCACACTGCGGTCAAAAGTGACCTCAATATGATTTTTTTTGCTCAAATGTGACCTGTATCTGATATGTTTCTGACAGTGTTCACACTGTCAGAAACAATACTGAATCAGATACATATTAGGGATGTAACAATATGAAAATTTTGCATCATGGTTATTGTGACCAAAATTATCACGGTTACCATTATTATCATGGTATTGTTGCAGTGTGCTCAAAATGTTCAAAAAGTACTTTAACACATAATTGAAATCATTTAACCCCTTTGATATTATAATCATTATAGTTCTTTTTTGTCAATAAATGTGTCAAGAAATGCCCTTTGAGTACATTTTTTTACCCTTCTTTCATCAGAAATAAAAGTAAACAATTCTAGCAAGTATTTGTCATTATTATGTGATAAATGCTTAAACAGCGTGTGATTACAAGAAAAGAGAAAACAGATTTAAATTTTTAACCGGATTCTCTTTATAAACAATCGGGAATGAACAACAAATAACCTATTTTACAAACACTCACACACTTTTATTTGCCTGCGGCATTAGTCTCCATGTCACAGCTTGTTATTTTAGACTATGTCCAGGAGTTTTTTTTTTTGTGTTGGTTTTACTGACGATAGTCCCTGAAGCAGTTAGCTCACTTCATGACTCTTTTCTGGTCTCCCCTCTTCCTGGCAGATATCCTTGATATTTCCAAATTACGTTTGATTAAATCCACAAAACAGGAACTTTGACAGAAAAAGACGATCAATTCCAAAATTACGGTGAATACACGGAAAAAGAACGGCAAGAACACATCCCAGAATGGTGCTAATGCTATTATTTACAAGATTTATACATTATGCTGCTTCATCGAGGAACAGACTCGTAGTTAAGACCTTTCCAGTCAAAGAGCGGCATCACTGAGTGTTATTGACGCAGTGTGGTATTCAAACACGGTAAAACGGTAATTTTACTAGAACACGGTAATGATTACCGTGGGAAAGTTTACCACGGTTTACCATTGTACCGGTAACCGTTACATCCCTAATACATACATATCCGATTTTCTTGAATACGACCGTGCTCTGAACAGCCAGGTCGCATTCAATGCAACTTTGACGTCATTATCAATCAGAGGTCGGCACTTTACCTCAGGAAATTTTTTTTCAGAGTCACTTCATGGACAGAAAATAATCAGAGGTTAATATATAGATATGATTATAATAAAGTTTATGCAATTTTCCCCTAAAATGCAGAGTTTTATTTGAGTGTTCATCTACAAGCATGATTAAACAATGCATAATGGAAGGAGAGATGAGAGAAAGTGAGAGAGCACTTGAATGAATCTAACGTTTATATAATGATATCTGATAAACTTAGTTTATTGCACCGACTTTTTGAATGGAATTATCAGGCTAAAATAACAGTTTACAGGACGAGGAGACACTGATGATCCACTGCTGTCCATCTCATCCGTACACATTTGCACGCTACTGCATGTTTCTATGAGACGTGTCAGTGAACAGTCTGCTCCTGTCCGATCTGCTCTCAGACCAACTAAGAAACCCCAAAACAGATGACAAAACTAAGTTTTCGCCTCTTTGTTTACCTGTGGCTGCATATAGGTTCATAAGAAATAAAATGCATTTATAATTACTTTAATAAGAGCTCACTCAAGGTGAGCTGTTGCAACATCAGGTTCTGCGTAATAGGAACAAGCTTCTCCAGCATGTGAAGCACGTTTTGGTCTCTCATGTATGTTGCCCTTCTTCACACTGTTCTGTGCATGGTGCCATCAACTGTTCAACTGAGCATGCGTGTCACTTCTCAAGTATGAGCTGTTCACATTACATTCTGCAGTCAGGCCACATTTAAATGTGTAATGTGACCAGCCAAACAAAAAAATTGGATTCAATTGCAATCAATTGGAATTGAGCATTAAAGGGACAGTTCAGTATTTTTGAAGTGGGGTTGTATGAGCTCCATGTAGTCACTAAGGACATTACATACTGTAGAAAAATCTCTCTTCTCCACCAGAAAGCCACAGTCTATAAGAGTCAGTGACGAAGAAAAAGACGCTAATGGAAAAGTGCCGTACCGGAGTTAAAGGCTATTTTCTCCGCCTACAAGAACTCAAATCAAAAAGTAATACCACAGTTTAAGAGTACGCTACATAGACAATTTTTTAAGTGCATAAACCTTTCGGAAATTTAAAGTTTATCCGGACCTAAGCCAACTCACGTCTGTATCCTTCCGCTAAATCCCTCTGCCGTAGTTAGCTACCGGAGAGCTAGCGGTTTTCGAACACCTTTTTAGACTAATTAAAAGCACATTATAAGACAAATACTTCTGAGATGGGTTTTTGTGATGCTTCCCTTGATGCAGAAACAGATGTGCATCATCTAGAACTCGGCTGCACAGAAATCGTTGCGTGTGTGAGAGACACACACACTCACTAGTAGTCTGCAATGTTATGATCAACAAATAGCCTCCTCTACTCTGCTTATTTGTCTCTGACAGATCATTATTACTTACTTTGAGCAGAAAACTGTCATTAGGTCCTTCAGGTTTGGGACGTTTTTCCAGTTTATCTTCGGGAAATTGAAATATGTCCACAAAACTCCAGGAAAGGAAAGTCTTTTTGACGAATAATACCGCCGTCCATATCACCTATTCTCAGGTCAAACATTCGCCCCACTGTTTATTTCCGACTCTATCTTGATGTCCAGTGTCCGTGGATGTTTCCTCTGTTTTCCTCTTGGTCTGTCCATCTCCATTTGTAGACACTCGTCCTGTGAATAAACTCCGGTCCATGCAGGTGTCCTCTTGACTCCAAAGTGAATGGGACTTCATCGGCGCTGTCATAATAATCCCTTTTTTAATTTCCTGCATTGTCTCTTCCTCACGCCGCTGACAGTCAAAACAGAAGAGTTATGATACTTGATAAAAGTTACACGAAGCTACAGCAGCCGTTAGCGTGCTAATGTTTTGATCAGCTGAGAGGGGAAGGGGCAGACTGAGACACTCCGCCCCTTCCCCTCTCAGCTGATCAAAACATACATGCTAGCGGCTTCAGATGCTGGTTGTAGCTTCGTGTAACTTTTATCAAGTATCATAACTCTAAAAAATTGTCTATGTAGCGTACTCTTAAACTGTGGTATTACTTTTTGATTCGAGTTCTTGTAGGCGGAGAAAATAGCCTTTAACTCCGGTACGGTACTTTTCCATTAGCGTCTTTTTCTTCGTCACTGACTCTTACACACTGTGGCTTTCTGGTGGAGAGGAGAGAACTTTCTACAGTATGGAATGTCCTTAGTGACTACATGGAGCTCATACAACCCCACTTCAAAAATACTGAACTGTCCCTTTAAGAACTACAGTGTGAACGTAGCCCTCATGGCTTCAGAATTTCTGAAATGCTCTGCATTGTCAATTATTGCAAGGCATGACCTAGTTCTGCAACTCTCTCTTTCTATCTCTCTGTTACTGTCTTTACTTTCTCTCTTTTGTTCCTCATTCACTAATACTTCATATCTTGTCATCCTCTCTGTACCTCTTCACCTCATTTTCTCCTCACTCTGGGCCAGTCCTCTGCTTTCATTCTCATTTATTCTTTTTTTTTTCTCCATTTACTGCTTCAACAATGCATGCATCTTTCTCGCCTGTCTCTCTCTTCCCTTCTTCATGCATGCATTCTTTATTATTCTTTATTATTTTTCACTACCCTCTCAGCGTTTCCCTCCCCCTTTGTGTGTCACAGAGGGAAACATCACAAGTAGTGGTCCCCACTGAACAATTACCATGCAAAGCAATCCAAATAGAGATGTTTGCCGAAAACAACATGTGTGTAATTACTGCTTAATGAGGCCCTTGTCTTAGGCAGAATGCCCAATTAGACTGCAGATGAGAAAGCGATGCCAAGGCCCTGCTGAATAAGGAGAGGGAGAGAGGGGTGGGGGAACATCGGAACATAGGAAACAGAAAAGAGAAGAAGAGGGAGTAGCAAAGAGGGAAATAGAAAAGAGAAAGACAGTTAAAGCTGAAGGCGGTTGAAATAGAAAGATGGAGGGATGGTAAGAGGAGAAAATGGCAAGGGAGGAAGTGCAGAGAAAAGAGATGATGATTTCTACAGTGAATGCAAGGTAATGGCAGAGCTGATAGCACTAAGCCGAGGAAATTGGCATTTTAAGTGGGAGAGTGAGGCAGTGCAGAGGAGAGCTCTCAAAAGAGAGAGAGAAAGAAGAGCAGTGGAGAAACAGCTTTACATCACAATATATGGGCAGCCACGTTACTGCATAAAATGGCTGACCTTTCAAGGCCCCTGCAGTGAGTATTTTATGATATGCATAAATTGTATAAACAGGCCTTCCTATTTCATTCTCTAGAGTTAAATAGAAGGTTTTACAATCAGTTGCTTTCATCAGAATTATCAGAAGTAAAAAAAAATGGTAGAAGTGAAGTACAGAAACAAAAATTTAAATGTTAAAATAAATCAAAATGGTTGAATACGAAATGAATGTAAAGTGTTATGTAGTTACAATCATGAATTATCAAGAAGTGTGAGTCCTGCTCTGGCTGCAGACATGTATTGTCTCGATAGAACACAATAGGATGCAATATTAATTGATGTAATTGTTACAGGTTGAAAGGGCATGATAACTGATTTAATATGATAGAATACAGCACAAACAACAAAATGTAATGTAGCTAGGAGTTGACCAATAAAAAGCGATTAAATAATTTTTTTGAAACAAAACATTTGAAAAAAAGAAGAAAAAAGCGTAAAATGATACTTACTCGCTATACTCATAAAACCGTATATTGATAATCCATAAAAAAAAAACTGTCAGTCATGGCTGAAAAATGTCTTTACATTTTAGAATCTATCTCAAAAATCCTCTGCGGTAAGATACACAATATAAATTTGAAATGTTGTTGCTATTAAGAGTAATACACCAATTAAAAATGGTACCACAACATAAAACTTGCAAGTTTTAAGAGAGCACAAGCCAGTGTTATACTATACCACTTTACAAGTGACAATGAGGTGGTGATATGATATTCTCTTATTTTTTTAGGTTGTAATATCTTGCATATTTAAATGTTGGCCTGAGGGTGAGTAAGAAATTTCCTGACATGTTTTGCATCTGTTTTGCAAGCACAATTGTAATAATTTAGCCCCCTCAGTGTGATTTATGAAACCCATAACTGATAGTGCACAGTGTTTTTGCATCTTAATTTAGAAAAAAACTTTCTAGCCATGATCTCCAATCCAATCCAATCCAACTTTATTTGTTAAGCGCTTTAAAAATCAACCATAGTTGAAACAAAGTGCTGTACAGGAGAATAAATAAAATACGAGATAAAAGAATAGACATAAAACATAGGTAAAAGAATTTTCAAAGACAAGGAACAAGTTAAAAGACATAAAACCAATTAAAATGAAATAAAAACGCAGAAGAGGCAATCAAGATAAAATCAAAATAAAAAGTAAATAACAATAGTAAAATCGCCACCTACTGTGCATCAAAAGCCAGGGAGAAAAGGTGGGTCTTAAGGAGGGATTTAAAAACAGGCAGAGACGAGGCCTGTTTAATATTTTGAGGCAGCCCGTTCCAAAGTTTTGGGGCTGCAACAGCAAAAGCACGGTCCCCTCTGAGCTTCCGCTTGGTCTTAGGGACCTTCAGGAGAAGCTGATCGGCTGACCTGAGACAACGGGAGGGTGTGTGAGGGTGCAGAAGCTCAGAGAGGTAGGGCGGGGCAAGACCATGGAGGGATTTAAAAACAAATAAAAGAATTTTAAAATGAATCCTAAATTGTACGGGCAACCAGTGAAGTGAGGCTAAAACAGGGGTAATGTGCTCATATTTACGTGTGCCAGTTAAAAGACGTGCAGCAGCATTTTGTACTGTCTGAAGACGGGCGATGGAGGACGCACTAACCCCTGCATACAAAGCATTACAGTAATCCAGCCGAGTGGTTACAAAGGCGTGGATTACCAATTCAAAATGCTGCTTTGAAAGAATTGGCTTTATCTTGGCCAGCTGCCTCAAATTAAAAAAGCTGGATTTCACAACAGCCTTAATCTGCCCGTCAAGCTTAAAATCAGGATCCATTTTAACCCCCAGGTTTGTGATGGCCTGTTTGTTGTACTGAGCCTGGGAACCCAGATCTACAGAGGGTGTCCCGGACGTACCACCAAAAACCATTACCTCAGTCTTTTTGTCATTAAAATTTAAAAAATTTAGACCCATCCAGGCTTTTATGTCATCAAGGCATTCAAACAGCAGTCGAAGAGAGTGCTCATTATTCTTTTTGAGAGGGACATAAATCTGACTGTCATCCGCATAACAGTGGAAAGCAATGCCATGCTTCCTAAGTACTGATCCTAGGGGAAGCAAATAGAGAGAGAAGAGGAGAGGGCCTAGGACTGAGCCCTGTGGAACTCCACACAAGAGAGGAGCAGAGGAGGAGGATACACCATCGCCAAGACTAACACAGAAAGTGCGATCAGTCAAGTATGACCTGAACCAATCAAGTGCTATGCTGATACTGACCCAATGCTCCAGACGAGAAATCAAGATACTGTGATCCACAGTGTCAAATGCAGCAGTTAAATCTAAAAGAACAAGGACAACACAGTCACCAGCGTCAGTAGCTAAAAGAATATCATAAAAAACTCTTAAAAGAGCTGATTCGGTGCTATGAAGGGATTTAAAACCAGATTGGAAAACCTCTAAAATATTATGTTCTTCCAGAAAGGCCATTAATTGAATGCAAACTGTCTTTTCTAGAGTTTTAGCAAGAAAAGGCGGTTTAGAGATTGGCCTGAAGTTAGAAAGAACTGTGGAATCAAGACCAGGTTTTTTAAGCAGAGGTTGAACTACTGCATGTTTTAGCAAGTCAGGCACCACACCTGAGGACAGACTACTATTAATGAGTGCCATAGCAGATGGCCCTACAGTAGAGAAAGCCTCCTTAAACAAACGAGGGGGGACAGCATCGCTTGGAGAGCCTGAGGGCTTCAAATGACCAACAATCTCTTGAAAAAAGGGCAGAGTCACAGGCTCAAACTGCTCAAAGACAGCAGAGCAGGGGACAGAGACTGAGGGGTCATAAACAGAAGGAGAGATTTGGGCCCTAGCACAATTGACTTTGTCAATAAAGAAGCAAAGAAAACTTTCACAAACAGCAGAAGAGGCCTCCATACAGACAGTTTGAGGGGCATTAAGAACAGAATCAATAGTGTTAAACAAAACACGGGGTTTGTGACAGTTTGACACAATAATATCAGAAAAATGTCTCATTTTAGCATCCTTCACAGTTATCTGATAACGGCGCCAACAGTCCTTTAATATTTGAAGTGACACTTGCAGTTTGTCCTTTTTCCATTTCCGTTCAGCTCAACGGCACTCGCGTCTGACAGCACGAGTCTCGTCATTTAGCCAGGGCTCAGATTTGGTTCTGGGCTGCCTGGTTTTTAACGGAGCCACAGCGTCTAAAACCATTTGGCAGGTTGAGTGAAACCAAGAGCAAAGTTCCTCCATATTACACACAGACTCCGGTATGACACAGTTCTGATCGAAAGCTGCAGAGAATTGAGCAGCAGTGGAGGGGTTAATAATACGGCAGCGCCGAGGAGCCGCGGGAGCTTTAAATGTGTTGGAAGCAAGAGCTGCCTCAAATAGTACAGGCATATGGTCGGAAAACACTGCATCACAGATCTCAAGATTAAAAACAGGCAAACCATATGATAGGATGAGATCGAGTGTATGTCCAAGTTCTTGTGTGGGACCAGACACAGACTGCACAAGATTAAAAGAATCAATCAGATTCAAAAAGTCTTTAGCCATCGGCTTATCAGGACAACATACATGCACATTAAAATCCCCAACAATCAGAACACGGTCATATTTTGGCATGATTTCAGCCAGGAACTCAGAAAAGTCATTTAAAAAGTCCTTATTATACTTGGGAGGCCGATAGACAACAGCGCACAGCACTGTTTGAGAGCGACCCAGCTCAAATACGCTCAGCTCAAAGCTGGTGAAAGAGGATGACAGCGATAGCTGCCTACATTTAAATTGACTCTTGTAGACTGTTGCTATCCTTCCTCCTCGACCCGATGTCCGCGGGAATTGAAATAGCAGCAATCAGGAGGTAAAAGCTCAGTGAAAGAGCTGGACTCACCAACATTCAGCCAAGTCTCCGTCACACAGAGGAAATCCAGCCCTCGCGATGTAAAGAAATCCTTCAGGACAAAAGTCTTGTTCGTTAGCGATCTAGCATTTACCAGGCCAATCCTGACTGGAACCGGCCGGGCCGATACGGTCGCTGTCCCGGGAGCCCGACTCAGAGGCCGCAAGCTGCCGGATGCGCTTACGCCGAGGAGGAGGAGCAAAGGTAAGCAGGGACACTCGACAGGAGAGGGGGCAAGGATCCATGTCCACCATAATCTAATCTGGCTAGATCCACAGCAGAAAATCGAAGATCCAGCAGCGTTTGGCGATCATACATAAGTACAGAGTCGACATTTAGTGAAAACAGTGAGAAAAGCAGCGTAAAAACACACAGCACTGGCAGTGACAGACGGCAGGCCACACACCGCGGCGCCATCTTGATCTTCATTTAGCCAGATATACAGAGAAATCTGATGATCTCTTCATTTGTCACTCAGAGCTGACTGCGTCACACTCTCCCCCCACTGACAGCGAGTTTAGGAGCTGTCAGTGTGTGGAAAGTGTGATGCTGTCAGTGCGCAAAAGGCAAGAGGACCCGCACAGTCTGTGTATGCGTAACTGTTGGCCTGCTCCTCATATGAGAGGTTATTGGTGATGAAGCTGTTTAACTGTCAATAAGGTATGAGGAAAAAGTGACGACCTTGTCCATAAAAATGACAGCAAAAAAGATTACTGCTGTGTGTTTATTTGCCTCTAACTCCATTGCTTCAAACTTTATTTATGGCCACTCTGCACTCCCAAACTCCCAGTGTGACAGCCAGGAGCACACACAAAATCCTAATTTAAATGGGGCGGTCCACATCACTTCTAACCCTAACCCATTATCAATTGGGCATGCAGTCATAGTAGATCACCAGCAATACCACTAATTGTATGTGCAGTTTTTTCATTTGCGTAAGCAATTTAGAACTTGTTATTTTGGATCCTGGTAGATCCTAAATAAAGTGTTTGGGTTTTATTACCCAGCATTTTTTTTTTTTTTTTTTGGAGGATAAAAGTTGTTAATTATCTGGGTCACAGCTGATGTTACTGTATGAAAGCATACGGTAGATTTGTTTGTGAGCTCCTTTGTCTATTACCTGACCGTGAGCTAGAGTTACTTGCACTATTCACACTGCATTTACAAAGACCCTGTAATGTACCTGACCCATCACTATTCTTAAAAATGTTCCTAATGATATACCTGTGGGAAACACTGAATACACTTCACTGACTTAAAATCCCCCTGTGCTGCACACATGAAGCTGCCACCATACTGTCACTTAAATAGCAGTAAATTAAGAAAAACATTATATGCATTTTTTCATGTAAACAAAGCCAGAAACAATATGCACATCACCCATATTGCACAAAATACTATTAAAAACATAACAAGAAAAACAGACAAAGGACAAGTACACAAGAGCCCAATTGTGCAACCTTTTCAACCTTAAAGGTGCTATGAGGAGAATCCATTTCCGGCGACATAAAGACTCTGCTACCCATGAGCAGGCGCAGCAACTGTCATAAAGACATGACCCAAGCCAAAGCGTGCGTTTGTTGTTTTGTTGCTAATGAATGCAGCTTGGACCTTTCTCAGAACTCTGCATTGCTCTACGACTTCTTTTTTCAACAACTTACAGGATGCAAAGTGACGAGGAAATGCACCTCTTTCTAGTGATGTAGCGGTAGTTTTTGATGTGTGACAACAAGCAATATTTGGAAAACTTAGTATCGTAGTTTTGTAGCTGGCTATATATCACTACTTACAGCCCTGTGCTCTAAGACGTGTCCGAATAATGTAAATTTGCTCTAGTTTCAATTTTATTGTTCCCAAAGTTTAGTATGCAGGCCAATCCAGCCCTGTCCGACCTAAAGGAATAGCATTTATAGATAACCTATTTTGATGCTATAAAAATCGGAGGGGGAGGGAGGACAGGCTCACAGTGCCGCAACAGGGCCAAGATCCCAAAATGGCCTTTTCCATATCAGGCACATTGCAATGCAATGAACAATCACAGCAATCACTAATTAATGAAGAATCTGAACATTTGTATATATATATATATCCATATATATATATATATATATATATATATATATATATATATGTATATATATATATATATATATATTAGGGCTGTCACTTTAGTGCATTAATTAGATTAATTAATTACGCACAAATTAATGCATTAAAAAAATTAATTGCGATTTATCGTAGCACACAAACATTTTGATATTGTCCAGCTGGAAGACCCATACATGGCAGTGGCACGTCACTTCACACAGGCGTCTCTAGTCAAACCAAACAAAGCCCAGGTGACAACAGGAATGGCATATTTAAGACTTGGTCTTAATTTATTTATCTATATTTGTACTACATTCTTTAATAATCCATCAGGCCCAACTGTTTTGCTAGATGTCCTCGACCTTTTTCTTATTTTGAATTTGATTTATGAAACACACTTAAAGTGTAATTTGAGTTGTCTGATTGAGCTTAGAATTTTCTGGACATGTTGCCCTGACTTTGGTTTTATTCAATCACAGATTTAAATGCAGATTTACAATCTTCTCTTTTTAGTGCATTCATTTGATTAGTCATGCACTACAATTTTATAATATCCTAGAATTCAAATTCTTTATTTGGGTACTTTAAGCAGATATGAGATTAAAACGCGATTAATTAGATTAATTAATTATAAATCCTGTAATTAATTAGATTATTTTTTTTAATCGCCTGACAGCACTAATATATATACATATATATATATATACATATATATATATATATATATATATATATATATATATATATATATATATATATATATATATATATATATATATATATATATATATATATATATATATATATATATATATATATATATATATATATATATATATATATATATATATATATATATATATATACACACACACATATATATATAGATATATATATAGATATAGATAGATATAGACATAGATGTAGATATATAGATATAGATATATAGATACATAAATAAATACATATATATATATGTTTATACAAATATATACATCCAACACCCAACATGAATGCACCCAACACAATGCTGTGTTGAATAGACAGGAAGGGGAAAGTTATTTAGGAGGTGTACATGCTGTGAAGGAGAGGGGATCTTTTTGTGATTAAGCATGGAGTTTAGAATGGATGACTGAAATCAACCTTTAGGAATTTCAGGGGTCATAGTAATGAATCTTGATCATTCTGTTCAAGACTGATAGACTCTTGCATGTAAGGTTTGGGTTTTTTTTTTAACTATATATTTATTAAAGCTTTTTTATGAATATAATAGAAGACAGAAAAAGTAACAAGTCAACAAACAAGCGGTCATCAGAGGTTGTACAATACAGTTCATTTCCAAAAAGGTATTAAGTCAGGGTTGTTTTCTCCAGTGTTCAGGTTTTGTTATCATTAGTCCATCATAGTCCAAATGAAAGTTAACCATCAAAGGGACTAGAGGCTCGAGCAAAACCATACATGCAGCTTTACAGAGAAAACTATTTACATTTGCCACCTCCCATCAAATATTTCTGTTCAAAAATGTTATCCATTTGGAACAATATTTACTGAATTTTCCTAAACATAACCTTAAAGAAAAGGTCAACCTCTCCATGTCATACAATTCCTTTACAATTGTCATCCACTCTGCTTTGTGGGTGGTTCCTTGGCAAGCCATTTCCTAGTTATTCCTTTTTTGCTTGCAACTACAAATATTTTGAGAAGGTTTTTATCCTGGGCATTAAGCGTGTAGGGTAGATTTCCTGAATATATGGTTCGAAAACTATCATCCAGCTGGAAACCCAACACTGATTTAATTATTGCTATTATGTCTGACCAGTAAGGCTGAATCATTTGGTAGTCCCAGAATATGTGAAAGTGGTCAGCGAGCGAGTTATTACACTCTCTCCAGCAGCGACCAGATTTTGGGTCACCATTTTGAAGATATTTTATCTTCGGGGTAATAAAAAATCTTATTATATTCTTCCAAGAGAATTCAGAATAAAATACAGAAGAGAAATACAGAATTTGAAGTGGTAGACTGTATTTTACAGATATTTGACCAGTCATCATCGGTTAGGCTTATATTTGCTTCTTGTTCCAATTTACTTTTCACATATTCTGTAGACAGCTTTTTAGACAACTGTAGGCTTGAATATATTTTAGAAATAACTTTCTTATGAATGTTACCCTTACATGCATCAATAAAAATATTGGTGAAGTTCATATCAGTGTTAACACTGAGGGCTCTAATTTCGTAGACCAGGCGCAGGCGCAGGCGCACCTGCCCTGCGCCGGCCTTCGCCGTGCGCATAGGGTGTGACCCGCGCACTTTGCAAGTTTCCTGCAGTGCCAAGAGAGGCACACTCAAGGCGCAGAGGAGCGCGTCCACGCCCACATCTCTGCCTCTCCGCGCAAATGTCAGAGTAGGAGGAGAATAGATGTGAGTGGGATTAACACAGCCAATCGCTGTCTTCACCAATCAAATGAGCCCCTCTCCTCGCCTTTAAATGCGCTGCAGCTGAGGTGCAGCGTCTGATTGGTCTGAATGATCCCCGCTGCTGGAGACGGTCAGAGCTGCTGTCATTCAGCAGCTGGGAGAACAGACTGGCCATCGGAGCGCGCATCGGTCTACGCGTCACCGTGTGGCCCAGCTCCCAGGACAGATGTTATCTGTTCCTTTGTCATTATAGGAGCACAAAATTAAGAGACAGTTACACCGCAGATGGCTTATCCATTTATAATGCTTGTGATCCACCTGCACTCCTGGTTTGTCATCGCCAAATAGCAGAGCCTTTAGTGATATACTGTATACTCTCCCGGTGTCTCCGCCTTATCCTCCTTACAATAATGTACTCCATCTTTTTAGATCACGTTAAAGCTATGGTCTACGATTTGGAAGCTTTGTACATATTAATAACACCGTTTATAAGGCTGTTATGGTCCTATGGTCCTATCTACACAGTATAAAGACCAAAAAGAACGAAAAAAATATATCCACTGAAAAGCTGCATACTAGCTGACCAATCAAACCTAAGAACATGCGACTATTAATTGGTCCGTGAGTTGGTCCGTGAGTCCATCCAATCCCCTGTCTCTCTCACTACGCAGCGTCATGTGTAGTGCGTCATGGTCCCGTCTCCTCCCCTCTACCTCCGGTGAGCAGCTAGCAGCGTTAGCTACTGAACTATCATGGAGCCGGAAAAGCCTAGCGCCGAGACCGAAGCCGCCTCCCTCTCCCGCGGGGTCCAACGGAGCTCTGCCGCTGAGTTGATGCCTGTTAGCGGGCTAACTGCTAACGAATGGCCTCAGCCGGCCGTCAGACCTTCACCATCGACCGTTTCGCCCCTGGTTGATCAGGTAATGGCTTTGTTTACTACAGTGGGAGATGTCTGCTGAATAACTCTGGTTAGTTTGTGCCTGCACGGGCTAATAACTTGCAGGGGAGCGGGTTAGCCTGTTAGCCGCTAATCGTTTGCACTGTAAGCTGAGCTGGGGAGGGCAGGCTGAGAAAGATAAATCCTCCCCCACACTCGGCTCCGCTCTGGCGGCGCCAGACCCGCATTGCCGCCGGTCCAATTGAAATGGCTACTGCTTTGTGTTACAAGGGGGATGTCTGTCGTGTTTGATACTTTCAGTTGAGCTGAGCTGTTTTTGATTGAGTTTGCTGCTGATATATTATGCTAGTCGCTCGTAGCTCTGTCCGAGGGGGCTTGTTTTTATATGAGGCGACACGAGCTGGGGGCGGGATCTTGGAACACGGGGGGGGGGGGGGGAAGGGGGGGCAGACTGCGGTTTCAAATCGTAGACCACAGCTTTAAATATAAAGACTAAAATAGAGAAATATGGGAAATCACGGGTAAATCCTTAGTGACATACATTTAATTTTTCTCCTTTTTCTTTTTTTTTTTTCTCCCTCTTTTCTTTGAATTTAATGAAATGGGAGAAGCCAGATATATACTCAGTATGAGATGTTAAGGGTGTTTATTGTTGACTTGTAAGATGGGCATCAAACTTCCAGCTGCCGTCAGGTTAAGTTTCCATTATGACAAACAGCTTTAATCCGACATCAGATGTTACGGGACAATTAAGTTAGATACAAATGCATATGCTGGTTCAGACGGTTACATCAAATAGTGATTGCTCTGATTGTTTATTGCATTAAAATGTGCCTGACACTCTGGAAACCTGCCTCTGAGGCTTTGTTGACGTGTGCGCACATGTGCCCTGTCACCAAATTACAGCTGCGGAGGGCGAGCTCTCAGCGCACTTTCTGCACTGTTTTTGGCACGAAATTGTCACTGCGCCAACATGAATCTGCCGACAACTCCCCCTGGTGCGCTGTCAACTCCCCCTGGTGCGCCGTCACACCCATCTCTGCGCAGACGGTCTACCAAATTGTCAAATTGGCAGCGCATGGCGGTGCGCCGCACGAAATTGACACTGCGCGGGATGCGCCAGGCTTGCGCCCCCTGCGCTGCGCTACGAAATTAGAGCCCTGAGTGGCTCCTAAGTTGCAAATATCTATAAAAGTCCTTCCTCTCCAAATTATAGATATCTGCAAGGTGCTGGGAGCTTCTCAGTTTGGTTCTGCTGGCAATTAAACAGTATGATGTAATCCCTTTCAAGATCCACTGCTGAAATCTAGAATCTAGCTGGGCAGGTCTAAAATCCTCATCATGTGCCACCCATCTTAATAATCGAGCACCCCTTTCCCCCTGGTGCTGACTACATTCTTTAAACCAGATGTTTAGAGGAATCATGGTCCAACTGCCTAATTTATGTGAATGTAGTTTCTTCAGATTTTTCTCCTAATATGGATGGAAGAGGGATACCCAGCTGGGTAAACTCTAGGTCCTCCCATTTAGCAGAGTATACTCTACTAACAATTTTTCGTTCTCAGAACGTTCTGGGAACGAAAGCTCTAAGTTGCAGTAACGTTCCCGGAAGGTTATATTTTGGTTGCAATTTGGTTGCCCCTTGGTTCCCTATGGAAAGTTTTTTTTACGTTCTCTAGACGTTAGGTGTTGGTTAGATGTTTGGTTCCCTTAACGTTTCCCCTATGTTATAACTTTGTTTGGAACCTTCCCCTAACCTTTGGGGAATGTTACTTTTTGGTTAGCTTCTGCTATATAAAAACTCCCCCACAACCTTTAATTATTATCCTTGTATTAATGCCCATAATAATAAACTGATTAACTTTACCTAACTGTACATGAGCACAATGTAAGTAATGAATGAGCAGGCAAATGTGATAGGAAACTTTTTTTATTTCAATACGAAATACAAACAACAAAATGAAAAAAAAAAAAAACAATTGCAACTTAAAGCAATTGAAAAATAAAAAGGTTTATTATATACAATAAAAAATGTGCAAAAAATGTCTCGGTTGAGACCAAAAATAAACTAGAAAAGCACTCGGAGAGCGCAGCACCACAGTCTGTTCAGTTTATTTCGAAGAAGAAAACAGTTGAAAATAAAAACAGTCAAATCAAGGGTATATAATGCCACAATTGCTCATAAGTACTAAATAAAGCATTTAATATGTCCGAAAAGGAGTAGGATGAAGCAAAAGCTTTTCATGTCCTGTCCCCACTTACTCTCCCTCTATATTAACCAAAATACAGTATATTCAGTACCCCAAACCCTCCCTCACTCACCCACCCATGCATTTATTCATAGGTGTGGCGAATTACAGGTGTGGAGTATATGCTGACTGGTTATTAGAAGTTCCACTTCCAAAACAAATCACATTAATAAGCACATATACCCGTCTGCATTCACATATTATACTCATATACATAGACACACAAATACAAATATACAAATACACAAACTTGCCTGTGTTATGCATAGTTTAACAGTCATGACAAGAATAAGTCCTCAGCAATATTGTCATTTTTACCATAAATATTGGTTCTACCTATATTTCATCGAAATATTTAGATTCCTTGACCATGAAAACATACCATTAGCAACTGGATTCATAATGATATCTATTTTCATTCAGTAGTTATTCACAGAAATCACATTTTTCCTAATGGCGGCCAGATGCTGATCCAGATCAACACCAAAATCATATTAGTTCTTCCTTTTCCCATGCTGAACATATCCTGAAAATTTCATCAAAATCCAATACCTTTTTCAGTTATTTTGTTCACAGACGGACAGACAGACGGACAGACAGACAGGCGGTCTCCCTCTTTGTCAGCTGGCCTAAAAAGATGAAAAAAAGTCTTTGAGCACAAGTTCACAAAAGCATGACCAAACACACTCCCATCCCTGGTTTTCTGATCGCCACAGGTTATTTTAAATCATTTCAGTATTTTGAACATTCACCAACAAGATAAATATAAGAAGGATTCCAATTTACCGTCTGCGGGGGGCGAACTTGAGCACCTGCTCGATACAATCCTCTATTTGTGCCACCTTCTGGTTGGGAAAGTTATTTCTACAGGCTGCTAGGATAGAAATAAAAGGAGATGTTAAGTTACACACCATTACCATGTCAGTCTAGCTGAGTAAAAAAGTGATATGAACAAAGTAATAACACTTGCCTGTTATAATTCTGCAGAGATTGAGCTGCTGGAAGGCCTTCTTCGCTTTCCTTCCCCACAGACTGTACTGGGCCAGTACATCATTTGTTGCCACCCGACGCAGTGTATGGGGGATGTCTGACCCAAAGTTAGAACCACCTAAAGTCCCCAGGAATTCTTGCTGAAATAACAAATATACAATTCACACAATGTAGAGAGCCTTTACAATTTTGTAGGATAGATCTGTTCAGCATCAGTAGGGACATCTGATTACCATTTTGTGCTTCATGTCTGGTTGAGCGAGACTTCAGTCCAGCTCCTCCAGTTCCCTGACTGTCCTACATGGAGAAGTCAAGACTTATTCTTGAGGAACAGCGGGTGTAGGTCTGGCTGGCTGGCAGTTGATGAAGGAGGTGCTGGCTCATCTGAAAAGGATTTGGATATGAATGTTAGTCAGTTCATTTGTGTTGAGCTTCATATACATGGCTTTTTGAGAAAAATGAACTTATTTTGTTGCATTACACAGTTCCAAAACAATCAATTTTACAGGGCAGAAGTGTGAAAATACCCCAGCTGCATGGGTTTAGATACGCCGAGGTTAGAAATTGAGCTACAGCCTAAAACACAGCAAAGTTGTTTCCTACAATTAATGACTTTTAATACAAAATGTACACCACTAAGCCTTTTGGAGTTAAGTAGGGATTCAATATTAGTATGGACATATAAATACCTTGTCGAGTTGTATCACGTTGTTATACCACAAAGAAACGTAAAGTTAGAAAGAACACCACATTTTCATTCATTGCCTCGCTTCAAAGCAGGCATGTAAGTCTTATGTCTTATGCAGTACTGGGCAAGGGCTTGAAGATGGAGGTGCTGGCTCGTCTGAAAAGGATTTGGATATGAATGTTAGTCAGTTCATTTGTGTTGAGCTTCATATACATGGCTTTTTGAGACAAATGAACGTATTTTGTTGCATTACACAGTTCCAAAACAATTACTTTTACAGGGTAGAAGTGTGAAAATACCCCAGCTGCATAGGTTTAGATAGCCCGGGTTTGGAAATTGAGCTACAGCCTAAAACACAGCAAAGTTGTTTCTTACAATTAATGACTTTTAATGCAAAATGTACACCACTAAGCCTTTTGGAGTTAAGAAGGGATTCAATTTTAGTCCTGACAAATTAATACCTTGTCGAGTTGTATCACGTTGTTATACCACAAAGAAACGTTAAGAACACCGCATTTTCATTCATTGCCTCGCTTCAAAGCAGGCATGTAAGTCTTATGTCTTATGCAGTACGGCGAAAGGGCTTGTGGGAAACGGAGTCTCTATCGCCAAACAACTTTCCAAGAGTCTCCACGCAGCCGTCCACTCTCTTAACATAAGTCAAGGAACAACATGAAACAAAAACAATGTGTTCTAGAGTTTCTTGAACTGTAGTCAGACACTCAGCATTTCAATTTCAGCCACCGAAGACAGTAATCTTACCTTTTCGTTCGTGTAGCTCCAATGTTTTCCAGGCAAAACTTCCGGATGGTGTCCACTTCTCCACATCTTCCAGCCAATGAGGAGCGTCCGTGATGCGTCATACATGATGACGTCTTGTATGCCGGCCAATCAGTATTTTGGTTGGCTAATTCAAGCTAGACAAAGGAATTCAAGGAAAAGTTTGTTTCTCTGTCCGACTTTTCATGTTTTACGTTAAATTCTGCCGTGCAAGTACTCTTATCATGTTTAGATACTTCTTCGAAAAGAAATACACTTACTGTATTGATGGTGTACATCTCTTCAGAGGCAGAAACACATGGACACACAACGCAAAACGCATCCGTTTGCTCCGTTTGCTCCATTCATCTCCCTCTTCTTCACTGGAGACTTTTGGCATTAGTCAAACCAGCTGTAACTCACAATAGCGCCACCTATTGTACTGGAGTGTGGTTCTGGTAAATAAAGCCTAAATAAATAAAACATAACCAACCCAGGTGAAATATGTGGCATGATGGTTCTTTTAAAGATTACCTGAGCTAGACTTAAATTTTAAAGTAAAGATGTGTGTAGCTTCAGAAACTGGGAATATCAGTTTCTAAAGCCACACTCATTAGGGTCACACTTGTGTGTAAATATCTGGAATTTCCCATCTAGTATTGAATTGCACTCCCAACAGCTTTCAGTTGTCACCTAAACGGGCACTTTGCATAGTCTGCATGCAAATTAGTCACCTAAGTGTAAAATATCAATGAAAAAGGAGCCTCATCATCACACATGATGACCACACAAACAAGCTTGTTTTTGTGGAGCACAGCTGTGCTGACAGCTGCTTTTTCTTTGTGAGCTAACCAAAAAACAACCAAAAGAAAACCAACCCAAAGTTGTGTAAAGGTAACAGTACAACCACACCACAACGTTTCGGTTGGTTGGTTCCTCTAACATTTAGGGAACGTTAGGCTTTGATAAGTTTCAGTGTAACCAATGGGGAACGTTCTCCTAACGTTAGATCTTGGTCTAGCTCTAACTAACCTATAGAGAACCAAAGGCTAACGTTCTCTTTACGGTCTGTGTTACTATGCATCAAGGATTATATAATCCTTGATGCACCAATAAATTAAATATTTTAATTGTGCTGCTTTATAATAATCTTTCAAGCAAGGAAGTGATAATGCTCCCTTATCTTTTGCAAGCTGTAATGTTTTAAGTCGTACCCTAGGTCTTCGACCTTTCCATAAAAATCTAGAAATTGTGCATTGCCATTCACTAAATTGTTTCTTTGGAATCTCTATAGATAGCGACTGAAAAAGTTACAATAATCGAGGCAGGACAATCATCTTTATAATTTCGCATGTAAAGTTTTTAATTAAATCAGACTTGATGTCCATGTGACTCCCTGCTTTGGCCATGCCTAAAACAGTGTTGGGCAAGTTAGTTCAAAAATGAAAGATATTATTTTATTACTTACTACTGTCATTTCAAAGTAATTAGATAAATTATGATCTTACTGTTTTTGAAATGTGAGGCATTACACTATTATCGCATTACTTTTGAGTTACTTTCATCAAAATAACAGGAAATATGGATTTGGTATTTTAATTGTAGCTCATGATGCTCAAAAAGCTCATTACACATTCGGTGGAAGGTGATGTGGTAGGCTATCTGACTGAGGGTATTAATTAGGGGTGTAACGGTACATGTACCCGTACCGAACCGCTCGAAATGGACGTTTGGTTCAGTACAGTGCTGTACTCGAACGAGTACAGTACATTTACGTTAGCCGCTGCACATGGCTACTTAATATTCACAGGGGTACTGGTCTGTGATTGGCGTGGTTAAGGAAGGCTTTTTAATATTCATGAGGAAAGTGGTCTGTGATTCGTGCTCTTGGATCACAAAGTTATTGATCTGCATAAGCAGCACATGGCTACTTGAATATTCATGAACACGTGGGAACACGTCACAGCGGTGAAGACCTAAAGCTGATTGAGGGATAAAAAACAGAAGAACTGCACAAAACTAACAACAAACGGAGGACAACACTTAACTTTTACTGAACCAGAGGACCCATTTTTCATGGCTGGATGTTTAAGTTTAAGGTGAACAGCGAGTGCAGCTGAATTCATCGGCTTAAGAAGATCATAAGATCGTCAGTGGGTGAGAACAGTTCATTTAAAATGCCGAGCTTTGTGTTGGTGTTTTATGTGGAGGATATGTGGCTGTGAGCTGCTAATCAGAGTTTATAAGCTATGGGCTAACTGGGAGTTTACTGAAGCTACTGGTTGCTTAATGTGTGAAATTAGATGAGAAACAGATTGTCATGCTGAATGATCTTTTCTGTCCAACTTGCAAGCAAATAGACGTAATTATGACTTTTCCAGTCATTTTGGAGTTGTGTTCGTGTGTAATCTGTGTTCACAGACGGGCTGTAGAGACAGGATGGTCAGCTCAGACTTAGGCTGGGTTTGGTTTGTTATCGTCTTGAACTCTGGTGAATTTTCTACTGAAATAAAAGACTTTTGTTGCTTATTTATTTTATTTAACTTATTAGAATTACCAAGCAGCACATTGAATTTATTTTGTTTTTCAGTTTGTATAATGAGAATTTTTTGGTTTAATAAACGTGCTAAACAAACAACAGGTTTTGCGTTGTTCCCATACTGTACCGAAAATGTACCGAACCATGACCCCAAAACCGAGTTACGTACCCAACCGTGATTTTTGTGCACCGTTACACCCCGAGTATTGGTATCATGTGCCTCAAGAGTCTGGTGGGAACCTAATTTTAGTGTGCAGTGGGCAAAAAATTCTGGTGACCACATCTCTGTAATATTGTTTGTAATTAGATCAGATTGTCAAATACTAGCTTGACTCTTGTGTACATTTTAACATACTGCGTTCTAATGTTGTAGACCAGTCGCAGGCGCATGTGCCCTGCGCCGTCCTTCGCCGCACGGACAGGGTGTGACCAGCGCACTTCGCAAGTTTCCTGGAGTGCCAAGAGAGGTGCATCCACGCCTCCGTCCCTGCCCCTACGCGCAAGTGCCAGAGAGGGAGGAGAAAAGGCGTGAGTGGGTTTAACACAGCCGAGTGCTGTCTTCACCAATCAAATGACCGCCTCTCCTTGCCTTTAAATGCGCTGTGGCCGAGGCGCAGCATCTGATTGGTCTGAATGATCCCCGCCACTGCGGGAACAGTGTGCTGGAAAGACCCGGCAGCGGAGACGGTCAGAGCTGCTGTCACTTCAGCAGCTGGGAGAATGGACTGGACATCGGGGCTCACATCGGAGACCACGAGGCGCATCACCCAGAGATGCCCATGAGTCTCTGATTTAGATCCAAGTCGAGTCACGAGTCTTTGACCTCGAGTCGAGTCAACTCTCGAGTCTTTGAGGGGCAAGACTTGACGAGTCACGAGTCTTTGATCTAGAGTCTGAGTCGAGTCTCGAGTCTTCACACACACACACACACACATACATACACACACACATATATATACATACATACATATAGATATATATATGTATATATATGTATATATATGTATGTATGTATGTATGCTATATATATATATATATATATATATATATATATATATATATATATATATATATGTAGATAGATAGATATATACATAGATAGATAGATATATACACAGCAAAATCAGCATACTTAAATTAACACTGTCAGTGTTAACATTAACACTTTGAAAGTGTACATATGGGTCCACACTACAGAGTGTTAATTTGACTCTTTTTGGAGTGTTGGTACATTAACACTACACAAGTGTTATTGTTGACTCTTTATTGTGTTAAAATTTGACACTCCTGAACACAAACCAGTGTTGCAATAATTTAACACTTACTTGCAGTGTTAGAAATTTACTCTCTCAGAGTATAAATTTTCACAATGAGAGTGTTATTCCTATACAAACACTGTCAGTGTAAATATTTGTGGAATTAATAACTGAAATTACATGAAAATACTACTAAAAAAGATTCCATTTTTAGAACATGCACTACATAAACATTAAAAACATTCTAAAACATGTCTTTTAATTTCGTTGTACATGTGACAATGACAATAAAGATCTATCAATATCTCTCTATGTTACACTATGGAACAATGTATGCTTTCTCATTTTCATTCAAATATTGTTAATCAAATGGTCTAAAATAAGTCAGCTTGTCAATGCATATCACGGTCAGTTGAGTCACATAAAAGTGAAGAAGCCGGTGACGCTGAAGGCTCTGGTGTTGAAACTGATGCTTCTGGTGGGTCTGACAGCACTGATGACTGGGATTCATCCTCAACCACAGCAATTTCTAAATCTTAAGATAAAAAATTTGAAATGAATAAATATATTTTCTTACAAATAGAACAATGAACACTAACTGACCAATTTCTACTCCAGAGGCTTAAGACTCTGTTAAGATAATAATTCTTCATAAAACTACATAAGAATATCAGTTTTAATCATAAAAGTAGCCTGGAGAGGTGACTTGTGTGACAATAAAACACTGTACGACTGATGAATACATCACCTTCTGTGAACTCTAATACAGTCATGCATTTGGTCGTACTATCTTAATATTTGTGTAATTTAATTATTTTAAACACTAACTCTATCAATAGAGTTAGCTCAGAAAAAACAACACATCTGCTACAACCACGACAAAGTAACATGCGATCTGCGTCATGGGTGAAAAGGCAGCATAACAAACCTAAACTGCTTGTAGTTTTACGTTTCTGTAGTTGAATAAAAATAACTTTAAGGCTTACAAAGAATGAATATGATACCGTCACTCACAGAGTTTGTGTTAATCTCTACAATGTTTCGTTGAGCTAGCTTTTATGCTAGCTTAATGCTAACGGACAACCTTTGCATGACATTAAACTTTGTACATTTAGGTAAATTACTAGTGCTCCTTACCGTTTAACATGACCACTGTTTTAGTTCTTGTTTGTTTCATCAAGTTTAAATTAGTTAAAAAGTCAATTCAAAATAACTGGTAATCCAGGCTACTGTGTGAGTTCGGGCATTGCATCAGCTTTAAGCTCACAGTGGCTCATTTTTAAAAACAGCTTATTCACTCAGGAAAAATAGCAATAATAAAAAAAATAAAGAAAGAAAAGGTTATTTTCTTACCAGCCTAAATGAAGTACAGAAGTTTATGCTGAGACTGCAGATGGAGACTTCAGTGTGGGCTTCAGCCAGTGAGTGACTAAAAATGGGGGCGGGGCTGAGAGTTCAACACTACCAGTGTCAGATCCAGGCTGAGAGTTCAGAGTTAAGAGTTCAGAGTTAAAATTTCAGAGTTATAAAATGTTGTAGTGACACTTTCAGATTTAATTGTTTGACACTTCAGTTTTACTCCTGCTTTTAACTCCCAACTCTTTTGCATGTGAGAGTAAATATTTAAGGATTTAACTGTATGTATGTATATATATATATATATATATATATATATATATATATATATATATATATGTAGCCTCTGGCAAATATACAGTATATCCAAATTTCTATTCAGACTTTTTTTTCTTTCTGAAAAAGTTTCTGCAGTGCACATGCATACCATGGTCAGGTGCAAAACAAACTTGCCATGAGCAGCCAAAAAGAAACTATTTGGCATTTAACAATACAATAAAATAAATAAAGTTGTGAGTGGTGGTAACCGTGCTGTTCGAAGTTTGTGTAGCAGTAGGTCAATATAAGGGGTAGCAAAGCTGGAGGTGGAGTTTCTCTGGCAGCTGCTCCATTTGTGCTTGCCTTGCCTTGATGACTGATGATGACTGACTGATGATTGATATGTGGGTGGGATGGAACCTCAAATTCCACGAAAGCCGCGCAGCGCGGTTTTGCTCCGACAGACCCACTGAAGGCGCCGAGCAGAGCCGTGGCGCACAGCCCTGCAGGGGAGGTCTGATCCCCGGAGAGCTACAGGCTCTCATGAGAATAGCGATGTCACAAAACATTGTTATAAAACATGTTATAGACTGAGAAAAGAAATAACAACACCTCACTTGGCTTCTCTAAAGTCCCTTTGATGGTCCAAACCACACAGCTTCGTGAGTTATTGAACTTCTATCCACCTATATCTGTGTAGTAAATGCGTTTGGTGTCATGTATGCAGTGTTATATATTTCTGTACCTCTACGATTCACTTTTCTTCGTCCATGGTGTCGTGTTGTCTCTGGGACCCTCTGACCGACTGCTGACCCGATGCTCGTGCCTCAGGTTTTGACGTAATGACAAACAATTAAGGAAATTTACGTGCAAGAGTCCATGCATTGTATTTTATTTTGAAACTTCTGGATACTCCACACGGTGACTTCCTGTCTGGTGCTTTCTTAACAACAGTAAATTTACGAGGTTTGGAAGCAGCCGCAAAGAGGGAGAAAAGCGAGGCGAGGTAAGAGAG
Source organism: Scarus forsteni (assembly GCA_036419115.1). Lineage (NCBI taxonomy): Eukaryota > Metazoa > Chordata > Actinopteri > Labriformes > Labridae > Scarus > Scarus forsteni. The sequence continues at coordinate 2,901,303 of JAZDUH010000461.1, forward strand.
GGGGACAAACGCTCCCAGCACACTCAAAAAACCCACCATAAAATAAAGATTGCCCACGAGTCTTTGATCTCGAGTCGAGTCAATTCTCGAATCTTTCAGGGACAAGTCAAGTCAAGTCTGGAGTCTCCAAAAATGTGACTCGAGTGCCACTCGAGTACGAGTCTTTAACTCGAGTGCCCATCTCTGGTGTCACCATGTGGGCCAGCTCCAGGGCCAGGACAGAAGTAATCTGTTCCTTTGTCATTAATAGGAGTAAAAAATGAAGAGACAGTTACACAGCAGCAGGCTTATCCATTCATAATGCTTATGATCCACCTGCACTCCTGGTTTGTCATCGCCAAATAGCAGAGCCTTTGATGATACACTGTATACTCTCCCAGTGTCTTCACCTCATCCTCCTCACAATAATGTACTCCATCTTTTTAGATCACGTTAAAAATAAAGACTAAAATAGAGGAATATGGGAAATCACAGGTAAACCCTGAGTGACATACATTTATTTTCTCTCTTTTTTCTTAGTCTTTTTACTCCCTCTTTTCTTTGAATTTAATGAAATGAGAAAAGCCAGATATATACTCAGTATCAGATGTTAAGGCTGTTTATTGTTGACCTGTAAGATGTGCATCAAACTTCCAGCTACCTTCAGGTAAAATTTCCGTTATGACAAATGGCTTTAATCCGACATCAGATGTGATGGGACAATTAATATAGATACAAATGTATATGCTGGTTCAGACGGTTACATTAAGTAGTGATTGCTGTGATTGTTTATCGCATTAAAATGTGCCTGACACTCTGGAAACCTGCCTCTGAGGCTTTGTTGACGTGTGCGCACATGTGCGCCTGTCACCAAATTACAGCTGCTGAGGGTGCGCTTCGCTTGCACCGAGAATAGACCAGGTTGGAGCTGGCAAGCTTTCAGCGCACTTTCTGCACTGTTTTTGGCACGAAATTGTCACTGCGCCAACATGAATCTGCCGACACCTCCCCCTGGTGCGCCATCACACCCATCTCTGCGCAGACGGTCTACCAAATTGTAAAATGCACCGTGCACCGGACGAAATTAACGCTGCGCGGGGTGCGCCGGCTCTGCACCCCCTGCGCTGCGCCACGAAATTAGGGCCCACCAACTCTAAGCTGACCTGAGCACATTTAGAAAATTGTGAGTGCATTGTACAAAAATGTATTCATCTTTAACAATAATTGAGAAATGTGGCGTGGCTCTTAAAACAACAAAAAAGCATTCATGTTAAGCTTAAGGGGTGCATATGTTTTAAAATGCAGCCTTCCAGTAACTCCTGACCTAACAATGGCACTGCAGCCCTTAATGTGCAATTCTGATTTGTTGCTCAAAACCGATTTTTTTGTTTGGCTGTTCAGATAATACCTGTAACTGTGGCCTGACTGCAGACTATGATGTAAACAGCTCACGCTTGAGAAGTGACACTAATGCTCAGTTGAGCATACATGACATCATGCACAGCACTTGTTATTAGGGGCAACAAACACAGACCAAGACTGTGCTTCACAATGCTGGAGAAGTTTGTCCCCATAATGCAGAACCTGATGTTACAGCAGCTCACCTTGAGTGAGCTCTTATTATAGTAATGATGGCTATATTTTATTTCTTATTAAGCTACAGGCGGACGCTCTCTCCGACCGACCCTTACCGATTCGAGACTGCTGTGGAGAGCAAAACATCTCAGAGCCATAGTGCGCTGAACAAGTGAACAAAGAGGCAAAAACTTAGTTTTGTCATCTGTTCTGATGTTTCTTAGTTTGTCAGAGAGCAGAACAGACAGGAGCAGACTGTTCACTGACTGACACTGTCTCATAGAAACATACAGTAGCGCACAAATGTGCACAGATAAGATGGACAGAAGTGGATCATCACTGTCTCCTCATCCTGTAAACTGTTATTTTAGCCTAATAAATCCATTCAAAAGCCAGTGCAGTGTTAATGAACTAAGTTTATCAGAAATCACAATACAAATCTATGATTCATTCACGTTTATCGTTTATTGTGTGTGTAATGGAGATGGCAGTCGATCCCCCCAGCGCTCTCTGTTTCTCTCATCACTCCTCCCTTTCTGCATTGTTTAATCATGCTTGTCGATAGAAAACTCAACTAAAACTCTTTTTTTAGGGAAAAAAACATTAACTTTTTAATATTCATGTCTATATATTAACCTCTGTCCATGAAGTGACTTTGAAAAATTTGACCCAATGTAAACTGCCGACCCCTGCACGAGATTGACATCAAAGTTGCATTGAATGCAGCCTGGCTGTTCAGAGCGTTGTCGCATTCAAGAAAATCACAACAGCTTTCCTCTGCTGCTTATCTATGATCACAATGTCTGGTTGGTTGGTTATCACCATTTTGTCGGTCTGTATCTGGAAGTCCCATAGGATCTTGGCTCGGCCATTCTCCATCACCTTGGCAGGTGCTTCCCATTTTGGCCTTGGGGTCTCCAGTTTATACTCTGCACAGACTTGGGGTGAAATTCCCCGTGCATGGTGAGCAACTTCCGAGTTTTAACATCTGTGGCCTTAATTTCCTCCTTTGGCCAACTTATTATCCCAGCAGGGTATCTGATCACTGGCAGTGCATAGCTGTTAACTACCCGAACCTTGTTTCTGCCATTGAGCTGACTCTTTATGACTTGCCTTACTCGCTTCAGGTACTTGGCCGTTGCTGCTTGCCTAGTGGCCTCTTCGTGGTTGCCATTTGCCTGTGGTATGCCAAGGTATTTGTAGCTCTCCTCCACAGCTGGTATTCTGCCTTCTACGAGTGTTATGCCTCTGTATGGACTACCTTCCCTCTTTTTGTCACCATTCAGCCACACTTCTCCAGTCCGAACAACATTCCGATGTCATTCCTGGTGGTGTGGATCAGTGAGTCGATATCTCACTCGCTCTTAGCGTACAGCTTGATGTCGTCCATGTACAGGAGGTGGCTGATGGTGGTCCCATTTCGGAGTCAGTATCAGTAGCCAGTCTTGTTGATTATTTTATATATATATATATATATATATATATATATATATATATATATATATATATATATATATATATATATATATACAGGTGTTAAGGTAAAGTGTCTTTACAACTTTTTACAACTTAAAAGGCAATTGATGAGATTTTGTGATTTCTTAACCAGATTTGTTCTTTGTACTTGGTAGTTACCAAGTTTGATGTGCATGATGCCCCCTTCACATTTTGGCCTGCCCCCTCATTGATGCATGCCTAGAAACGGCCCAGGATACAAATCTGATTCAGTACCATTTTTGACAGTGGCCTGAATCTGATTCAGTAATGTCAGATTCTATGCCTTCTTGACCTCTTTGCTGCATTTGATACTGTTGATTACCACATCCTCCTTCACCGCCTCCAACACGACATTGGTATCACTGGCACTGCCCTTCAATGGTTTCAGTCATATCTCACGGGAAGGACCGAGTTTGTAGCTCTGGGGGACGCTAAATCCCGCCCCCACACTATCACCTGTGGGGTCCTCCAGGGCTCTGTCCTCGGTCCAATTGTATTCCATGCCTCAGCAGGCATGGAATACAATTCCATTGCTATGCTGACGACACTCAACTTTACCTCAAGGTCACCCCCTCCTCCACCCCCTCATCCTCTGTCACTCAGCTGGACTCCTTTATCTCCTCGGAGGAGGAGATAAAGGCTTGGATGAGTGAAAATTTCTTACAGCTAAACAGCTCCAAGACAGAGGTCATCCAAATTGGCACTCCACACCAGCTCCATTCCTCAGTCATTTCCTCTGTCTCCTTTCTCGGCCACAACTTTCCCCTCTCTCCCTCAGTCACTAATTTGGGTGTCAGGTTCGACCCCCATCTTAGCTTTGACCATAATGTTACACATATCTGCAAAACTTCCTTCTTTCACCTCCGTAATATTGCCAAACTCTGACCATCTATCTCCCGTCCCGCTGCAGAGAGGCTCATCCATGCCTTTGTCACCTCCAGGCTGGACTACTGTAACGCACTCCTCATCGGGATCCCTGGCAAGAGCCTGCAAAGGCTTCAGTATTGTAGCGATATCAAACTGATCAACTTTAAAGAAACTCCAAAAGGGACAAAGAACATTCCTCTCTGACTCTGGGCCTCCCTCCCTGCATCAATGACTGTAAATCTCCTAAAAGCATCTGACGCCATAGAGTCTGGCGTTAATGGCTGCAAGGTACCCCAAACAGACATCGGTGTGGATGTTTACTCTTCTTCCTAAACAGCGATTGGCTGAGACCAAATAGTATGTTCGAAGAGAGTCCATTCTCAAGTCATAAACAATTCTTGGTGACACCTAAGTTGACCTTGGACCTCCCTGGACATCTTGGACCCCTCATCCACTCCAGATGTGGTCTCTGTCCACACAGAAAACCCACAAACCTTTTAAAACTGAAACTCTTTAAATGAAAGACTTCTAACAATGTGATATCATATCCTGTCATGAAAAATGCTTTCTAATGATGTGACTTGTGTGTTTTTAGCCCTAAAGATCCCAAGTTAGGAGAAAGTTTGATTATCACTCTGTTTCATTGAAGAATGCTTATAATAGGATTTCTACACCTTAAGTTTTGGTGGCAAACCACCTTAAGGGCATGTTGACTAACATATCTTAAGTTAACCACCTCTATTGTGTTTAATTGACTGTTTAATAGGATTTGAATTGTTTAATTCTTTCTTATACTTCAGATATATAGTATTTGGTATCAAATTGATCACCATGAGATTTTCTATCCAGTTGGAGTGCTTATATTGGATGTTTAATCAAAATACAACTTAATATTGGCCAAGTATTAGTTGATAAAGCGTTGTTAACTCATCCAAAAGCCCTCCCCCTGCGAGTAGCTTAAAACAGAGAGACATGCGGTCTTCTCTCTCCTCTTCTCTTGTCCGTCTCCTTCTTCCTCCTCGTCTTCGTCACCACTTTTGATTTTGGCTCACATATTTTTCTAACTCTTTTGTCTAAGTTTTGTGACATGCCCGCCGATTCTTTCTTTATAAGCCAGTAAGACTTCAAAGATTTGCTTCATAGTAAATGGACTTTCGTTATTAATTTCAGAATAGAATTTGTTTGGCCAATGAATTCTTGATTTTTGGAATTAGTTACAAATCCACTTTTTATACAATCGAGACACCAACGCCCAAGCTCCAGCTTCACCTTGACAGAATCTGCCAGTCCAATCTAAGACTTCTCTCCCGGAAAACCTGGGACCACATCGGACAACCTCTTTGGATCCATCGCACTGGATAGAGTGTGGACTCCAGCCCTCTGGACGACAACCAGAACCAGAACAGTTCTTCTCTCCAGTAGCTCCAGGACCAGATGAGGCCCGATTCGTAAGAGGCAGTTCTATCTTCTTTCAGATGGGCTTGAGCGTGTCTTGGTTCAATTCTCTAATAATTTCCCCTTGATTTGACCTTTTACAAGTAGGTTAATTCGGAAATTAATCCACTATAACCACTCCATATGCTTAAATGTTCCTTGAGGGTTCATATCTTCTTTCCTGATTGATAGCATCATTGATTTAGTACATCTCTGACATTTGTTCCTTCTTAAGTGTTTATTTTATTTTATTTTGTCTTATATATTCATTTTAATAAATCACCCTTATATATTTAAAGTTCTGTCTGTTGGTATTCTATTTGGAAGATTGACATCACTGCATGAGAGTTCTGTCTTTAGATTTGAGATTGATTAAACAACTGAAGTTTGACTTAATTGATTAAACTGATAAGTTTGACTTAATTGATTTATCTAATTTAAATGAAATAAATTAATAAATCACCTAATTAAGTTAATTTTGCCTTTTTTGTATAAAAAGGATGGTGCCCCCTTTAATTAACGAGAGCAAACCTGGTTATTAAATGAATATTAATTACTTTAATTAATATCCAGTAATATCCAGAAAATAATCACTACAGTATGTTCAGAACAGTGCTGCCCGGGTCCTGATGAGGGTGCGTAAACATGACCACATCACCCCCATCCTTCGCGCTCTGCACTGGCTACCCATTCACCTCCGCATTGAGTTTAAAATCCTCCTTCACACCCATCACTGTCTGCACGGTGCAGCCCCCACCTACCTCACTGAACTCCTCCACCCACACACTTTAGCCAGAACCTGGACAGGCCAGCTGCACCGTCTGCACCCGCCCAGGACTGGGCTCAGGACCATGGGCAACAGGGCCTTCGAGGCTGCTGCCCCCCGTCTGTGGAACGCCCTCCCCGACCACCTCAGTGCCCCACAGACGGTGGACTCTTTTAAAAAAGGACAAAAACTTTTTTATTCCGTATCGCCTTTCCTGACTGATTTTGTTGTTTATTATTATTGCTGACTGTTTGTACTGTTTTTATCGTCTTTATCATTGTTTTTATTGTTTTTCTTACTGTGCACTTTGAGATTTGCTCACAAATGTAAAGTGCGTTATAAATAAAATCCATTATTATTATTATTATGCGACTTATGCTGTTCACACTGTCAGAAACAAAGCAGATACAGGTCCAATTTGAGCCTAAAAATCGGATTCAGGTCACTTTGACTGCAGTGTGAATGCAGCCAATGTCTCCCAGCACTGTTTGAGGTCAAAGGTAATTTGTTGTTGGGGGGAGTGCTGCTAACCCTGTGTCAAGCTGTTTGGGCACCTGCAGTGAGAGATCTTTCAAAGCCTGATTAGTCCAGTCCTGAAGACACAGCCTGCCAGCTCTGTAGCACACACTCACTCTCACACACATACACTAAACAGACAGACACACACCCCTCACCAGTGTTTGCACTCAGATTAATTCACACTCACCCCCTGTCTCAGACACAGTGCAGTGCCCACAGGGAGAAAACCCGTCTCTCTGCACTGTGTTCATGTAGGCTAATTACCGGCCCACTGACGAACAGTAATTACACACGCTGCCATGCCACCACAAGGTTTGACCAAAGTGACAAAGTCATTAGTCTCACACTTCAGGCCCCCCGTAAAGAGCTTTCCTCTTCACACCTTCTTCTTGGCCTCTCATTTTTTTCACCACTTCTCTTGCATATTCTGCCATGTTTATTCCCCCTTTCTTTTTCTATCCACAGTTTGATGGTGACAACATGTACATGATTGACAATAATCAAGAGTTTCGGTCTCCAAACCAGGTAAGAAAGCCCACGTTATCCACTAAAACCCACTGACTAAGTAAACCACTAACAGGGTAATTATTTGTCTAGCTTGGGCAGGAATAAGGGCTGTGTGGAATTAGTTCCTTGGTTGAACAATGCTTGGTGAAAATGCAACTTTGTACAGGTACTCATGGACTGAAGGTTTGCACAGCTGTAAATGGACTGTAAAAGACAGAGCCATGAAAAACCACACTTTAGTTGGGTTTCACTAATTGAGATGGAATAGAAAAATTAGTGTCTTTCTGTCTTAATAGTTGATATATTGCATGTCAAACCCTAACTTTATTTTGACTTGCAGATTGAAAAACAAAAACTATTTTGCTCTTCTTACCTTCTAAAGATTCTTGATATGTGATAGTCATAGACAAGTATTGCAGCCTTGCTTATAGATGCATTTTTATCTGAAACAATTTTACCATACTGTACCGTCTTCTTCCGCTCATTCATGGTCGGCTTGCAGCGGCAGCAGCCTAAGCAGAGAATCCAAGACTTCCCTCTCCCCAGGTACTTTGTCTTTCTCTCCCCGGAGGATCCAAGGGCGTTCCCAGGCCAGTGAGGAGACATAGTCTCCCCAGCGTGTCCTGGGTCTTCCAGCAAGCAGCCCGGTGGGACGTGCTTGGAACACCTCACCAGGGAGGCATCCAGGAGGCATCCTAGGAGCAGCAACTCTACTCCGAGTCCCTCGTGGATGACTGAACTTCTCAACCTATCTCCAAGAGAGAGCACAGCCACCCTGCGAAGGAAACTCATTTCCACATATCGTCTACCAATGCATCCTTCCTAAGCCCAGCTCCAGGCGACACATGGCGATGTGTCCTTTGGGCAAGACACTTAACCCCAAGTTGCTCCCACTGCTGCGTCAGTGGTGTGTAAATGGGTATGAAAGGGCGTGAATGTGTTAGAGATACTGATGGATTACTAACATAGATACTCTGAACCATCAGTGAGTGAATGTGAGTGCAAATGGGTGTGAATGGGTATGAATGGGTAGGTGTGACCTTCGGTGTAAAGCAGCTTTGAGTAGTCAAAGACTAGAAAAGCGCTGTATAAGCTCAAGTCCATTTACCATTTACCATTTACCTTCCTCCACTCATGAACAAGACCCCGAGGTACTTGAACTCCTCCACATGGGGCATAATCTCATCCCTGACCCGGAGAAGGCACTCCACCCTTTCCCAAGAGAGGACCACGGGCTCGGATTTTGACGTGCCGATTCTCATTCCAGCTGCTTCACACCTGGCTGCGAACCAATCCGGTGAGAGCTGCAGGTCACGGTCCGATGAAGCCAACAGGTCCACATCATCTGCAAAAAACAGCGACCCAATCCTGAGGTCAACAAACCGGAATCTCTCAACGCCCTAGCTGCACCTCTGTCTATAAAAGTAATGAACAGAATCAGTGACAAAGGGCAGCCCTGCGGAGTCCAACCAAATAAGTGAATGTATGGAAAAGTGTATGTATTGGAAAAGTAATAATTTTAATAGACTAATCATTATTTAGCTTCACTAATTATAAAAGCCCTTTGTTGTGATGTGTCGGTCGCGAACGTAACGGCTCTTAGAACCGGCTCTTTGAAGTGAATGACGGGAGCCGGCTCCTGATTGGGGAGCTACTTTTTTTGTTGTTGTTTTTCTCTCTGTTTTTTCTCTTGAAGCCACACGTGATTGATCAATATTGGCCCTTCTCCATTAGCCCTACTCTACCCTACTCCACTCTGCCCGGCTATAGTCTACTTGCCTTGTGCTGCTTTTCCATTAGCCCCAGTCGCCTGCCCAACGGGGTGAGTGGCACTGTGGTGATGTCATTTTGAGTGCGACACAACAATCTGTGGCTTTCTGTCACAAACTGAGTAAAAAAGGAAAGCAGAAGAAGGCTGCAAGTGACAAGAAAAAATACCCTTTGAGAAGCAAGGGAGAGTTTTGGAAGCTATGCAACAGAATGAAGCCGAGGATGAGAGCAATCGAGCTGCAAAGAAAAGACGTATGAGGGTAAGCTAACGGTAGCTACCTCTAGCACGCTAGGTCGTCGCACTCATGACTCATCGATGGCGACATTGTCGGACCAATCAGTAGCCGGCAGTCGGTGACGGCATCTTTCAGTATCAACTCAGCTCGCTTGGAACCAGAGCGGAGTAGGTACTAAAACTAGCTTGTTTTAGGAGGTACCGGGCTAGTGGAAACACGCTGCAAATCGAGTAGGGCCGAGTAGAGTAGGGCCAAGGCGTGCTAGTGGAAAAGGGCCATATGTGCGGTGTCATCTCTGTGTCTGCGCTTAGTGCGCTGAGCAGAGGGGGGGAGGGCGGCAGCTACACACACAGCAGCAGCAGCACATGAACAGGTCAAGAGAGCAGAGAGAGTCAGGGAAACGAGGGAGAAAGAGCGCAAGGAGCATCGAGGAGCGACAAAGCCACTCTACCATGGTTACTCACTTATACACGGTGAATTATGCTCTCCTCATAACTTTTACTTCATAGGGATTGTCTTTGACGAGGTTCGTGTCACAATCAAGTGTTAAATGATACATCTGTGTGGTATAAGTAAATGTGAAACGATGGTCTTAAGGTAGTGAAGTTATCTGCTAACAAGGGCAAACAACAGTTAACGGCCATTAACCGTTAGCCGTAGCTAATAACAGTTAAAATTTTCTTGTATCTTATATTTTATATTTTTGTTGCACTGTAGAGAAAAAAAAATAAGGCATCTTTATATAATTAAAGCTGCAAGCAGCATTGGACGGGTCCTCGCTGTCTCGCAGGTCGATCATGGCCTGTTGACATCCATTTTGATGGTTTCATCCCTTTTCATGCCACTAAACTGCTCTAAGTTAGACCAATATGTGTGTCTGCAGTGCTGTCAGCAGCCTCTGTATAATGCTGTGTATGAGACATTCTGTGGCTCCTCCTGTTGTCATGACTACATGACCCACAGCCATGGAATGGGATGACATCATCTGGAGCTGCTCTCTTTGAAGTGTCAGAGAAATCCCAACTGGCCTGAGCTGCAGAGCAACGATCACTCTCAAACATTTTTTCACAGTTGCCACAATTTCGACCTAATCTCTCTAAAAATATGACCTTTTTATGTGAAATTTTGTCAGGAATCCAACCGTGTCGTTTTTAAATCCATACGAGTTATTGTTTTCTCTGTACAGGCCCAACAGACACAGGATGTCTGATTCTGAGATTTCCTCTCCTATTTATTTGATATGGAAGGCAGGAACGGCTTCTCTGGGGTTCACAAAGTTTGTGGGCTCGTCATTCAGAAACCGTTTGAGAAACAACAAATCCCTTTACAGCTTTTGTTCATCAATGTCTCCTCTCTCAACTCTCCGCATTTCAAGCTGATACCATTTACGGTATCGGAGAAGATAATTTTTTGGTCTCACATATTTTTCACCAGAAATTTTACTTTGAAGGGCAAATTACCGACTTCCTGTTTGAGATAGGTCAGGGGTGTCAGGACGAGATTTGTGGGGTTTGATGAGACGAACATTTTGATGTTGGTTTCATCTCTCTACTACAATCCTAGTGGAAGTTACAGTCATTTTAGTGTTTTTTGTCCACAGGTGGTGCTAGAGAGCACATTTTGGCATGTTGGGGGTTAATTTTTTTGTCTGTTTATGAATTCTTTTACATCATTTGGCATGTGTGTCTGTTTTGGTCTGGCTTTGAGCTTGTTCTTGGGGTCAAATTATTGTGCAAAGTGAGGATTATCGAGTGAGCTTTTATTTTGAAGGGCATATTGCCGACTTCCTTCTTGAGATAGGTCAGTAATATCAGCGCGTGATTTGTGGGTCTTGAAGGGTCCTTGCCCAAAGCTCTTCTCATTTTGGTATTTTTGGGGTATAGTTTGATCACAGATAGACCCTGCTTTAGTTTTTCTGTTTCACAGTCCAGCTGAGGTGAACCTGTTAATCAGTGAGTGACATCAGCTGTGAAGATCAAGGCAGACGAAAGTTCCATCACTTTTGCCTGCGCTGTGAGAGACCTGCGCTCTGATGTAAAACAACTCCTCATAGCGGCCACAATTTATACTCAATCTCTAAAAATATGACCTTTTTATGTGAAATTTTGTCAGGAATCCAGTAATGTAACTTTTAAAGCTGAATTTTGTTTTGTTTTTTCTGTTTTGGCCCAACTGTCACAGGATGTCCCTGACTGTTCTGTCAGTCCTCAATTGAAGTCAACGGAAAAGAGCTGCGAGGGCTGTTTCAGCATGAGTAATTTTGAGGGCTCGTCATTCGGAAACCGTTTGAGAGACAACAAATCCCTCTAAAACTTTTGTTCATCAATGTCTCCTCTATCATCTGTCCGCATTTCAAGCTGATACCATTTACAGTGTAGGAGAAGATAATTTTTTCGTCAGGGATATTTTTCACCTGAAATTTTACTTTGAAGGGCAAATTGCCAACTTCCTGTTTGAGATAGGTCAGGGGTGTCAGCACGAGATTTGTGGGTCTTGATGAGACAAACATTTTGACGTTGGTTTCATCTCTCTACTACAGTCCTAGTGGCCGTGAAGTCCATTTTAGTGTTTCTGGGTGGCGCTAGAGAGCACACTTTGGAATGTTGGGGGTTAATTTTTCCATTTTATAAAATTTTTCGCTGGTTCTGAGGTGCTTGCCAAATTTGGTGAGTATTTGAGCATGTTTAGGGGGTCAAATTAAGGTTTAAAGACGCGTGGAAGAAAAATAATTAGAAGAAAGAAATGCTACAGGAACAAAAGGGCAAGGACCTCTTCTAGACCTAGAAGAGGTCCTTCCCCTTGGGCAAGGACCCTAATAAACATATATAAATAAAGTATAGTGCAGGGTTTTTTTTACATTATTATTCCTTTTGTGCATAATTTTACATTATTATTGGTAATATATTGATTAAAGCAACCAAAAAATCTGAAGAGCCGCTTGGGAGCCAAAAGAACCGTCTCTTTTTAGTGAGCAGAGCTGAAAAAGCCGGTTCTCTAAAAAGAGCCGAAATTCCCACCACTAACCCTTTCACTTTGGATTCCCTGAACTTTTTAAAATATTTTTGAGATTACCACTTCTGGTTGTCTTCTTAGCATGAACTACGTTGTATGTGTTTTCATTTTACCCATTTATGCATGGTACAATGCATTTTAATATGGGGAATGCCATGATAATTTCATCCCTGCCAAGCATTTATAGCTAACATGCTGAAAAAATACTGACATAAGTATTTGGCTGTACTGTTTGTCTATAGAGTTCTTGTAGTGTTTTCTTAAAAAAATCCCAAAATTAAAATAAAGTTTAAAATAAACCCAGTCATAGAATTTAAGTTTCTAAATTAAGACATTAAAAACACTAAGCTATTTATTTGCTTTATAAACTAATTTAATAATTCAAGATAATTTCCAGTTAAGTACTAACATCAACTGAAATATGTCCGAAAGATTTTAAAAACAGAGGAATTTACAGTATTTCGACTTGCACAGGCCTTGTCTTTCATGGCGACTGCCAATATGACAAACATACAGCACTGGAGGGTGTCAGGTTTTAGTGAAATCTGCTAAAAAAATAAAAATAAAAACAACTAATAGCTGCATTTCTGCTAAGAAAACTAAGTTAAACTTTTGAGTCACTACGTATATGCAGATGTGATGCCCTTTACAGCTTCCATTATTCACACATAAACAGGAAACAGACACACAGATTCAAGTACATGTAATTTTGTGTAAAACTGAAATGACAGTGCTCTACAGCTATTACATTGAAATTGGACAAGCTTTTTAACTAACATTTCTTCCATTTTTGTTCTGGTACCTACATCCTAAAATCCAACATACTGTAACATGCATGTTTCAAAGTATTTCATTTCTCTTTACATTTCATTAGTCGAATACACCACTGTGTGCACGTATACACACAGCTTTGTTTGCATTCCCTTGCACGCAGGTTTGTGCAAACAGGAAGGAAAGAGATAAGGAAAGAGATAGTAACCGTTCAGTTTTCTGTAAGTAATATAAAGTAAAGTGACCTAGGGCAAGGTTTTTGTTCAGTAAAGTGTTATTTTGATTTAAAAAAGGATTATTTGGCTTGCAAAACTAGCACATTTCATATGAAAAGTCATCTGAGTTATCTAATGGATTACTTTGTGATGTGTTACCCCCATAATGCAGCCACAACTTGTTTAGACTTCTGCAACTTACTTTAGCATTCTGTTTCTTATTTATTTTGTATACTGTGCAGGTAACGTGTGAAAGATCACCATCTTTCTCTGGCTACAGACCACTCTGTTACCAAAGTGATGCCTGTGCCATTTAGTTCCATTCTCTAAAGCCTTGACCTGTGATTGACCATCCAAACTAGATATCTACAGTTCAACAGAGATCCAGTGTCTTGTGTCTTATCATGCAAAATTTAACAAAACTCAAATGCTGTTTTGCTGTTCAGTTAACATGCCTCATTGAGTTCAGTTTTTATTCAATAGAGTCCTCGAACAGAAGAAAGCAAACAGTAAAGACAGGCAGAGGTTATTTTTGTGTAGGTTTAGACTTTTTTTTTGTTTTTACAGTTTTTGGTCTCAACTCTTAATCCATTGTTATTTTTCAGCTGAGAGACCACTGGCACGTACTATATATTTTATAATTGCTAAATGGACAGTGCATACAATCAGTTGATGAACCTGCATCCCATCTTCTTTCACATCATTCATTCCACTGGTTTGATTTAATGGATCAAACCTGCGTTTTATGAAAACAGCAACTGCCGTGAAGTTTCTTTTTGTAGATTCGTCTGGTAGTTCACTCAACTAATATTCACAACTAATATTCACATTAGAGGATTCAAGCCTGTCTCTGGCTGTCACATGTTAATGTGTCCATGGGCAAGACAGATAACCTCAAGTTTCTCCCCCTGCTGCATCAGTGGTGTGCAGTTTAGTACAAAAGCACATGGGTGTGTCCTGATAACTTAAATGGCATTCTGTAATCATCAGTTAGTGAATATCAGATTGTATGGGTGTGAATTCAACATAACACGAAAGTGTCACAGTGCTGTGCCCTTGAAACGTACTGTGAGGACTTAGCTCCTATTCTGGTCTATCAGGCAAATTCCACATGTGCTGCAGCGCATCAGCGCCGCGTTGCTTAAGCCCCAGCGCGCGCCAAGGCACTGGAGAGTCGCTTCAAGTCTAAATTCTATTTCATAAATGCACTGCTGTTAATAAATCATCAGACAGGAAGTCAACATGTGGAATAACCACAAAATAAAACACAATGCACAGTCTCTCGAATGTTAATTCCCTGAATAGTTTTTCAAATAGTTTTCTCAAACGGAGGCACGAGCATCAGGTCACGGGTGAAGAAAAGTGAATTGTAGAGGTACAAAAATATATAACATTATATATGACAACACACATCCTTTCTACAAGGATATAGGCGGATAGAAGTTGAATAAATCACAAAGCTGTATGGTTGGGACCAGCAAAGGGACCTTAGAGAAGCAACGTGAGGTGTTGTTTATTTATTTTCTCAGTCTATAACATGTTTTATGAGTGTGTAACATCGCTATCCTCATGAAATCCTTCGGGGATCAGTCCTCCCCGTACAGGGGCTCGGCGTGTCGCTTTCAGTGGGGTTTGTCTGTCAGAGCAAGACTGCGGCGCTTTCGCATTATGTGGAATTTGGGAGTAAAGGTCTTTGAGCAGTTAGTAAGTTCAAGTCCATGTACCATTGTTTCCATGTATTAAGATAGCTGAATTGTATAATTAAATAGTAGTTTGTCACATATTTTAAGGATTTACGTATTATTAATTAAAACATGAAAATTAACAGCAATACAGAGTCCTAAAATGTCTAAAAATATTCATAAAAGAATTGAAACCTAAATTATGTGATAACAAAAAGAAAAGGTCTACATGACTTTTTCAAGCCTCTTTTACAGAAAAAATGAATGTCTCATAAGCTGTAACATTTCTTTGCCATGCGTCATTTGATTTTTTTTTCAGCCAAAGCACATCAATGTAACATATGCATGTACACACATTGACAAAATTGTTGGTACCCCTCGATTAATGAAAATAAAACCCCACAATGGTTACAGAAATAATTTGAATCTGACAACGGTAATAAAAAATAGAAATTCTTTGGAAATTAAGCAATGAAAATCAGAAATAGCTTTTGAACCGTGGTCAGAATAAAAATATAATAATAATAAAAAATCATGAAACTGGCCTGGACAAAAATGATGATACCCCGAGAAAATACTGAGAATGATGTGACCATAGGGTCATGTTCAATCAAGCTGTGTCCTCTAATTAGCATCATAGGTGTCTACAAATGTTTAATCAGTCAGTCGGCCTATTTATATTGTTACAAGTAGTCATTGTGCTGTTTGGTGACATGGGGCTCTAATTTTGTAGACCAGGCACAGGTGCGGCGCACCTGGCCTGTGCTGCGTCTGCACCACGCCGACAACGTGTGTCCAGCGCACTTTGCAAGTTTCTTACAGCGTGAAGAGAGGCGCACCCCAGGCGTAGAGAGGCATACCCAGGCCTGCGTCCCTGCCCCTCCGCGCAAGTGCCAGAGAGGGAGGAGAAAAGGAGTGAGTGGGCTTAACACAGCCAAGTTTATTCTTCACCAATCAAATGACCACCTCTCCTTGCCTTTAAATGTGCTGCGGGAGAGGCGCAGAGACTGATTGGTCTGACTGATTCCCGCCACCGCACAGTGTGCTGAAAAGACCCAGTAGCGGAGATGGTCAGAGCTGCTGTAACTGTTATAGAGAGGGCAGGGGCTATTGGGGCGCGCATGGGAGGCCACGACGTGCGCCACCGTGTGGGCTAGCTCCCGGGACAGATGTAATCAGTTCCTTTGTCATCAATAGGAATACAAAATTAAGTGACAGACATTTTAACACAGCAGCAGACTAATCAATTCATGCTTGTGATCCACCTGCACGCCTGGTCTGTCATCGCCAAATAGCAGAGCCTTTGGTGATATACTGTATACTCTCAAGGTATCTCCTCCTCATCCTCCTTGGAATAATGTAGCCTTCTCCATCTATGTAGATCACATTAAGAAAAAGATTAAAACAGAGAAATATGAGCAAGCACAGATAAATCCTTAAGACACCGAGTGACATTTATTTTTTCTCTTTTTTCTCCCTCTTTTCTTTGAATTTCATGAAATGAGAGAAGCTGAATATATACTCCGTATCAGATGATAAGGCTGCTAAGGCAAACTTCCAGCTGCCATCAGGTTAAGTTTCCATTATGGCAAACACCTTTAATCCGACATCAGATGTGATGGGACAATTAATATAAATACAAATGTATAAGTTGGTTCAGACTGTTGCATTAAATAGCGGTTGATGTGATTGTTTATTGCATTAAAATGTGCCTGACACTCTGGATACCTGCCTCTGAGGGTTTGGTGACGTGTGCGCACATGTGACGCCTGTCACCAAATTACAGCTGTGGAGGGTGCGCTTTGGCTGCTCTGAGAATAGACCAGGCTGAAGTTGGCGAGCTTTCATGACACCTTCCGTTTTTTGGCAGGAAATTGTCACTATGCCAACCTAAATCTGTCTGCACTTCCCCCTAGTGCACCGTCACCTCCCCCTGGTGCGCCGTCACAACCATCTCTGGGCAGACGGTCTACCAAATTGTCAAATTGGCAGTGCACGGTGGTGCACCGGATGAAATTAACACTGCACCAGGCTCTGCGCACCCTGCGCCACCCTGCGCACGGAGAGAGTTGTCTTAGGAGATTAGAAAGGAAATGATAGACAAGCGTTGTAAAGGCAAGGGCTATAAGACCAAGCAGCTTGATGTTCATGTAACTACACTTGCTCATATTATTCAGAATTTAACATCCATGGGACTGTAGCCAACTTCCCTGGATGTCGCCGCACGAGGAAAAATGTTGACAAGTGGAAGAGACGCATGAAATGAATGGTAACTAATGAGCCCAGAGCAACCTCTTGTTACTACCTGGCTCAAGGTAGACAACAAAGAAGGGAGGCAATACACAGTATAAGCCATTCAAATTTATAATTTATTAAATAAAAAAACCCAAAATAAACCATCAGTATGTGTTAAATGTAAAGAACATATTTAGAGTGTCTGCAATGAAAGATATGTGAGCATCTGTGTTGTGGATGTTGGAAGATGAAACAAACCCAACAGGCGATGGCTGGGGTGGTAGATGGAGGCCCTGCTTAGAGAGAGAGAACAACCTTTTATGCCTTCTGGCCCTGCCCTGTTGGGCAGGTAACTCAGCCCCTCCCCGCTCCACCCTCCACCATCTCTCTGAGACTGGAACAGAGAGCAGAGTGAGACACATGCAAGGGGATGAAGAGGAGGAGGAGCAGGAGGGGTTGTCACACCCCCACCCTTAAGAATGGGGTTCACACCAGGAACCCCAACACCACAGCCAACCAATAAATACAAGCTACCACAAGACAATTTATTTTACTTCACCATTCTAGTGCTCTATCAAATATGAAAATGTTAACAATACAAAGTAGCCTAACAATACAAAGTAGGCTAATTTTGCTTCTTCACTGTTCTAGTGCACAATCAGTGTAGTGTACAGATATTAACGTAAGTCATCCTGCACCTGCAGACGGTTCCCTCTCTAGAACACAAGACCACCGACTCGGCAACCTCGGTACCTCGGAAGCATTTTAAGAGAGGGACAGCCAGCATGGACAGGGAGTGACACTACAGGGAGAGCAACATCTAAACAGACACAGCACAAGACATGGCATTAGCCATTGTATTTTCAACCCCCTTTACATGCCTAATATCTTAATTAAATAACTGGAGGAAAAGACACCAGCGCATAAGCCGCTGATTTGGATTTTGAAGAGAATGGAGAAAAGTGAGGGGATTGTGGTCAGTGTACACCACTAATGGTGTCACTCCTACACCCACATAAACCTCAAAATGCTTCAGTGCCCAAATGAGAGCCAGAGCTTCTTTTTCAATGATGGAATAGTTCAACTGGTGTGAATTGAACTTTTTGGAGAAGTAACTTACTGGACAGTCACCATCCTCATCATTGGCCTGCATGAGGACAGCACCAGCACCAACATTGCTAGCATCCTCATACGGTATGAATGGCCGGTCCATCTGTGGAGCAACTAAGACACGGGCAGAGCACAACAAAGACTTGATGGATTCAAAAGCATTTAGACAAACAGGAGACCAATTAAACTTCACTTTAGAGCTGAGAAGAGACGTGAGTGGTGCAACCACTGTGGAGAAACCCTTGCAATATCCACAATAGTAACCCACCATACCAAGGAAGTGAGCGAGCTCCCTCTTGGTTGTTGAAACTGGAAACTGATCAACAGCCAGCACCTTCGCTCTCACAGGATGTACTAGACCTTGGTCCACCACTTTACCTAGGTATCTGATAGGGGTGCAACAATACATGTATCTGTATTGAACCGTTCGATACAGTGGCCATGGTTCAATACACCTTTGAACTGAACGATACGCTATTATGTATTTATTTATTTGATCAATTTCTGACGAGGCGCTATGTGCTGAAAGTTCAGTGAATCTGCGTTCGATTACTCCGGGCTGCATAGTCGAGCACAGATCCGCTGAGCTGCGCGCGCAGCACCTCCCCTTTCATTCGGCTCAGAGCTGTAGAGATAGCTCTAATTCGGCTAAGCTACTTAGACAGAAGAGGCTACGGGACGCTACGGCGCTGCTACATGGAGAATGCATTACCTTCAGCTGAAACTGAAGACCCTCCACTATCATTCATATCTGGAGTATGGCCAGCAATGCCACTACGAGCTGCCGCTGCCACAGATCATGCTTGCTGTCTCTCCGTTTGGGACTACTTTGGCCTCCGTGTTAAGTATGACCCTGATGGTGAGCGTGTCGTGGACAAAACACAACAGAATGTCGGAAGTGCAATACGATGCTAAGCTACGTCGGGGGAAAACAACAAACACCTCCATCATCCCGGGGTTAAAACAAGTGGAAACAGAGAAACAACAAGCAGCACACATGCTACAGACTTTACCTGGGTCATTTAGACAGCCTTTAGCACATGATTCAAAGAGGGCAAAGGACATCGACCGGGCCATAGCTACTTTTATTGCTGTCAACATGAGACCCTTTTCTGCTGTGGATAACGACACTTGATACACTTATAGCTAGTTCTTTGTAATATTTACTCTGCTGCTAAGAATGCACCACATAAGATGGGTGACTTCTCTATTAGATTCATTTAATTTTTACTTAGTCTTATTTTACATGGTATATAATGACTGTTTTTTAATCTCTAACAGTGCAATACACTTCAGTCCACATAAATATTTGTAGTAGTTATAGGTCACTTTTAACTGACAGTGTTAATCGATGTTTCTTGCGTAGCCCTTGTATTCATATTTATTTTTTATACTATTTATTCTGGCCCTAATAATGTTTATATTTTTATACACTTATTCATTAACAATATCACTGTGTGTTGTTACAATCCAGGAAGCCAATGAAACGAAATTTCATTCCAAGTGCACTGATGTGTAATTTGCGTAATGACAATAAAGGAAGTAAAGTCTAAGTGATGTTTTTGTTTTTTATGGATCTAAGTATGCACTGAAGAATGTGCCTGGTTTAGCTGCAAGAGGTACATTTAATTCAATTAAAAAAAATACTCTCAGTTAAAACAAATGTTAGTTATTTTCATAAACCACAAGTAAAAAAGGCATTGAAATTTCTCATATTTTGTATCGAAAATGTATCGAACCGTGACAGAAACGTATCGAATCGAACCGAACCGTGAATTTTCTGTATCGTTGCACCCCTAGTATCTGACTGTTGCCTTGGCAAACTCATACTTTGCAAGGTTAACAGTCAACGATACCCAAGCCAGACGGTCAAACATTGCTCTGATGTGCTTCAGGTTATCCTGCCATGTATCACTGTAGATAACAACATCATCCAAATACACAGCACATCCTTCCAGGCCTGAAACCACCTTGTTCATTAGGCGCTGGAAGGTGGCTGGAGCATTACGCAAACCAAAAGGCATCACAGTGTATGAATGCAAACCACTCGGTGTTATGAATGCTGCAGTCTCCCTAGCTCTAGGGGTTAAAGGAACCTGCCAATAAACTTTTAATAGGTCAAATTTACTCACAAATTTGGCAGACCCAACCTGATCCATGCAATTTTCCATGCAGGGGAGTGGAAAAGAATCAGGTTTGGTTACTTTATTCACCTTACGCAGATCAGTACAAGGTCTAAAAGTACCATCAGGTTTACTCACAAGAAGGCATGGGAGGACCAACTAGAAGCACAAGGCTCTGCAATACCATTTTCAAGAATGTATCTAACTTCTCCCTCTAGGTATTTCCGCTTCTCTGGAGACATACGGTAAAAACGCTGTCTGATGGGCTGAGCGTCACCAACATCAATGTCATGCTCGATAAGATGAGTACAAGATTGAGTATCCTCAAACAGACAGGCACAACTTTTAATGAGCTGTCAGATCTCGTTTCTTTATTTGGGATAAATGCTTCAAAATTTTATCAAGATTAGCAAGCGACTCAGAGTTTTTGAGATGACCTCTTAAAACTCTGTCAACTGGATCTTCCAATCTATCCTCACTCTTTGGTACTGGATCCAGAGGAGGAGGATCTACTGCAGCCACTGCAGCCGCAGAGGATTCGGACTGTTCTGAAACAGAGGTACAAGAATAATAGGGCCTCAGCAAGTTAATGTGACACAACTGCTTAGACCTCCTCCTGTCAGGAGTGGAGATTAAATAGTTCAAGCCCGACACCTTACGGGACACTGTATATGGGCCTGAGAACTTTGCCTGAAAAGGTGAACAAGCTAAAAGCAAGAAAGAGGGCAAGAACTTGATCCCCAGGGCTAAACTCTCTGTGCTCACAGCGACTATCATAAAGCTTCTTCATTTTTGTCTGAGCTGCATGCAGCTTTTCCCTCGCTAATTTATTTGCCCGATACAGCCGTTGTCTGAAACCGTTCACATAGTCTATTAAGTATTTTGGGGCCTCTTCAACCTTTCAGTCACTATGTAAGGAGTCTAATGGTCCTCGAACTGTGTGACCAAAAACCAGGTCATTAGGGCTAAAACCTAAACTCTCCTGAGAAACCTTCCTAGCAGCTAACAACAACCAGTGCAACACTTCTTCCCATTCACGGTCCAACTCAGTGCAATAGGCACGAAGAAGAGACTTAAGGGTTTGATGAAACCTTCCAGAGCTCCTTGGCTGAGGATGATACGCAGTTAACAGTGAGTGTTTGATATTTAGCTGCTCGAGCACCTCTGTAAACATTTTGGAACAGAAATTAGAACCTTGATCTGACTGTATAACCTTTGGGGCACCAAAGATGGAAATGAACTGTGTCAGAGCTTTGACCAGT
Organism: Scarus forsteni; assembly: GCA_036419115.1. NCBI lineage: Eukaryota > Metazoa > Chordata > Actinopteri > Labriformes > Labridae > Scarus > Scarus forsteni. The sequence goes on from JAZDUH010000461.1 coordinate 2,922,863, forward strand.
AACTTGGTGGTGATATTTTTGAGGGGGTAGGCAGCTGGATAGCGAGTAGCCTGACACATCACTGTAAGCAGAAAACTGCTACCAGCTTTTGAACGCGACAAGGGTACATCACAATCAATAAAAAGATGCTCAAATGGCTGATCAGCAACAGGTATTGGATATAATGGGGCTGGCTTCATGGACTGCTTGGACTTCCCAGTCAGCTGGCATGTGTGACAAGTTTTAAAGGTGTAGTCAGCAATCTTCTAATCTAATGCAGTATTTGTCAAATTCACCGTATTTCTCCTCTCCATCCACAAGATGTCACCACTGACAACATGTTGAAAAAAAAGTCCGGTTTCAATACACAGCCTTGGCTCTGAATTTCAGCAGGTAAATACTGTGGCTCGGGCCGAGTTACCAAAACAGAGTACACCCCCCCACATCCAGGGGGTGATCATACTCATGCGCAGATCAGACAGAGGGGAAAGGAGGAGTAGGAGGTTGTGTAGCGTGCACAGTTAGTGTAAGAGAGAGATACAATATGTGCAGTAGCTATGGCTGAAAAAAGGCCCCAAAAAAAGGTCAGAGGAGCAGAAAGTGAAAAAGAAGGGCTATGACCATGAAAGACTAAAGACCCGGGTCAACATTGGTGTTGCTTTCTGACGGTGGAGGGAACTCCGCCAAATTGAAAGACCTGAAAACGGATAGGGATGTTGCCGTCTTTCTGCTGGTTAGGTAAGCAACGTTAGCGTTGTGGTGCTTCACATAACATTAACAGCCGTCGGGCATTCATCTTATTGTCTAATCCAGAATGTACTGTTGTCGTGATGTTATCAATATTGTCAATCGAGTTGTCTGACGAGTCAGGGTTACCTTAGCTATGTTGGTCAGCTACACGGTTTCTACAGGCATTTCCATGACGATGCACGTCCATCAGCTTTCGGGGGTGGAGCCAGGGGTGAGGTATAAAGGGAGAGGCGGGTCTAAATTTGTTTATAAACAACCTCTCCACTCGTTTCCTCCCACATCTCTGACTACACCTTTAACAAAGGCAGAGACATCCCTCTTTAACTTAGGCCAGTAGAAATGCTACAATATCCTATTCTAAGTTTTCTTTACTCCTAAATGACCTGCTGCTCCATCATGAGCATCCTCAAGCACAGTTTGTCTTACTGATTCAGGCACAACAACTTGCAAAACTTCATCACCCATAAAACTGTCCCCCTGAGGAACCCACTTTCTCACCAACAAGCCATCCTGGAGAAAGTAACCATGGGCCACAGTCTTCACCTCATCTTCTGGAAGCACCTGACTATACAAAGCCGGAAGGGTGCAATCCTTCCTGCCTTCAACATTTCACTGAAAGATATAGACAAAAGGAAAACAGGCACTGGAAATACAGACACACTTTTCTTATCTGTGTTCTCCAGGCCAGAACCAACTGTACGGCACATACTTGTCGCAACACAAGTGGGTGGTGCCATTTTAGAAGAGATTGGAGGCTCAGAAACCTCTTCCTGGGTGAGAGAGACCACTTGAGCAGGAGTACCAGGCCAGACCTGGGCACCAGCCAGATCATTTCCAAGAATGACATATATCCCCCTCATGGGCAAAGCACGGCATACTGCCATTACTACCTCCACTTGCACCAGGTCTGAGAACAATGTTAATCTATGCTGTGGAGCAGAAAAAACTGTCAAACCCATACCACGTACCCCCACAGTTGTAGTGCTGTTAGTTACAGCAGAGAAAGGTAACACTGAGTCTAAAATAAATGATTCTAGCACTCCTGCATCTCTTAAGATTTTCACATAAGCTTTGTCTTTACCTCCAACTAGTGAGACAAAACCACCAGATACAAATGGGAGATAACCAGGGTCAATCTCATCCATGGGGCAAACTGTCTGATCCACGCTCACCACAGGATTCAGATCCATCGATTCTGAGGAAGAGGGTTTAGTGTGAGCCTGCACTGCAGCAATGACACTGGCCCGCTCCTTTGCTCCCACAGTCACAATAGCCGCCGATGGTTTGTTGGGTAAAAAACCTGGCTTAACTTTCTTTTTCAACCCTGGACACTCATTTTTCCAATGACCCTTACTAAAACAGTAGTTACAAACACGACTGGAGTCCAACTTGCTCTGCATCCGACAGTCCCCTTTAACTGTTAACTTCGCAGTCCCATCTGACAGAAACCTATTGCTGGAGTGAGCACCCCCACTACACTCTCTACATGCAGAATCACCCCGACCACGATTGTCACCAAAAAAACCTTTATGTGTCAAACGAAACTCATCTGCTTACTGGGCAGCTTCTGAAACTTTGGTCACTTTTTGTTCATTCAAATAGTTTACAGCACGATCAGGCAGAGTGTTTTTAAAGGAGACATATCATGCTGATGCATGATTTTATACTTACCTATAATATAATAAATTTGAAAACAAGACCTTACACCCCCTTAATTTTCAAAAAATTAGATATTGTATTTTTTCTGATATCCTAGAACGAGATTTGATGCCTCTGAAAATAGGTCATTGTGAGATGTCCGCGAGATTTCAAACGTCGTGACGACACAAGGTACCTTTCTTTTTATTGGAGTAATCTGATAAAACACTTCCTCCTCTGTGATGTCCGTTAGCCACAAAACCGTCACCGAGGAACACATCCACCAGCAGGGGTATATAGATCCCTAGCTCACATTCACTCATTACCAGCTCTGGCCTGTAGGGGGACTCAATACGCAGTCGCTGCATTGAGCCTGCCGGAAAATACAGTAGAAGAAGAAGGACAGGCTGGCTCAGCCCCCGATAGAATTGACCAATCAGACCACAAAGGGCTGTGACGTTGCGAGGTAACTTTAGGTCATCCTCAGATCCTCGTGTTTCAACGAGGGCGTCATAATGGCCTAAAATGAGGATTTTGAGAACGCTATTGTGGGGCAATGAAGGAACTAAATGACTTGTACTGAGGGCAGAAATGCTTTACAGGCATCCTAGCAGTGGCGGCTGGCCAATAGAGGGCGCTAAGGCGCCGCCCCCCCAGTGGAGAGTGTGATATTAAATGTATTTACTTTATTTTGAAAAAATGAATATGACAAAAAATTACTTATCTAAATATGTAATATAACATTAATATAACATAAATATATATCCATTAAGATAAAAAGTAATTAGTTTTCATGAATGTAGAGCAAAAGTAAGCCTTCTCGTCTCTGTCTCCGTCTCTCAGGGTCGCTGGAAATAGCGCCCCTGAGACAGTGACGACTAGCCAATAAGGGACTGTTACTAGGGCAAGATAAGTGCCTATCAACGTGAATTTGGCCAATCAGCATGGTTGAAAATAATCTCTGAAGGGCGATTCTTATATCCCCCCTCGGGTTTATTCGGCTTGTGTCGGCCATGTCCGGAGTGACTAATCGGGAGGACCGGGACAATTTCCGGTGGGCCGGCCTGACGTCTGGGCTAGTGAGGTCCAGAGTTAATATACATTTTTTAATATAATTATAATTTTTTGGTTTGGTGTTCATTCATGGCACTGAGTGAGTATTACCTCCATGCTGTTACCGCTGTCCCTGTGGGGCGTCTCCCTCGGCAGCCTTCTTTTTTTTAGAGGCATCCTGACGTAACAACACGTCCGCGCAGGCTAAAAACAATTAGCTCCGCCAGTCGGAGTCTGTGAGATGAGCCAGATAGTAGCCGCGGTGCTGGACTGCCGACAAGATGGACAAAAAGCGCAAGGGTGGCGCGGAAAAGAGAAGAATTAAAAGAGGAAAGCGCTTGAAAATGATGCAGCAAAATGTGCAAAATAGCGACTTTTTTAACAAAACGAGCTTGCGGTCTGAAACGACAGAGGATGACGATGAAACTGCTAAGCAAGATGTTGAATAAAATGACACTTGCACCGTGTGATGATGACGCCACATAACTGGGGAAACTTTATCTTGTAGCCCCTCAGAAGAGATGCAGCAGCACCAAGCAGCAGCCATGAGCCCATCACAGGTGCAGAGTGGGCAGGTAGGATTGTTCACTGAGTGAATGTCAGAATTAATGTCAGAGAAGGGGGAGAGTGGGGTAGACTGAGCCAGTGGGTAAGTTGACTCAGCCCCTGTTTCTGAGAAACAGTAAATAATTCTTGTCATGAGGCCCTAAATTCAGAAAGCCCTGATCATTTCACCCTCCCTCTGTTGAAGAGAAGCACGTGGTACAAACAGTTGGTACTTTTAACACAAAAAACTCTTTTGGTGTGCCAGAGTAAATTTACAGCATGTCTTTGAGCTTTTTTTATCAGTTCCAATTTATCCAGGTCTAAAATGGTGTAATATACATATTTGTTATTTACCAATGTATAAAACTATATGACTCATTTGGCTACGGATGAGCCTGTAGTTTGCGTCGAATCGTAGTGGGATGGTTGTTAAAAACTGAGTGTTGCACAGTACTGCCCCACCAAGAATATTTTTCACCAGCCGCCACTGCATCCTAGTCTGGCATAGTGAAAAGGAGAAGCAAGCATGATATGTCTCCTTTAAACTGCTCCAGCAGGATTAACTCCTGAAGATCTTCAAGTCTTAACCTGAGATGAAACACACCAATGTTGAAAATTAACCGCTAAGTCATAACTCAGTATAAGGCTGCTTCTCTTTCTTGGCGCTGACTATAGGCTTCAGGTACCAGCTTATAAGCTTTAAGCACTGCAGATTTCACTGACTGATAACTACCACTATCAGCAACTCTCGAGGCTTAAAAAAACCTCTTGGGCCTTGCCAGTAAGCACACACTGAAGCAGCAGAGTCCGTCCAGTATCAAACCAATTTTGAGCCTCTGCTAAACATTCAAACAACACAAAGAAAATATCAGGGTCCTTCGCATTAAATTTTGGAACCAACCTCAAATTGACAGCAACATCAAATGATGGAGCAGGAGGAAACAACATGGCTGATGCTTGGGCCTCAGGAGTCTGAAGCTTTCCTTGACTCATAAGCTCTAGCTTATAACGCTCGAAGTCCAGCTGCTCTCTGGCCTGAGAATGGGCCATTTCAGCTTCCCTGAGTCTGGCATCATGTCTTAACTTGTCTAACTCCAAAACCTGTCTTTGTTCATGCTGCAACTGGAGCAGTTGGAGCTCTTTTTGCTGCTCCAGTTGCAGCAGTTCTAGTTCGCATAGCGCCGTGAAACGGCCTCCGCGGAAGAGCTTCCGCTCCGCTCCGCTGCAGCGGAGGCTCTGCAGCCACAGCTCTGGCTGTGCAGCGGAGGCCGTTTCACGGCACTATGCGAACTAGAGCCGTATTTAGTGGTGTTTTTGTGTGAAAGTAACGCACTTAAAATTCTCTAAATAAAGCGTGAATGCAGACCGATGTCAGACTTTTCCGGTGGGAGTCCGTTTATTTGTGTTTTTGGTCAAGTAAAATATGGCCCCGTCTGACTACAGCGGATTCAGCAGACGAGCAGATCCGAAGGAGGAAGAGGGAGTTAGGTCCTAGCGCCCTGGGTTTCTTCTCCACAGAAACACTGCTGTAGAGGTAATTTCTGCCCTAACCCTTGTGATAGGACCCAACTTGTTCAATCCCAGAATATCACTTTAAGGTGAACTCCGACAAGACAGTCTGGCTGCAGATCTGCACTGACAGGACCCAGCTTTGCAGACCTGCACTGAGAGGACCCCCTGCACTGAGAGGACCCAACGTCATGTTTTTTTTCTCACATGCTCTGGCTGCAGACCTGCACTGACAGGACCGGAAGCTGATTTGAAGTCTTTCAAAATAAAAGCGAATATACCGGAAGCACGTATTTTCGTCAAAAGTTTATTCAAAACCTTTCAGAAATAAAAGCCATTACACTTGGAAGAACGTTTAAATCCCAACGACAGTGAAAGCCCTCTCATGTCAAACTTATTTCATACATATATCTAAATAATACATCCATGTCTAATCCTAAAGTTAACCTAGTTAGCCCTAGCCACTGCTACCCTAACTACGATAACAGCGCTTAATTTGCTTCTAATACTTAAGCAGTCTGCTTACAGTGATCACTTTGGGTGTTTTCATACATGTTTAAATGCCACAGGCAGTGACAGCCTGTCATGTCAAGCTTATCTCATAGATATATCTAAATAAAACATCCATGTCCAATCCAAAAGTTAACCTAGTTAGCGCTAGCCTCCGTTAGGCTAGCACTAACCAGGCTAACTTTTGGATTGGATTGCAGCGCGAAAAACACCCCAAAGTGCAAAAGTCATTTCTTTCCAATAAATATTATGACACAGAGCAGTATATAATGGAAAAGACAACGTTTGTAATGGAATAAAGACTGTTCCTGTTTCTTCGAAAAAGACGAAAAGTAGTCACTCGACTATAACTCGGCTTCTCTCCTCACGAGAAAAAAACACATTGGAGCATGTGATGTGAGAAAAAAAACGTGACGTTGGGTCCTCTCAGTGCAGGGGGTCCTCTCAGTGCAGGTCTGCAACGCTGGGTCCTCTCAGTGCAGGTCTGCAGCCAGACCCCTCTCAACTCCGAGGTCAAGGTACATAGGTGTCAGATCACAACATTCGTCATTGGTTGAGCCAAAGTGGACTTTATGGGAGACGACCAAGGAGGACACCACTGTTGAAAACAAATCATACAGAAGCCAGAGTGGAGTTTGCCAAACTGCCTGTTGACAAGCCCCAAAGCCTCTGAGAGAATGTCCTTTGGACAGACGAAACAAAACTGGAGCAAAAATGAAGCATACCAAGACAAGAACACTGTCCCTACTATGAAATATGGAGGAGGTTCAATTATGTTTTGGGGCTGCTTTGCTGCATCTGACACAGGGTGTCCTTAATCTGTGCAGGGTACAATGAAATCTCAAGACTATCAAGGAATTCTAGAGAGAAATGTGATACCCAGTGTCAGAAAGCGTGGTCTCAGTTACAGGTCATGAGTCTTGAAACAGGATAATCATTCAAAACACACTGCTAAAAACATTCAAGAATGGTTAAGAGGACAACATTGAGAGCAGGCTGTAGGAGCAACATGCTTTATTTTTTATTTTTAATCTAAAAGTAGGTATAAAGCTGTATGCTAGTCTTTGTCAGATTGTACTTGTGCTTAATTTCTGAACCAAAGCAATATGTACACAGATTCACTGAGTTGTTATTGTTGCAAAACTATGTTCAAAAATTTAAATACTTTCAGAAATGTGTTCACATATCTACAAATTTGTTCAAAATAATGTTTCACTAAATTTTCTGCACTTTTGATATTTCATACTTTTGTTCGTCAATGTGGCTCTCATATAACTCAATACCAGTGTTGGGCAAGTTACTTCAAAATGTAATGCATTATTTATTACTTGTTATTGTAATTTCAAAGTAATTAGTTACATTATAATATTACTGTATTTGAAATGTAAGGCAATACACTATTAACACATTACTTTTAAAGCTATGGTCTAGGATTTGGAAGCTTGGTTCATCTTAATAACACAGTTTATAAGGCCATTATGGTCCTATGGTCCGATCTATGCAATATAAAGACCAAAAAGAATGAAAAAAATCCATTCAGTATATCCACTGCAAAGCGGCATAATATTTGACCAAGCCGAACTGCGGGGAGCGGCGGTTCAGATTGGTCCGTGAGCCCATCCAATCCCCTGTCTCCCCTGCTCAGCACCATCCCGCCTCCTCCCCACGACCTCTCTCATGTACCGGTGAGCAGCTAGCTGCACAGCTACTGAAGCTACATCATGGAGCTGGAGAAGACCAGCACCGAAACCCAGAGGCTGCTTCTGTGACCCCCCACATCGAAGGGAAGGAAACGTAAAAGTTTCGAGGAAAAGGCTGACGTAAGGAAGAAATATATATATACACATATATATATATATATATATATATATATATATATATATATATATATATATATATATATATATATATATATATATATATATATATATATATATATATATATATATATATATATATATATATATATATATATATATATATATATATATATAGCTGGGAGATCTTGGAACATGGAGGGAAGGGGTGAGTGAAGGGGGGGCAGGCTGCGTTTTTCAAATCTGTCTCAACAGCCAAACTGGTTTTCAGATCGTAGACCCTAGCTTTAAGTTACAGGAAATCTGGATTTGGCATTCTTAATGTAGCTCATTATGCTCAAACAAAAAAAAAAACACCTCTTACTATCTCTTTCCTTTTAAAAATGCATTGTAACTTGAACTACTGACATTTGTACGGACCCATACAGGTAAATATCATGGCAGCAGTATCACTCAAGGGTGAGCAACTGATGTCTGTGCTGGGACTCTTGAGGAATATTCCAGCAACTTGTTGGAATCCATTCCATGCTTATCATGTATTATTGAACACACTATCAACTATTTTTTATTACATAATACATTTTCGTATCTTTGGGAAGTGTGATACAAAATTTATGTACACAGACATTAAGTTGAGAGCTCAGCTGTATTGTACAGTCTGTGTTTCCAGATATAAGAAACAGACACTTTTACTCATACTTTACCCCTTTAACCTATTTGGGTACCATTGTTAAAGTTGTGAATCTGTGAGTCTGCAAATGGACTTTTGGATCTGTTTAAGAATCAGTTCAGTAGTTTGCTAATTTTGCTACAGTAATAACCCCATGCATGTAAACATCATTACACAACGAGATTGAAGGCAAGCATTACTGACACTGCAACCAATCTTTTATCCTATTTTTCTAATGGTGTGACCCTTAGAAAATATGATGAAATTTGAGTGTTTTTCTTAATCCAAGACTAGTCTTAAAACACAATAAAAAAAGTTTAATGTAAGACATTTGAAGTACATCACAGAAGAACGTCCCTATAACTGACCCAATAAGCCTACACTTAAGGCATATTCTTTGACTGAATGGATCTGCAAATACTACTTTAGGCAGTGTTCAGTTTTGCTGCAGTACCTGATGCTATTAATTTGTTTACAGTAATCAATTAATCTTAACCTTATGACATTAATCTAAACCATTTCTATGCCCTTAAACACTGCTTTAGAGAAGCTGAAAAAATTTCCTCACTCTTCAAAAATGTATTTACTCTTATGAGTGTAAAGTTTAAATTGGTACTTGCAAACAATGACAATGAAGAACGTATATATGAGCCCATCAACATGTTCACACACTCATAACCCTCACACACACTCACTCATTTGTACTCACACATACAGTACATGCATGCACACCATCATCTTATAGCCATAAGGTTTTGTTTCCTTTGATGTTGGGATTTAGTAACTAGAATGAAGGGTCGAGTGGAAGCTCAAACAGTTTTATTGTCTGCTTACAGTTGTAGTGAAACATCTTCTGATGCATAGCCTGGGTCACATCATCAGTGATGGACCTGAGGCCATTGGGTGTTTCGGGCCTTTCAAACATCAGACACCCTCTTTCAGGCGGTCCAGTTGAGGTTCATGACGCCTCAGCTTGTGCCCCAGCAGCATTGAGCCACGGATCTGCTCTCTTTATCCAGAGCCACCTAGAGGCTTTCTCTACTGCCTCTGTGTTGTTATGGATGGCCCTTCTCTTACTCTGTCCAGTGATGCCGAGTGCAGTGTAGGCTCTGCACAGAGACTGTCCGGCAAAGCCTCTGCACCCTACCTCCACCGGCAGGCACCTGGCCTTCCAGCCTTGTCTGTGGCAGTCGTTGACCAGGCCGTCGTACTTCTCCCTCTTCTGTTCAAAGGCCTCCTCCATTCGCTCTTCCCACGGCACAGTGAGCTCCAGCATGATGATGTTCTTTGTTGCCTCTGACACCAAAATGATGTCAGGTCTGAGGGTGGTTTTAGCAACATGCTGGGGGAACTTGAGTCGGCTGCCCAAGTCCAAGGACAGCTGCCAGTCTCGTGCAGTGTTGAGAAAACCAGATGGTTCTCTTGATGTTGTTCTTAGCCTCTCCCCAGCTCTGACGAAGTTGATGGATTTCTTCGTGGGTTTTGACCTTCGACAGCTGGCGATGCCATTGCAGATGCTCTCTGCGATGGTCTTGAGCACCTGATCGTGACGCCATCTGTAGCGGCCTTCCCCCAGAGCTTTTGGTTAGCAACTCATTATGTGCTCCAGGGTCCCCTTTCTCTGGCAAAGGGGGCATGCTGGTGCATCGACCAATCCCCAGTAGTGCAAGTTGGAAGGGCTGGGGAGTACATCATAGACGGCCTGGACTAAGACTTCATGCGATGTGGCTCTGCCCACCAGAGGTCAGTCCATGAGATCTTCCTCTCCGCAGCTTGCTCCCATCTCGTCCAGGCGCCTTGCTGTCTCATCCCCACTGCTCTGCTGGATTTCTCCTCCTCCACCACTGCTCTCACCTCATTCTGTACTAGTTGTCTCCGCTCCTTTCCCCGAGCCTTTTCAAACCGGGGGGTTGCGCTGGTTCCTAGTCCAGCCCTTCCTCTGGCCATTGTTCCCACCAGGACTCTGGAGTGTAGCCGGGACTCTGCTTGGTCCACTGCAGCCTCTGCTCATTTATATTAAATTTGAATTACATAATTTGAATTTGTATTTTTTTAATTCGAATCATTGCATTGTAAAACTGAATCTGAATTGCATAATTTGAAATTGAATTTATTAGTTTGGAACTGAAATCCAATAAACTAGAAAATGTATGTAAGATTATGAAAATTCAACTCAATATAATTTCACATTCAGTTCTCACTATTCACATTCAGTTGTCAAAATTCAATTTCAATTCACTGGGACACACATCCGGGTAGTTCAGGAAGAGCAATCGAGCACCGATACACAGCACAGCTTTATACGGCTCCTCTTCGGCCAATCAGCACCTACGTTTTTGGACACGTCACTTGACGTCACATCACTTTCACTGCCATGAAATGGAGGAAGAAGCACTTGGCTTGACCCGCACTTGAGGATGGATGAGGCCGGGACAAATACGGTAAGTTTTAAGTAAGGCAGTTTACCATATATTTTACCGATATTTTGTTTAACTGTAGCTAATGTTACAGCCATTTTATTGAATCATTTCGTTTCGCAGCATAAACAACATTTAGGCTAACTACGGTCGCTACCTGACTCTCACATCTATCAAAAAAGCAAATGAACAGAAAATATCTAAACATATGGATGCCTGTGTAGACACTCCTGATTTTAGACAGGACTAGAGGAGTTTACGCCAGTAAATCGCGGTAGCAATTGGTAGTGTGACGGTTGCGGTTTTCCCCATTGTTATGGTGACCGCTGTAGTTTAGAGGAAGTCCGGGTAATGTGAGTGCAGGCCAGCGGGCAAATGGGGAGGGGGGACATTCGTACTTGTGCACGGTATGGAGCAACCGGGAGCGACTGGCCCCAGTGTAGTGTGAGTACACTGTAAACTGTAGCGACTTTGATCCTAACTGGACTTCCTCTAAACTACAGCTGTCACTGTCACCATGATAACGGGGAAAACGGCAACCATCACACTACCAGTTACTACCGGGATCTACTGGCGTAAAGTATTTACCTGTAGTCAAGTCTGAAATTAGGTGTGTCTACATAAGCAATAAGAGTGATTAGAAAAATTAAGGGTGGTGGCCCAGTTAGTAACATAAATGATACCATTGAAATGTCCAGGGTGCCACATTGACATAAACTCCATAGCTTTCTATCACAGTGATAATTAAATCTGTTTATGGTAAAGCAATTTAATTTGTTTGCAATGAAAAAGTCCTACTACTTTCATCCATTACTACTTCTAGACTATTATGTTACCAGCTACTTCTCTATAACTCACATCTCCTATCAAGAATATTATGACATAATGTCATAAGTATGTCATAGTTTGTCAGTGGTTCACAGTGGTATCAGAAAAGAATAGCACCAGCTGATGCAATGGGTTGCATTACTTGATGGTGTATGTTAACAATTCGTTACATTGCTTTTGCAGAACATTGTCATTCAGGAGTGCTTAGCCAGACTGAGGGAAAGACTGGAATGTGCCCTAAACAACAACCCTCCTGATCTTGATTATTTGGAATACATAGTGACCCAAGAGAGGACCTTCATAAATGCAATGGCAAATGTAGCTCTGCCCAATGATATTTCTGAAGCCCTCGAACAACTGAGCTGTTTGTTAGACCTCCAGAATAAACCTCCCCCTTCGAAATCTGTGGTAAGGAGCATGGGTCCCAATAGGGGTGTAATGATCCGTCGATATATATTGATACATCGATTGGTTAAGCAATGATCCAATCACATCGATGGAAACTCAAAACATCGACCAACATTGTGGTCTTTAATGTACGCCTTTATTTTGAAATCCCGACCGGACATGCGTGTCCATTTCCAGCCAACCGCGCGTCGTTCTGAAGTTTCCTCTCAAGTAGCATATGAGACACACATTTGAACCTTTTCACTCTCTGACACGCCACGTCTGATATTTCTCCTGATGTAAAATGTATTGTGAAGCGCCCACCAAGTAACACCGCCGCAGGCGAACGTGTAGCAAGACGCTGTTAGCATCACAGAGCTAAACGGGAGCCAGACATATTGGCCAACAATAAAATAGCTCTGCTGTATCTGGGTAAGATATGGTCGACCTGACAGCAGAGGATGCATGCTGCACGCACGACAGGAGAGCATCATCACAAGACTGCAGTGAGTTATCTCATTTGATTTTGTAGTGCACTCATTAAAGAAATTTCATAAAGTTAGAAAGTAAAACAGCGAGAGCTTAACCCTTTAAGGCCCAAGACCATAGATCATAGCCAGAAAATTCTAATTTTTTGGAGCTGAAATGTTTATTTCACTTTCTGCTAAAATCCATAAAAAACAAAATGTCCATAAAATTCAACATATAGATTTTTCGTATCTCATTTGATACATTAGGTGTCTTTATCAACTGATAATCCATTTGAGGACATTTTTATCATTTATCTGATCGTATACAGATGTTTTTTTGTAATTTGTTGATCATATTGATTAGATAGAGGTATTATCAAAGTATGTATCAAATATGATACAATTGGCTTTATAGGGTTAATGTCATTCCTCCTCAGCATCGACCATTATCTGATCACATTGACAAACAATCTGTGGTTACCAGTCATCACAATAAAACAAAGTCATCAATGGTGAGTTAGTTAACAGCTCTTATTTTGAACATGAGAAATGTTTGGATTTAATTAAAATCAAACTACACATTTTTGGTTTGATAGAGCATGGTCAAATGTTGGAGGTCAATGACATGAAATGAATGAAATTTAAATAATAATTCAATAATTTGTATTAAAGTGTTGCATCAATACTTGATATAATAAACAAACATTACAATGTAACAATAAGAACCATAAGGTAATAGTGGGGGCAAAAAAGCACCTTACCTGCATTAAACAAGTTTTAATTTTAAAACATGATTGTATCATACAGATGGTTATAATCCTCTATGAACTATCATACCCAAAGGTCAGCACATCGTTCCACATTTCAGTAATAAAACTATTGATTTTTTTTGTATTTATTTCTTGCTTCAGGTGAAATGTAGCTGATTGTGTTCAGTGAGGACATAATATCGTCTTAAATCGATCGAAGGCCCCTGAATCATATCGTATCGTATCGTATCGTATCGTATCGTATCGTATCGTATCGTATCGTATCGTATCGTATTGTGACAGACTTTGTGGTATTGGCAAATATCGTATCGTTGTCCAAAGAATTGATATCGTATCGTATCGTCATGAAACTGGTGATTTACACCCCAAGGTCCCAATGGACGTTTCAGACTCCAGGTCACAGAGAACCACCTCCAAAGTCTTCTTCATCTAGGTCTACCTGCCACATGTGTAGCAGACATTCTTGGAGTCTCAAGAAGAACCATCTACAGTCGGATGCAGGAGTACAATATGTCAGTTAGGAGCCTGTATTCCACCATGACTGATGATGCCCTGGATACAGAAGTGAGCGCCATCAAATCCAGACTACCTCATGCTGGATACCAGATTGTTAAGGGGTGTCTTGAAGCAGCAGGCCACCATGTACAATGGACCAGACTCAAGGCCTCTATGCACAGAGTTGACACAGAGGGCATCTTAGCAAGAATGATGAGTATGGGCTGTGCTGTTTGGCGGAAATATTGAGTTCAAGGCCCACATTTTCTGCAGCACATAGACACCAATCACAAACTCACCCGGTGTGTTTATTACATTTGAATATAGCATGACTTAAAATAGTTATTGTTGGAATTATTTCTTATCTGTGGGCAATTATCCTTTGCTTCATTCTCTTTAATTAAACCATGTTCTTTTTTTCACCAGATATAACATGGTGATATTTGGTGGCATTGATGGCTACTCTAGGAAGGTAAGTTTCCTACTGTAAAAAAAGTACACATAAAAATGTTGCTGGTATAATCAATATTTTTTTTGAGTAAGGTGTCCATCTTATGACACTCATCCTTTAACCATTATAAGTATACTCATATCTGTTTTTCACCCTCTAGATCATGTACCTCAATGCTGGATCCAACAACACAGCAAGTACTGCACTTCAGTTTTTCCTGGATGGAGTGAGGAGATTTGGATGGCCTTACAAGTGAGTAATGCTGCAGTAAATTTATTTTGCGAGGAAATGATCCAGCATTTGTAGTTAATTTTTTTGTGGATTCAGTTGTACTAATACTAATTTCAAAATCTGATGTTTTACAGGGTGAGAGGTGACCAGGGCATTGAAAATGTCTGCATTGCTCAGATGATGTTCGCTTTGAGAGGCACAGGACATGGAAGCTTTATCAGTGGAAAAAGCGTGCACAACCAGAGGTTAAGTATTCATTTTGCAATGATTGTTATCAAATTACCTCAAGATCAAAGTCATGTTGCAGTTAGTGTGCCATTCAGTGTGACATTTACTCCAGTTGAATTGCTGTTTGGCTATTCTTTTACATAATTTGATTGACCCATGGGGAACTTTTCTCTGTACCTTTTTATAGAATCGAACGTCTATGGAGGGACGTTTGGACAGGAGTTACACATGTTTACTATGACGTATTACACAGCCTGGAGGAAGATGGATCCCTCGACATCTCGGATAATCTTCATCTCTTCTGCGCTCAGTACACCTTCCTCCCCAGACTCAAGGCTGATTTGGCCAGATTTTCTGCTGGATGGAATGATCATCCCATCAGGACAGAGGGCTTCCTTTCCCCAAACCAGCTGTGGGAGCTTGGCATGCTGCAGCACCCCACCAGAGAGCCAGAGATGTCTGAGGAGAATGTGGCAGTTGAGTAATAATGCCAATGATATTGTTGTCCTGCCTCTAAATATGATTTTCTCAATCCACATACTGGTAATACTGTCTTCTCTTGGTTTTAGGGAATCCAAATTGAGGATATTGATTGGGAGAGCTCAGGGCTATCTGATGATAACTCTACCACCCCAGGTGTTACCGTGCCAGAAATGGAATGTCCACTGAAGACAGAGGACATTGAAACGCTACGCCTTGCCATTGATCCCCTTTCTCATTCAAATAGTTTTGGAAGAGACATTTATTTGACCACACTGGCACATGCTTTGTACCTACTTCACCATCACTGACAGCTCAATTATATTCACCTTTCCTGGGTGTGTTGGTACTGCTACCATACTTTTTTTTTATTGGACACCCTCACATTCATTCTCTCGAGTTGACACAGGGAGGAGGGAAAGAACGCAGTGAAGGACATCTTTTCTGACAAAAACATTTTAATGGTGCAATGCTCATAAGGAAATGCTGTTTGAAGCGTAACAGTCAATGTAATGGCTAACAATGATGTATACTTTCTAAAATATGTCAAATAAAATCAATCAAGTAGTCATGCACGTTTGTTTTATTTTTAGAGATGTTTTTAGTTACATTATGAAGGATAAAGAGAAAGTTTATCAAATAACTCAATGTCACCAGATGATATCTCAAGGGACAGAACTAAAAAAAAAATTGAGTTGATTGCTCATCAACATGAACAGCTGATCATGGTGCTAATCTAGTCGTAGTCCTAGGTCAGGGGTAGGCAACCCGTGGCTCCGGAGCCGCATGCGGCTCTTTTGCCCCTCGCTAGTGGCTCTCTGGACTCAGAGGACAGAAGAGCAAAAAAATTCTTCTTTTACTTGCATTAAACTCTAATTAATTGGTGTTATTTCTGCATGTTTAAGCACCTCCACCTTTTTTCTTTTAATGACAATTTCTTGGTTTTTACATCGCTAACTTTGCGTCATGTGTCCACCTCCCATGACCTCTGTGTGACCTGCAGCAGGTCGGAGTGAGAGCAGGACGCTGCTGCATCTTTAGCTGTGAGCTCACTTGATGTTCATTTTAAGTTCTGATGAAGATGTTTAGATGAACTCTCATACTTTCAACTGCTGCTGTGAAGGGATTTAAACTTCTTAAACGGAGGCATGTCGGCAATAAAGCTTTGGAAAAGACGAGAGACACGGGGAGACGATAATTCAGCGCAACTGTGATGGCGTTGTTGAAGTGGGGGATTTTTACACAAAGATATCAGGTGGATGTTTCTTCATTGCCATTTCTGCGTTATGATTGCAGTCAACCTCTCCCCCTCACATTATCTCTCATTCACTAACTACAGACTCAGGTGTGTGAGTAACTGTGTTATATGTATATCTTTTTTTTTTTTTTTTATGACACATCAAAATTGGCATGAAGCTAAATATCGAGTAATTATGTGGGATAAGCTTCTAAAACACTGATGAGATGTCGGAAAGCACCTCAAGAATCACAAGAGTATTTCATGATTATGATGAATTTGTGTATAATAATGATCTGAATGCAGGAAAGAAATGATTTTAATTTAAAATGCGACGGGAAGACCTACTGACCCCCATCGCACCTAATGATGTCAAATAAATATTTAGGATTTCTAAACTGAAAGTTAAACCTGATCCTGTGGGATAAAAAATGGAGCAACAACAAAGCAAAATAAAAAATGAAAATAACAGTGTTAACAGGGCTAATATTAATTGATGGTTATTTTTGTTGACAAACCTGAAAATCAAAGTAAACACACCATTTTTGTCATTTTGGTTCTAAATGAATTACTAACACTAATGTCAAGTTAAAGCAATAAAAGTACATGACCCATTACAGAGCAGTCTTATCAGGTGGTGAAGCAGTTTGCTTATAGATCTAATGTCATTATAATGTCATTATAATGTAGTCAGCAGGTACCGCTGTTGTCATTTTAAGGTTCAAACGTGTTTTGTGGCTCCAGACAGATTTATTTTGGTGGGCGTGGCGGGCAAAATGGCTCTTTTGATAGGAAAGGTTGCCGACCCCTGTTCTAGCAGAAACATCCCTTATTCCATTTTCATTAAGGCGAAGGTGCTAAATGGACAGTGCGTTTCGTTTTGCTAATTTCAATTTTCAATTCCTCAGTGTGCACCATTAGTAGATCAGCTTGCACATTTTTTTTACGGGGGACATCAAGGTTGCACAAGTTTTTATACAAGCACACCTTTAGTAGATCAGGCCCTCAGTGTACTTTCTTTTTCTCAAAGGCCTAGGACTAGATACACATCAAAATTCTGTCCAGAAGATGAGACAGACAGACAATAAACGCACGGAAGAACACATGCCACAAGCCACTCTCTCCATAGCTTTGCTATGGGGAGAGTGGCTCGTTGCAAAGCCCGAGCCCCAAACTAGACAATTCCCGCGGGAATCGTGAGTGGGACTCGGGCCGCTGCCGGGATTTATCATTTTAATGCAGGCCAGCCTCAAGCAGCATTTCAGCTTGATTACGTTATGAATAGTTCTGGAGATGGCAGGAGACTTCATGTATTTAAGTTATGTTTTGCCTGGTTAGCTTATGTCAATCAGCTGGCACCTGACCTTGAGTTGTGTTGGAGATATTCCTGTTGGTGTTTGCCCTCCCCGAACAGACTGATGTCACCAAGCACTTTATGAGTGGGGGACTTGTTTAAGCTAAGCTCCAATGGTCTTTATAAACATACAAACACACAACGCTTCGCGTGCAGTTAAACACATGAACACACACTATGTGTTTATTGGTGGAGATTCTGTGTGAAGATTATTCCCTTTTAACCCAAAATACACACATGCACATATTTGTGCTTCATGCGCCTAACCTCATCCTGGGCTAACTGAAGTCAAATTTTAGCTACACTATGCAGCTGGGACAGTGACACTGTGAAATAATTAGGTAACACTGTAGAGATGGCAGTTGACTATGGGCTTACAGTTTAAAAAAAAGATGAATTCAGTTTTTAATGATCCTTTACTAATACTCTTATTTATGATGGGTAAAACATTTACTTATCCTTTACTCATATGCTGATTAATGATGAGTAACACTTTTATAAGTGTGTCTATAAATGAGTTATTACTGATTATTCATGTTCGAAAAATGCTTTATTAATGATGAATTTGTTTTTTACTAATCCTTTACTAATATGCTTATATATGATGAGTTGAACATTTACTAATCCTTTTCTAATATGCTTATTAATAATGAGTAAAACATTTACTAATCCTTTTCTAATATGCTTATTAATGATGAGTAACACTTTTACTAATCCTTAACTAATATGATTATTAATGATGAGTAAAACATGTACTTATCCGTTAACTAATATGCTAATTAATGATGATTAAAATATTTAAGAATCCTTCACTAATGTGCTTATTAATGAGTAAAACATTTACCAATCTTTACTAATATGCTTATTAATGATGAGTAAAACATTCACTAATCCTTTACTAATATGATTATTAATGATGAGTAAAACATTTACTAATCCTTTACTAATATGCTTATTAATGATGAGTAAAACATTCACTAATCCTTTACTAATATGCTTATTAATGATGAGTAAAACATGAACTAATCCTTTACTAATATGATTATTAATGATGAGTAAAACATTTACTAATCCTTTACTAATATGCTTATTAATGATGAGTAAAACATTCACTAATCCTTTACTAATATGCTTATTAATGATGAGTAAAACATTCACTAATCCTTTACTAATACGCTTATTTATGATGATTAAACATTCACTAATCCTTTACTGATATGATTATTAATGATGAGTAAAACATTTACTTGTCCTCAACTAATATGCATATTAATAATGAGTAAAACATTTACATATCCTTTACTAATATGCTTATTGCTGATGAGTAAAACATTAACTAATCCTTTACTAATATGCTTATTAATGATGAGTAAAACATATACTAATCCTTTACTAATATGCTTATTAATGATGAGTAAAACATGTACTTATCCCTTAACTAATATGCTAATTAATGATGATTAAAATATTTATGAATCCTTCACTAATGTGCTTATTAATGAGTAAAACATTTACTGGTCCCTTACTAATATGATTATTAATGGTGAGTAAAACATTTACTGGTCCCTTACTAATATGCTTATTAATGATGAGTAAAACATTCACTAATCCTTGACTGATATGATTATTAATGATGAGTAAAACATTTACTAATCCTTAACTAATATGCTTATTAATGATGAGTAAAACATGAACTAATCCTTTTCTAATATGCTTATTCATGATGAGTAAAGCATTAACTATTCCTTAACTAATATGCTTATTAAAGGTGAGTAAAACATTTACTAATCCTTTACTAATATGCTTATTAATGATGAGTAAAATATTTTACATATCCCTTACTAACATGCTTATTAATGATGAGTAAAACTAATCCTAATCCTTTGCTAATATGCTTATTAATGAGTTACACATTTACCAATCTTGCTAATAAGCTTATTAATGATGAGTAAAACATTTTTAAGTGTGTCCTTTAATGAGTTATTACTGATTATTCATGTCAGCAAAAAAGGATTATAAACGATGAATTCAGTATTTACTAATCCTTGACTAATATGCAAAGTTTTTGGAGGCTTACTCGCCCTGTAAAATGTAAGCCCGCGGCTTACATTTTACAGGGCAAGTCACATACAGTTCTGTATATGACTTGGTCCTGTGTGGCTTGATTAGCTGAGCCCCTGGAAGCAGCAGGCTCCGTTAAGGCTCCGTTGTCATGGTAACAGGAACAGCTGCGAGGAGATGCAACACTTTGGCTGTCTTAAATGATCACAATATGATGACTTCTGACAGTGTCGAACAGCAGCTTATATTTCAAAAACCGTAGAAGATATGGGATTTTTGAGCATATTGTGAGCGTCGGGCAAGTCTTGGGATCGTGAATATGTAATTTTTATGAAGATAGTGTGAGAAATGGCAGTTATCGCGATTTACAAACAACTTGTCCCTCATGAGGACTACATGTGAAGTTATAATGGAAGTAGATGAGAGCGAGTAATAGACTTTAGCGGAAACAGGTGTCTCTCATTTAATTTAAGAATGAGTTAGAGCTTCACTTTTTCTTTTATATGAGGCACAAGAGTCTCAGATCCATTTTTCTGAAAAAATTATTCCGGTCCGATGTACCGTTTTCCCGTTATTGCAATTCGTTCGGGAATTTTTTAGAGTGCTGTTGCACTCTAATCTTATCAATTTGGTTTGAAATCTTCACTCTGATCTGAGATTTTGGGGCGACGTAAGAGAGATTTGAGGGCTCGCTGACTGAAAACCGTAAGCCCGGGCTTACGGTTTTCAGTCCTGAAGAGAGGTGACATACAGCTGCGTTTTGACTTTTGAATGAGCTCTGTAGGTGACACGGCTTAGAAAAACAGTGTTTTTTTGGTGTGTTCGAGGAGAAATCCCATTCATTTTCAATGGGACTTTTTTCGCAGTTTTTTGCGAATAACTTGGCCATATTTTCGCGAAATTCTTATAAAAGTCATAGCACACCGATTGGGACCGAGTCGCACGTTTTGATATATAATTTGTGGGGGTTTTCTCAAAGCCCTAGGACTAGATACACATCAAAATTTCGGTTGCAAGATGAAGAAAAAAAAAATGATGAAGAAAGAATAAACGCGCGGAAGAACACATGTGGCTCGTGGCAAAGCCCGAGCCCCAAATTACAACAAATGATGTGCACATAATTGTATATAGGTTATTGAGATGGCTGTTTATGTAGCTATATTATTTTGTTTTTGTACACAGTTATTGCACAGCCAACAACTTGTGCATCCAGGCTATGTTTCCATAATCTCTGGTGACTCGACATCATCAACTACTAAGGGCTTTGGCTAAGTTAGCAAGTTGCTGCTGAGGCTACTTTATTCGTAGACTGATGTCAAAAAACATATTTTTTTAAATTAAGAAAAACAAACGGCACCTCTATTACAAACAGTTGGCATGATGATGTTTTGTCAATCATCCAAAATAGTAATCCAGATGTTGTTTGACCTGTGGGACCAGCTGATGAGACCCTTCACCCTCCTCTCTCTATTTTTCTCTCACTCTCCCCACTGTTTTCCTCTCTTTTTCTCTGAGGAAAAGACACCTCAGTACACCCTGGCACTGCACACCCAGTGTGGGCGATGCTGATGTGAAAAGGAACAGTTACTTAACAGTGACTCACAGTGCACCATTATACCCCCACCACCACAAGTGCAACACTCTCCTCGCTGCACAACACTCCCCTCCCCCCACTTTATACTCCTCGGGTTCTCTCTCTCTACATTCTTGCATCGTTTTCCTGCAAGCGAGAAAAAAAAAGTTAGGGGGACAAAGGAGACAAAGGACGAAAACGCCAACACGCATCTCACTCCCTCTTAGAGGCCTTACCGAGCCGCTGGCAAGGTTGGTTGTATGAAGTAGAGATTCATATTGTTTGGCGAATATTTAAATTTCAAGGGAGCAGACAATTTCCATTATAAAAGCATAAAAAGCTGGAAACAGCTTTTAGCTCTAAAACCAGCTGCCAGGATGTCAATATTTGAAAACAGTGCTGGAGTAACATCAGAGAAACATCAGCACAATATCCTCACCCATGCTCACTGGGGGGATTGTAAGTTACAATTGTAAGCAGGGACCGTTGGTTCTTTATGTAGGTCAGTCTATGTCAGTCAATAAGTCCAATTACCATCAACCTCTGTAGGAGAGCAAGCTATGACCTCTGCTCTGCTTTCATGCAGCCGAAAGGGATGCATGTATGGAAATGCATGCTGAGAGTTGGGTTTTTGAATAATTAATATAAAATGTATTTAGCATAAGAGGCATTCAAGAGTCAATTGATATTGGATACTAGAGTTGGCATGTATCAAATATTTAATTTTATTTCATGTATTTTAACAAGATCAATAGGGTAAGACAATATTATTTAAACTGATGTAGTTTATTTTGGAGCTACTGTAAAAAGATTTTAAAGTAATTTTTCAGCAAAAAGATTATACGTATTTTCACTGTGATGATCTATATTGGGTGTTTAAGACAAATGAGGAATTGTCATTTTATGTAGTGTATTTATTTTGGAGCAATGTTGCAATAAGTAAACCTGTTGCCAACATTAAAATAAGTTGGCAACATTATGAAATGCAGATAAAAATGTTGAGTGCAACACTCATTTCTTGCTACAGTTTGTCAATATTCAAACCAATATTTATGAAATTTAGACAGAATTTCTCTGTCTGTCTGTCTCTCTCGGTGTCTGCTCTATGGGTTTAGGGCACATTGTCTGTGCCCACTTATGGGGTTTAGGGTTTTCTGCCCATTTCTTGAAAAATGACCCTTTCATGAGCAGTGTTGGTCTGACAGACTCCAAAAGTACTCTTTTTGGGTTCTTACTGGGCTTTGTTTGTTTATGCAAACATAGCCCACATTCTTTTTTGTGTAAGTATGTAAGTATTAAGAATTCTCATATTTTTTTATTTTTTGTGCTTTTTTTGGTTAGTTTCTTTTGTGCTCAAGACATTGTGCTTTGTCATCTACATGTTCCTCTCTTTTTGTCAAAACACTTTGTAAAACTTTGCCTTTAAAAGTGCTTTACAAAAATAATATTATCATTACTATTCTGTATTTTTTCTGGGCATAGTGTTATCTCTTACTCACAAACAGGGATGGGCTTCTTACTCAATCTGCAGATTTCAATGTTTTGTCTGAACTCTGGTCAGCACATTTAACACCTCTCTTTAGATACCCACTGATCACAGCACACATAAGACACTTTAAGAGTTAAGTTGATGCAAAGATTAAAACTGCACATTCCCACTTTAGAAATGATCAAATACATGCAATGAACGCCATGATTCAAAAAAAAGTTTTACATCATTAGTCATACAA
Source organism: Scarus forsteni (assembly GCA_036419115.1). NCBI lineage: Eukaryota > Metazoa > Chordata > Actinopteri > Labriformes > Labridae > Scarus > Scarus forsteni. Next base: position 2,946,047 of record JAZDUH010000461.1, read on the forward strand.
ATATTAAAGGTTGATAAAGCATCAAAAAAGAAAGTTTTCTTTGTTGAAATCCTTGGCTGTATTCACTAATGTGTGTGTAAAACTATCTTCTATATCAGTGTGCAAAGTGTGGAGGGTATTTATGATAATGTCCAAACATTTTACAAATGTAGCTGCCTGTGCATGAGAACCTTGATTGTGTGTGTGTTTTAATGAGTTTCTAGGTGCCTTTCAGGCACTGGGTAGCACATGAAGGGGTGTCTGAGTAAATGGGGACGGACTTGCTGACGCTAAGCATTGTACTAAAAAAGGTAATTTGAATTCATCAGCAAATTCTCATATTAAAACGTGAACATTACGTGCTTTTGTTTATCTGCCAAAAGCACAAAAATATATATTAATTCATTTTTTCTCATCCTGGATGCATTAGAAATAGAAATCAACATTTTTTTAACAATAGACCAACTGTATATGATTGCCCATTCAAGAGGAAAAAGTAGCTGAGTGAGAAGTTTGCTGCCTTTTCTGGTAGCTGGCGCTTGCACATTATTGCACATTATAATAGAATATTGCATCTTTTTTTGCATGATAAAGGCAGTCTGTAGTTTGTCTGAAATTTATAATCACAATATAATAAATTGCTAAATATTTGTGGTCTCGGGATTCTATTTCTGTTGCCCAAGTTTCAAACAGTTACATAACGTGATAGGTTTTACTTAAATCACACTAAACTCATGAGAAAAGGGTTACAGATTGTGTAGTGCCATTCCGACAAGAATAATTATTTGTTGCCTTATTTAATACTATATGTAGGATGTGACAAAGAAATAGATCCTCAGTAATATGAGATGGCATTTTTTAGCCCAATATAAAAACATCTTTCAAGATGTCTATGTGGAAATCTTAAAAGAAAATCAACATGATCTGCTGTCCCACTCTTTTCAGCACATTTCCTCAGTCTCTTCTTGAACATGTATGAAAAGAAGCATCACTCCCCTCTCAAAAAGCAGCAGCTTATCAGCAATGAGAGTGCACTCAATGATTCATACACTCTTTTAAGAGAACTTGAAACCTTGTCTCTATTTCTATCCCAGCCTCTTTCTCTCTCTCACCCTACATGCTGCACATGGAATGGATGGAACAGAGAGATTTAGTGCGACTAAGTAGTTTGATATTTCTTATTTATATATTATTTCTATTGTTTTGTTTTTTTTCGGGGGTGTATTTTCACTCTCCTTTCCCCTCTCTCGCAGTGATCTTTCTCATCATATGGAGACCAAGGTCACGGCTGATTGAAATATAATAGAAGTGTAGACATCTGGCCTAATACTGTGGGAAGTTAAATCTATTTTAATAGGCCTTGCCGCAGCGGATTCTCTCTGATGCACTCTTGCGCTTCACTGACAGTAAATCACAATGTTCTCTTATTACCCTGACTGGAATGAGGGCATAGAGAAAGAACAATGAGGGATCCACATCATTTGTTCACCCCTCCCTTGCTTCTCTCTCTCTCTCTCCTCCCTCTTCACTCCATTTGCAACTCATAAAGCAAGGGGCTTAAAGAGAGTGACATCATGAAAATAAAAATAAAGGGGATTATGGGTGAGCTATTGTGCCATATGTGATTACTAGGACTTCCATGTTCCCTAGGGAGGGATGAGTGACTACGAGACAACATATTTTATTTATTTATATGATTCTCTCTAATGAATAAGAGTTGGAGCTGTGGCTGAGACCGCAGTATTAGGCCGCTTGTAAAAAGAAGAAACCAAACCAAATAAAAGAAGAAGAAAAACAGCTTTGGAGTAAGATATTAAATGTTTAACTCAAAGCCCATTCATTTAATACATCACACTTAGAGTCACCATATCTTATTGATAATTGTGTTTTGGTTGTATGAACCTAACTAAGCCTTAACATATTTGAATATGTGTGTAATGCTGCATGAATTTCTGACAAAAAATGGTTGTCACTTTATCAAAAGTGTGAGTGAGCCTTGATCCAATTTGTTGACCAATCTGCCATGTGAAAATTGGTTCCAACTCCAACTATTTGCTTATTTGCTCAGGGTCTATAATTGTATATATGTTGTCCTGAAAGTCACAGAAAATGCAGTTTCTTTTAATTGCTGTTTCCTTGATTCAGTTGTAAAGGGTTCAAGTGTCTTCATTTCTGTCTTCTATTTCTTGCCTTCCCCTGTGATTTTTTTCTTCTGAATTGAACTGGCATTAATGTGTGACTCTCTCTTACACCTCTTCAAAATACATCCTTTACAGCTTTGTATTCAAGAGTTCAGGCCCAACCCAGATCTATATTGCATCTGCATCCTTTTTACCCTTCTAAATAAGATACATTCTGATGTGACATTTGAGAGAATTACAGTGTATGAGGGAGCAGGGAAGAGGATAGCCTCTGCCTTTGCCATTGGTTAAAAAAGTACCACAGCCCACCTACTAGCCTGTCTACTTCTCTTGATACAGCGCTCAAATGGAGGTCCTCTTTGTTTCAAAGTCTGGGCAGATAGCCTTTATGGACCTTGTGGGCCAGTGCTGTGATGGTTGATTTTGTGTACCGCATCGCAGAAATGTTTCAACACAGCACTACTGCTGCTGATAAGTTTGATTTCTTGTCCTTTTCTTTAGCTCTTCAAGGTTGATCCATGGAGGTGAACTTGAAGAAATAAGATGTTTTAAAGATTTACCATTGCAATCTGTCTATCAGGAAAACAGCAAGTGGACATGAAGACCTTTATGTATGCATGGCCGGCTGTTGTTTGTCTCTAAAACGGAGCTGCTCTGTCATATTTTTCACAAAGTAGCATATGGCTAAATGACTTTCTACAGGACACTGCATATTCATTAAAAGTTATATGGATTTATTATTCTTATAAGTTTTTTTTTTCTTTCAGGTTAGTTAGTTTTTTAACCCAATCAAGGTTATGGAAGACATCAAACACAATGAGACTGTCACTTACTCAAGCTGTAATAAAAAGTCTATCAACATCAGACTGCTCTTGTCTTCCAACAGTTTGCTCCCTACAAGCCATGAGTCTTTCTCCCTGTACTGTGCAACACTTCTGTTCTCCAGCCTATGATGAATACATACTTTTTTACCAGATATATTGTGCCCCAATAAATGTTTCAAAGATCTTCAATAATTTCATCAAGCCCAAGACTTCATCTGATTTGTGTCAAGAAACTTTGAGCTCAGGAGGGTCGTTTGTTTACACTTAAGTAAATTACTTTTAATAACTTGCATAGACCCTAAAATTTTGTTAGTTTAACACATTGAGGGTGCAAATGTTTGCTCCGTGAGGAAAATTAAAGGCTTTAGACTAGGACACATAACATGTAAAATAGGATTCTCCCAAAATAATACTGAAAACATAGTTTACAGACTTTATGTTGTTGTTGTTCCCTAGAAAGCTGCAAGTGATGCTATTTTTTAAGTACTCCTCAAACTTCTGGGAGGTTTAAAGGAAACTGATCCAGTGTGGAGGGATGGAAATTGGATGCAGTCTGGAATTTTAAATCCCAACATTTCCATCAGATGAGATCAAAATGTCATACCTTTTGAATGATGGCTTGAAAAAAATGAATCAACTCTGTTAGCTTTAAGCACAAGAGGATGTCTGGTTTTGTTTAAGGTCAAGGGGAAAAATGACTTTTAGGTCCATATAAATAACGTGTCATTGTGATGTCTTCAAATATTTTAATAAATCGGTGTTTTTTTAATCTTATTATAATGGTAATGATAAATGTGCACAGGCTGATAATAAATGAGGTGCTTTTAAAAAAAATCTTGCATGGATATAATACTGTGTGCCTTGACATTTTGAGCAAAAACAATTTTAAGAAACAACAGTGATGTTTAGACACAAAAGCATAAAAAGCCAAATCTTAAACATGATATAGCACTATGATATTACTTTAAAGCTTATAATGTTAGTATTAGAATGACCTCCCTATCCATGCTTGTTTTTGATTATGCCTCATTATAAATATCTTTACAGCCATATAGAAATGAGGACCCTCATGAAACAGAGATGCCAAATTGCTGAGCATCTATGGGTTTGTTGCTATCATGAATTCATATCTTAAGTCCCTTTGACTCTGCTTGGATGAATACATCGCTTACAATCAGTGCTAATAGGGGGTCAATAGAGATGTCCTGTTGTCTTTGCAGTGGTTGATGAATCTGTACCCTTAATTTAGTACCTGATTGAGATGAAAACTGCCAAAAAAAAAAAAACATTACTCACGTCTTCACTTTACAACAATTTGTGGTTTAAATTAATTACAATAAAATTTAATGAAAAATACCTGCTCTTTACTTACTTTGTTATTTAAAAGATAATGTCTCTAGTTTTATTAAGCTGCAGAAACGTCAGCAGTAAATTACTTATTTTGAATAAATAACTTCTCCTTCATTTAAAACTAACACTCACTCGAGAGGAAAAAATAGACTTTTCATTAAGCCTCTTCACATGAAAGTTTTTTTAGTGATTATAGAACATCTAAAGTCAATCATATTCTGCCAGACTGGATTATGGTGACCCTGAAGGCCAAAAGGAGTAGACATTTCAAGACGCACAAAAATATTTCACAGAACACAGAAACATTTAAGAATGCGCAAAAAACATTTTGCAAGAATCGCAAAAACATTGAAGAATACTCAAAAACATTTAAGAATATGCAACAACATTTCACAGAGCACAAAACCTTTGAGAAAGCAAAAACATTTAAGACTCTGCAAAAACATTTCACAGAATACAAAAACATTTAAGGATACGCAAAAACATTTAAGAATTGCGAGAACATTTCACAGAACATGAAAACATTCCAGAATATGCAATAACATTTCTGGTATCATGAAATACATTCCAGGGATCATGGAATACATTTCAAGAAACTGGAAAGGTAGGTCCATGCTACTTGTCTCTGATTAACTTAACTGAAGCACATCAAGCATCACTCTAACATCATTTCCTGTTTACACTGGATAACTGCTACAGCACAGCCAGCACGAACATTCAAGCGTTTTCCAGGATGGAAGAGGAGCTAACCTTGATAGGGCTATACTTCCGCAACTCCTCAACTGTTTGCAAAATGACACACCTTATTCAAAACATTTACACATGTCTTAAAAACATACACCTATTTATAAAACCCTTTTTTTTTCTCACTGACAGTCTTCAAATGATCAGACAGCAGTCAGTTACACATTATTGTAATCAATACAAAACACATTTATAAAAACCCCTTAGTTAGGAAACGGCATTTGCTAGACTTTTTTTTTTTGCCAGGCATTTTTATGAAAGGGATAATTTAGTTTGTGAGAAACCCACAACCTTCATTATGATTACTTTGAGGTTTACAGACAAAGTACTCAGATACTATAAACCCAAGCACTGCACAACACTGATGCTGCAAACTGAAAATATTTAGTTCAACAAAGAAGTAGTTTCTTACTACTGTAAAGTGTCAACAAATAAAAAATCTGTAAACAAATAAAAATTACTGCATGAAGGGGTGCTGGTTTGGCGGAGTGGTTGGCAACCAGGCACCCCATGTACTTGCTTCTGCCGGTCCAGGTTCGAATCCCGCCTGTGGCCAGTTTGCAGAGTGTCTTCCCCTACTCCCTCACCCCCTTTCACAAGCCTATCCACTGTCTCTCTCCTATCAATGAAGGCACAAAGTGCCCAAAAAATACTTAAAAAAATAAATAAATACTGCATGAAGTAGCTACATACACTTACAGCAACTCTGAAGAAAAACTAAACCAACAACAAGAATACTGTAACTCTAATCATTATCCCTCTGGCTAGATCAGGCTGTAGGATTTCATCCACATCACAGGCTATGTCTTCATTGGCAAGGCACCGTTGGAAGAATCGCCTCTTATGAGTGGACCACGCACTGAACCATGGGGTACCCTATGAGTAGCAGGGATGGTTGCGGGTGAGCAGTTGTTGATGGAGATGTATTGAGATCTGTTGGAAAGGTAGGAGTTGAACCAGGAGAGGGCTGAACCAGAAAGACCAGTGGACTGAAGACGGTGAAGGAGGACAATTGAGGAAGCGGAGAACAATTGAGTAATGAACTCTGAGAGATCTGACAAGTATGGTGTTTAATATATAAAAAAAAATGAATAGAAAAGAATAAAAAATACAGGAATAAAATACAGTCAGAGTCGATGAGTAAATTCTTCACAGGGCCACAATAACATCCTTGTCCAGAAAAGTGACAGATCTGCTTAAATTTCACCTCAGAGGGGTGAAGGTCAGCAAGAGAAGGCTGAATCAACATTTAGTCACTGTCTGACCCTTCTCTTTTTTATCCACTCTTCATCCCGCCCTGAAAGACAGTATATATGAATTATTTATTGGTGTTTGAAAATATTCAACTTGTGATGTCCTTACCCTACGCCTTATCTCCAAGGGCATCATAAGGAGCTGTAAAGAAAAACAATAGATAGAATCACCAATGCAATGGGTCATGTCGTCATTTAACAGCATCTGAAAGTGTTTAAACCTTGTTACACACCACACTGAGCCAAATCATTAGTTTTTACTCTAAATGTGTAGCTTTCAATGAAGAGTCCCTGCAATATGTTTCAGCACTGAAAAGCAAAAAAAAAGTCTGCCTCATAATTGTTTGTTTTCAAGCTGTGAGAAAAAACAGAAGAGTAATGTTGATTTTCAGTGCTTTAAGAAAGCTACTTTAAGCTCCAGTGGGGAATTGTGGGATAACTATTAAAGAAATCTAAAATAATTCCTCGTCATAATCTACAAAAGCAAACAAGACAATCAAGTATTGTGACTGAATGTGTATCTGTTGTTATTTCCATAGCATGTAATAGATGTAACATGGTAGGTGTCAGATGGCATAATTTGAAGAGGGAATTTTTTAAAGCTTGCTGGAGGCCAATGGCACTAGAAACTATTATTGCTTATAAGGCAACTGGGTCAATCTCCCTCTATAGGAAGATAGCTGGGTCCAGGTGCCAGGCAACTGATAGCACTGAATGGTGCCCTTGTAAGTATCGTAATTAACCTATTTTGGGGTAAAATGACACAGAAAACTATGTTGTCTTTACTATGTGCAACAGATTCTTTACAACATTTCACTTTTTTTGTAGAAATTAACTCTCTGTAGTGCTCTAACATGAGCAGCTGGGAGGAGAGCAGCAATGTGCTGGAAGAAGCATATGCAGCCCTTCTGCTGCATGACGAAATATATTATCCAAACAAGGGATCTTGTTAAGCAAAAGTTAAATACTGTTAGAGTCTTACTGTAATGTTAACTTGAGCCAATGTAGATTTTCGTCTAGTTTCACCCTAAAAGTGGGGTTATTATTAGGCTTTCAGTGGCACCACTCACTGCTCAGTATTTGCTAGCATCAGTACCCTGCTATATTCTCTCAAGCGGAGAGTCAGCCAGTTGCTTTATTTGCAATTGTACAGGTACATCTCAAAAAATTAGAATATCATGAAAAAGTTCAATATTTTTCATCACTCATTTCAGAATGTGAAACCCATATATTATATAGATTCATTACAGATAGAGTGAAACATTCCAAACATTTATTGCTTGAAATTTTGGTAATTCTGAAATGAGTGATAAAAAATATTGAACTTTTTCATGATATTCAAATTTTTGAGATGTACCTGTATTTACTAGTGTCATGGGCCTCAAGCAACCTTTTTTTTCATTTTCCATGACAAAGAGTTACCATGAGTGTAACTTTGACTATTAAGCAAGGGGATATGTGTTAAATTAAACAATTCAACACAGGATAGCATCAGCAAAAAGCAAACACACATTACTTTGTCTACAGGGGGCAACCAAATGAACACAAGCCAAAAGTTTGTCAATGGAGCTTTAACAATATAATATTTTATATATAATATATATTTTATATCTATATCTATATATCTATATATATCTATATATATATGTATATATATATATATATATATATATATATATATATATATATATATATATATATAGATATACACACATATATTTATATATATATATATATATGTATATATATATATATATATATATATATATATATATATATATATATATATATATATATATATATCCACTCAACAAAAATATAAACGCAACACTTTTGTTTTTGCTCCCATTTTTCATGAGATGGACTCAAAGATCTAAAATTCAATCCAGATAAACAATATTACCATTTCTTTCAAATGTTGTTCACAAATCTGTCTAAATGTGTGATAGTGAGCTGCTTTGCTGAGATAATCCATCCCACCTCACAGGTGTGCCACATCAAGATGCTGATCTGACATCATGATTAGTGCACAGGTGTACCTTATACTGCCCACAATAAAAGGCCACCCTGAAATGTGCAGTTTTGTCTCACAGCAAAATGCCACAGATGGCGCAAGCATCGAGGGAGCGTGCAACTGGCATGCCGACAGCAGGAATGTCAACCAGATCTGTTGCTCGTGCATTGAATGTTCATTTCTCCACCATAAGCCGTCTCCAAAGGCGTTTCAGAGAATATGGCAGTACATCCAACCGGCCTCACAACCGCGGACCACGTGTAACCACACCAGCCCAGGACCTCCACATCCAGCAGGTTCACCTCCAAGATCGTCTAAGACCAGCCACTCAGACAGCTGCTGAAACAATTGGTTTGCATAACCAAAGAATTTCTGCACGAACTGTCAGAAACCGTCTCAGGGAAGCTCAACTGCATGCTCGCTGCCTCATCGGGTCTCAACCTGACTCCAGATCGTCGCCGTAACAGACTTGAGTGGGCAAATGCTCACGCACGACAGCGTGTACCAGTTCCCAATAATATCCAGCAACTTCGCACAGCCATTGAAGAGGAGTGGACCAACATTCCACAGGCCACAATTGACAATCTGATAAACTCTATGCGAAGAAGATGTGTTGCACTGCATGAGGCAAAAGGTGGTCACACCAGATACTGACTGGTTCTGAGTCCCCAGACCCCCAATAAAGTTAAAAAATGCACATTTCAGGGTGGCCTTTTATTGTGGACAGTCTAAGGCACACCTGTGCACTAATCATGGTGTCTGATGAGCATCTTGATGTGGCACACCTGTGAGGTGGGATGGATTATCTCAGCAAAACAGAAGTGCTCACTATCACACATTTAGACAGATTTGTGAACAATGTTTGAGAGAAATGGTAATATTGTGTATCTGGAATGAATTTCAGATCTTTAAGTCCATCTCATGAAAAATGGGAGCAAAAACAAAAGTGTTGCGTTTATATTTTTGTTGAGTATATATATACACATATATATATGTGTGTATGTGTGTGTGTGTATTTCTAAATTATATTTTATAACATTTCCAGAAAATTATTTACAAAATAGGCTAAATAGTTTTGTTTATTTATTAGTTGAGAGCTTACATCACCTCTAAAGTTTGCTCAAATTATCAAAGACAGAGAAATTGTTAACATCCACAGGGACTGCCTCAATGACATAAACAGTTTTACAATCACTGCCATTTGACCACTTGATATTATAATGGACTGCTACACAGGCAGTTGATACCCCCTAACTCTGCGCTCCATCTCTGTCTCTGTATTTCAGTGGTTGCCCATATCTCCATCTCCTCACCCCTGTCAAAGCTGCTTCACAAGTAATGAACAAGTTGAATAAAGATGTACTATATACATAATAACAGTAGCTCAACAAAAGCTGAGAAAAAGAGACCTCTAATTAATTTGCCATCACAACTTTTAGGTCTAAATGCTAAATGAAATATTTGCATATCTTGTTATGTTATAAAATATGAACATACTGATTTTTAATAAGTAATGAGTAAGAATTTTAAAACAGGAAGTGGAATTGGCAAAGCATTGCCATTGTGTTCTACAATGACAAATGTGTTTCTAATAATCATATATCTTATCAAAATCTATGTTTCAATGAGAACACGTGTATTCACATTCCTTTTTATTTACATAACCATCCCCCACCAGCACTGAGTAGCAGTAGTGCTTGTGTTCATGGTCTGTAGTTCTTCACAAAGCTGTTTTTGTCATCCTTAATGTGCAACTTGAATAACCCAGTCCAGCTCCTTTACACGATCTGTTCAACCACTTTGAATGAATTTAACTAAGTTTTAGTGCAAGGAATTTTTAATAGATACGTTTTTTTATTCATACTGAAATAAACCGAGTGCATAACTGTAATAACACATGACAGTAACAGACAGAAAAAAAAAAGACGTTTACAAAATGTCACGAATATGGCTGAACCCAAAAGCAGACCATGCACAGGTTGCGTTTTCAAAAGTTTATTCCAAAGGTGCCCGAGAGCTGGTGGTGGGTCCTTGAGTGCTCAGGGTTTGAGCCGGATGATAATCACTGGCAGGTGAGTGAGGTAGGAGGCGTGACTGGAAGCTGGTGGGTCCATGTAGGCACAACGATCCAGCTGGGATTGGGTGTCAGTGCAGGGTTTTTGTTGGCAGTGGTGATTGGATGAGTGCTGGCAGGAGTGTTGATTGCAGATCCAGCTCAGGTGTGCAGAGAGTGAATGAGAGAGCAGAGAAGGGAGGGGGAAACAAAAACACACCAGGCACTCTTCATTCACACAAAAATCAAAAGGTAACAAAAACACACACTTCCAGACAAACGGGTGTCACAGAGCAGAGACTGTTACACAAACCCTCCATCGTGTGAAAAGGAGATATCAGTGATAATATTTCTGAACAAACAGGGAGCGATTGAGGGGACTGAGAGTAACAAGAATAAAAAGCAGCACATCACCTTCTGATGGTAAACACCCTTGTATTTTTATTATTGTGATTGTTCTCTTCTATATGATAGCAGACATTATGAGAATTTTATCCCATTGACATGCACCAGTTCAAGAAGACTTGCTGCTCTGGCAGGCAAAATGACAGCACACAAGATGGTATTGAATTGATTTCTGAAATGTTGCAGAACAGAATGAGTTGATGTGTACCACAAGACATGAATAATAAAAATTATATTAAAAAGCTTTTGAATGGCTGACACTGGAAAATTATTTGTGATGACTAATTTTCTTCAGTCATTATAAAGGGGAGTTGGCATTAGATTGCCTCTGACAAAGTTGCTTTTCATTCCCTGGTGAATATCATCAATATGCTTTTTGAGAGCACAGAACCATATTTCTCAGTGCAATATTATGTCAAGATAAGCTCAGGAAGAGACAAGCAGCAGCCCTGCTCATCGTCGTCGTCTTCTCCCGCTTATCCGTGGTCGGGTCGCAGGGGCAGCAGCCTAAGCAGGGAAGCCCAGACTTTCCTCTCCCCGGCCACCTCATCCAGCTCTTCCTGGGGGACCCTGAGGCGTTCCCCATAGTCTCTCCAGCATGTCCTGGGTCTTCCACAGGGCCGCTTACCGGAGGGACGTGCCCGGAACACCTCACCAGGGAGGCGTCCAAGGAGGCATCCTGACCAGATGCCCAAGCCACCTCATCTGGCTCCTCTCAATGCGGAGAAGCAGCGGCTCTACTCCGAGCCCCTCACGAATTACCAAACTTCTCACCCTATCTCTAAGGGAGAGCCCAGCCACCCTGCCAGGGAAGCCCATTTCGGCCGCTTGTACTCGCGATCTTGTTTTCTCTGTCATGACCCACAGCTCATGACTGTATATGAGGATAGGGGTGAAGATCGACCGTTAAATCGATAGCTTCGCCTTTCGGCTCAGTTCCCTTTTTACCACGAAAGACCGATACAGTGCCTGCATCACTGCTGACACCGCATCGATCCGCTTATCGATCTCCCGATCCACCAATCCTCTGCTTGTGAACAAGACCCCGAGGTACTTAAACTCCTCCACTTGGGGTAGAATCTCATCCAAAACCCTGAGAGGGCACTCCACCCTCTCCCGGGCGAGGACCATGGACTCGGATTTGGAGGTGCTGATTCTCATCCCAGCTGCTTCACACTCAGCTGCGAACTGATCCAGTGAGAGCTGAAGGTCACAGTCAGATGAAGCCAACAGGACCACATCATCTGCAAAAAGCAGTGACCCGATCCTGAGGTCACCAAACTGGAACCCTTCAATGCCCTGGCTGCACCTAGAAATTCTGTCCATAAAAGTAATGAACAGAATCAGTGACAAAGGGCAGCCCTGGCGGAGTCTAACCCTCACCGGGAACGGCTCAGATGTACTGCTGACAATGCGAACCAGACTCTGACACTGGTCATACAGGACACGGACCGCCCGTATCAGGGGGTCCTCTACCCCATACTCCCGGAGCACCCCCCACAGGACCCCACGAGGAACACGGTTGAATGCCTTCTCCAGGTCCAGGTCCACAAAACACATGTGGACTGGTTGGGCAAACTCCCATGCACCCTCGAGCACCCTATGGAGGGTATCGAGCTGGTCCATAGTTCCACGACCAGGACGAAAACCACATCGCTCCTCCTGGATCCGAGGTTTGGCAATCCGATGGACCCTCTAAAACATAGCCTCTAATGGCCCTTTTCATTAGCCCTACTCTACTGCACTCAACTCTATCCATCTCTACTCTACTTGCCTTGTGCTGCTTTTCCATTGGCCCCAGTCGCCTGCCCAGCGGGGTGCAGTGTAGCTGTAAACAGCTGAGCGGCACTACAGTGACACAACAATCTGTGGCTTTTTGACACAAACCGAGTAGAAAAGAAAGCAGAAGAAGGCTGCAGGTGGCAAGAAGAAATACCCCTTGAGAAGCACAGGGGAGTTTTGGAAGCTATACAACAGAATGAAGCCGAGGACGAGAGCAATTGAGCTGCGAAGAAAAAACGTATGAGGGTAAGCTAATGGTAGCTACCTCTAGTATGCTAGGTTGTCACGCTCATGACTCATCGATGACGACATTGTCTGACCAATCAGTAGCTGGCAGTCGGTCATCTTTTAGTAATAACTCAGCTCGCTTGGAACCAGAGCTGAGTAGGTACTATAACTATCTTGTTTTAAGGAGGTACCGGGATAGTGGAAACACGCTGCAAATCGAGTAGGGCTGAGTAGAGTAGGGCCAAGGTGTGCTAATGGAAAAGAGCCATAAGAGAATATCAGTGTTGTATTTTCCAGGTAATTACTAGGACAAAGTGTATTTTAAAGGTGTGCACACTTCCAGTTTGTTGCTTTAAAGCTGTCAACATGTCTGAGACAAATAGCTCGGCACAGCAGCTGTCATTGTCAGATTCATTTGTTGTGTAGTTTGTGTTGAATTATTTTTTTAAACTTTGGCAAGGTTAACGATTTGCATTTCTAATTATTATTCAAGCAAAACAACCTGAATGTATCTGGGAAGCTTAAACACTTATCTAACAAACAAAAGTTTACTGGTATACTTAAAAAGGCAATTATCAAGCTTTTTCATTACATTGGAAGTTTCTTTTGTTAATTTTTTTTCTCTCTCCTAGATTGTTACAGAGCTTTAGTTTGATATTTCAATGTTATATAGAATGATACTATTATAACTGGCATATGTTGCTGTACACCAAAATTTTCTTATAGATAAAGTTAGTAAAGTAGAAGTATCTAATATTTCTGTTTATATATATGTGCATATGTATTGACAAATAATCTGATTCAGTTTTCTATACATATCGTCATGCATACATGTTTCTATGATTTTATTTATCTATGTTTTTTCAGAGTATGTGCATATGTGAATGAGAAGGTACATTTAATTATGGCATATTTGTGTTAATGTCTGTATGTATAAAATAATGTATCGAGGAGCAGATTTTCAGCTCTCTGCATGAATGTCCCATTTGTATTGAAAGGGGAAAAGTGCAATGGGCAAAGGAGTTTTGAACTCGCTACCACTGAATAAAAAGCCAATGCTCTAACCACTCCACTGTAAGTTCTAACAAAGAGAAAGAGGAGCACAGCTTTTAGCGTAACTGTCATACATGTACAGAGCAGGCTGATAACGCTGGGTACTTCCGGGTAAACAAACGCTTGCTGTGCCAAAACCGTGATAGATATCAGAAAAGGGATTGCACTGTGAGCATCCCAAGAACCTGCTGAAGCGATTGATGTAAGTTTTATGTTCATACTGTAGAAAATGTTGACATAGTGGCAAGTTGAAAACACTCTGGCCCAGCTGTCCAGAGGTGATGATTTGCATTAGTGCAGATGGAGGATTTTGCGGCATACCCGTGTTTCTGAAGGTGACTGAGACAAAACGATGTCAGATAAGACTTTGAAGTGGATTTCACATGTAAGAGGAGAAGGTAGTCATCGTTTTGATGTATAAATCATGTCTGTGGACGATGGTTTGATGAAGTTATAACAGGATAATTCTGCTGAATTCTTGTCTGTCAGCAGCAGGCTCTCCACTGTAAAAAGTCACGTGAGAGGCTCTAAGAACACAGATTTCCTCAAAACCTGGTGTTGCTTAAAAATTCATATTTAAAAAAACTGTAGGTGCCAGCAAAAAGCTGAAGATATGTGAAAATATCTGAGAAGTCAGTGCAGCTTTTAAAGCACGAATGAAGTCTGTAGGTGGAAGTATGCCCAATCTGTGGAGCTTCAAAGTTGCTGAAGTTTTCAGCAGAGCTGCAGAAATGTCCCATTCATTTCAATGGGAAAAATCTGCAGAAAACATTTTTTACTGTAAAAACTATTACAGTTAAACATCTGAAAAATACAAGCACAATTCTCTGGGATATGCTGAATTGCTCTTTTTTTTCTGTGAAAATCTGAGAAAATTTGAAGGCTGTGAAAAGTACAAAATTCTGTACTGAAGAAGAAGATGAAAACGAAGAAGAAAGTTGGATAACAATATGTTGAAATGCTGACTCAGCATTTCAACATAATAAAGTTGGATAGAAATATGTTGAAATCCAGACTCAGCATTTCAACATAACAAATGGTGCTGCTTTAGCAACATCTATTATTCTCGTTGTCACTGAGATTTTTTTATTTGCATGACTGTTCTTGGTAAAAAAAAAAAAAAAAAAAAAAAAAAGAGAAAGTGGTATATTTTAAAAGAAGGGATGAGTAGATGCATATTGACTTCAACTACACTCAGTAAATAAACTGTTATTGATGAAACTGCCCCCCGGCAACTAATGTTGTGAAAAATTTTTACTGTCATATTTTGACAACATCCAAACCAAACAAGCAAAAGCTACAAACATACTTTGAAATAATAACTTATATTCCATAAAGATATCCCAAAGCACTTGCTTAGTATTGTCTAATGCAAGCTTTCCATGATGGAAAAAAGAAAACTATGAAAATTGTCCATACTCATTCCTTACAAAATAAAAAGAACAGCATGAAGAAATTACTTTTAAAGTACAAATGCTATCAAGATGTGTCTGAGTTCTGAGTATTGCAAAAATGGAAACCAGGTCTTGCATTTATGCTGCCTAAATTGTGAGTTTTCCTTTTCTTAATGTGGACATCAAAAACAATCTTTATGCAAACATTCTCTGAAGCACACTGAAGTTATTGCCTTTGAGTCTTGAAAAGTCGTCTTTTTTTTTCTTTTTTGCTTATTTTCATTCCTATCAACAGCACAGTATAAACTGTGTGTGTGTGTGTGTGTGTGTGTGTGGGTGTTTGTGTCGGGGGGTTGCTTAAGGGGTCCTCCAATGCTCCAAAAAGAACCAAATCTTGCTCAGGGAAAGAATAATCAGATAAACCTCAGAGAAAACAGAAAACCGGGATGAGCTCAGGGCTGTCCAGAAGGATTCAAGTAGAAGCAGAAGGACACCAACAACAGGTACAGGTATAAGATCAAGGCCAAGATGGGGCGGGGCAACACTAGGGAGGTGTGGAGTGGGATGAAACAGATGATGGGCTTCAACAGACATGGGGCCCTAATTTCGTGGCGCAGCGCAAGGGCCGCAAGACTGGCACACCCCGCGCAGTGTTAATTTTGTCCGTCTGCGAGATGGGTGTGACGGCGCACCAGGGGGAAGTGCCGACAGATTCAGGTTGGCGCAGTGACAATTTGGTGCCATAAAACTGTGTGAAAGGTGCACTGAAAGCTCGCCAGCTCAGCCTTGTCTATTCTCGGCGAAGCGTACCCTCCGCAGCTGTAATTTGGTGACAGGCGCACATGTGCGCACACGTCAACAAAGCCTCAGAGGCAGGTTTCCAGAGTGTCAGGAACATTTTAATGCAATAAACAATCACAGCAATCGCTATTTAATGTAACAGTCTGAACCAGCATATACATCTATATCTACTGTCCCATCACATCTGATGTTGGATTAAAGCCTTTTGTCATAATGGAAACTTAACCTGACAGCAGCTGGAAGTTTGATGCACATCTTACAAGTGAACAATAAACTCCCTAAACATCTGATACTGAGTATATATCTGGCTTCTCTCATTGCATTAAATTCAAATAAAAGAGGGAGAAAAAAGATGAAGAAAAAAGAGAGAAAATAAATGTATGTCACTAAGGATTTACCTGTGATTTCCCATATGTCTCTGGTTTAGTGTTTATTTTTAACGTGACCTAAAAAGAAGGAGTACATAATTGCAAGAAGGATGAGGTGGAGACACCGGGAGAATATACAGCGTATCACTAAAGGTTGTGCTATTTGGCAATGACAAACCTGGAAGGCAGGTGGATCCCAAGCACGATGAATAGATAAGCCTGCTGCTGTGTAACTGTCTCAAAGGAACAGATTACATCTGTCCCTGGAGCTGGCTCACACGGTGACACTTCGTGTCCTCCGATGCGCGCCCCGATGGACAGTCTGTTCTCCCAGTTGCTGAAGGGACAGCGGCTCTCACTGTCTCCGCTACTGGGTCTTTCCAGCACACTGTAACCGCGATGGCGGGGATCATTCAGACCAATCAGATGCTGTGCCTTGGCCGCAGCGCATTTAAAGGCAAGGAGAGGCAGTCATTTGATTGGCTGTGTTAAACCCACTCACGCCTTTTCTCCTCCCTCTCTGGCACTTGCGCGGAGGGGCAGGGACGGAGGTGTGGATGCACCTCTTTGCGCCTCTCTGCGGCTGCAGTGCCCCTCTCTGCAGGAAACTTGCAAAGTGCGCTGGTCACACCCTGTCCGCATGGTGCAGGGCAGGTGTGCCTGCATCTGCGACTTGTCTACGAAATTAGAGCCCGTGCCCCCAGAGATTGCTTCTGAGCTGAACCTATTCTTCAATAGGTTTGACACAACCCCTGCCTCTATGAACTCAGAGAGTGAATCTGAGTCTTCACCCTCCATACTAGCTTCCACTCACACCTCTGCAGGAGACTTTGCTTCACTGACCTCTCCCAACCCTCCCTGCCTCACGTTCATTCACAGCCAGGTACAGAGGGTGCTCTTCAAACTCGGCACCAACAAAGCCAGTGGGCTGGACAACATCAGCCCCAGGGTCTTCAGGGTATGTGTCGGGCAACTTGCTAAAGTCTTTCAGCAACTCTGTAACCTCTCCCTGAGGTCAATGACAGTGCCCTACCTGTGGAAGCACTCCTGCATCATCTCAGTACCCAAAAAAGGATGTCCCAGCACTCTGAATGACTACAGACCTGTGGCACTGACGTCACATGTCATGAAGAGTTTTGAGAGGCTGGTTCTTCAGTACCTGAGGACCCTGCTCACTATTTTTTGAAACCCCCACTGTTTGCTTACCAGCAACACATTGGTGTGGAGGATGCCATCATCTTCCTCACCTTCAGGGCCCTGTCACACCTGGAGAGGCCAGGGGGCACTGTAAGAGTCATGTTCTTTGACTTCTCCGGTGCTTTCAACACCATCAGGCCCTGTCTCCTTGAAAAAGCTGCTGGAGATACAACTGCATCCCAACACCACAGCCTGGATCCTAGACTACCTCACAGGCCAGTCGCAGTAAGTCAGGGGGGACGGCTGTGCTTCTGACGTGGTAACAAGAAACACCAGAGTACCCCAAGAAACTGTTCTTCCTCTTCCTTCCTCTTCACCCTCTTCACCTCAGACTTTCAGTTCAATTCTGGTTCCTGCCACCTCATAAGTTTATAATAACTCCTCCATTGTTGCACCGACGACGATGAGGGGGAGTGCAGAAGACTGATCAAGAGCTTTGTCACATGGTGTGACAGCAACAACCATAAGCTCAACATCAGCAGGACCAAGGAGGTGGTGGTGGCCTACCGAAGGAAAAGGAGGTCCCCCTGCCCCCATCACCATTCCGGGGGAGGAAGTGGAGAGGGTGGGGTTGTACCGGTACCTTGGGGTCCACATCAACAACAAAATGAACTGGTCCCACAACACAGTCACCCTCTTTATAATGAGCTGTGGGACATGGACAGGTTGTTAAGCCAATGCATTATCCCTCAAGAAGCAGAACTCAGCACTTCAGACACTCCTTGGTGCCCACCGCCAACAGACTATTCAACAGCGGCAGAAGTTACTTAATGAATATTGTATTACACTGTACTGCACTTTAATATCTTTCTTTCATTTCATATTTTTAATATGCTATTAAATATTTTGCGACTTATTCAACGCTATCTCTTACTCCGATCTGCAACTACACCATGATCTAAGATAAAATAATTTGAACTGTTATATTGTTCTGTAAACACAACTGGTTACCTATCAAACTGTGTCCCTTTCACACCACTGTTGCTTACCTCCATGTACAGCACAGAATACCTCAGTTTTTCTTGAATATGACTTTATTCCATGAGTTTTATTTTTATCTCAATAACTGTAAATAATTCTACTTATTCTATTTTGTTTATTGCTATTTGTACAGTTCATTAATCTACAACTATTCTATTATAGATTATTTTATTTAATTGTATTTCATTTTTATTGACCTTTAAAGGAACACTACACCCAAACAACGATTTGGCCTCATTTTCTACTCACCCTCATGCTGAGCAACACTCTGGAGCACTTTTTTGATGTCTCAAATGCAGCCGGGGGTCCGGGGGGATTTTCGCTGTCAACAAACGTCCATCTAACAGGGGACGACGGCGCCCGTAAGAAAAAGGTCCATAAAAGTCCACAAAAACGTGCCTATTTTCCTTCATACTGCTCGTCCGCTGTAATCCAAGTGTCCTGAGCGGGTAACGTCCATAATTAATTCGAAACGAAGTCATTTAGTACATTTTTCGAGCCTAAACAGTGCTATAGCGTACTTCCGCAGTGCACGTCTACGCGCGCTCCCTGCACTATGTAATCCGTCTGGATTGGTCTGCCGCGGCTTACGTTGACTCTCTTATTCGCACTGTACCTACTCCCCCTTGGTTCTGTTTTCAGGAAGCACAGTGTTTCATTTCACTTTTATGCCGATGATTGTCAAATCTATGTTCCATTGGCACATAATGCTATCCACTTAGTCCAGCCACTCATTGATTGTCTCACTGATGTCCAAGCGTGGCTTTCACTTAACTTCTTGAGTCTTAATGAGAATAAGACTGAAGTAATGTTGTTTGGACCAAGTTGCTGTTCTCTCCCCAACATTGACCGTGGCTCGCTATCACCATATCTTAAGGACTGTGTCACTAATCTGGGGGTGAAATTTGATCCTGATTTTAAATTTGAAAAACAGATCAGCAGTTTAGTGCAACAAAGCTTTTATCAGCTACGCCAAATAGCTAAGGTGAAGCCTATTCTTTCTAAACCCGACTTGGAGAAACTAATCCATGCTTTTATTACATCACGCCTTGATTATTGCAAGTCCTTGTACATAGGAATTAGCCAGGCTTCCCTTGTCCGCCTCCAACTCGTGCAGAATTCCGCTGCACGTCTGCTAACCCAGACCCATATGCGTGAGCACATCACTCCCATCTTGGCGTCCCTACACTGGCTCCCTGTGCAATACAGAATTAACTTTAAAATTCTGTTACTTGTTTATAAATGCCTGAACGACCTTGCCCCTCCTTATCTTTCTGACTTGCTTCAGCCTTACTGTCCGCCTCGATCCCTAAGATCAGCTGATCAGTTGCTGCTAGCGGTCCCTAAGACTCAGCTAAAACTCAGAGGTGACAGAGCTTTTGCTGCCGCTACCCCCAAGCTCTGGAACGAGCTGCCTTTAAAGGTCAGACAGGCCTCCTCACTTCCCGTTTTCAAATGCCTCTTAAAAACACACCTTTACTCCGTGGCTTTTAATATCTTATAATTTATCATGTCGGTGGTCTTATTTAAAGGCTCTTGCCGTGAGCTTGTCTGCTTTTTAACTTGTATGTTTGATTGCTTGCTTTGCTTTGTTTGCTGATATTTTATGTATATATTTATACTGTGCAGCACTTTGGCTACCCCCTGGTTCTTTTTAAATGTGCTATACAAATAAAGTTGTATTGTATTGTATTGTATTGACTTTTTTCATCAAAAGAGGTGAATTGATGGACAATTTTTAAAGCTGGTGCAACAACTTACCATCTTTTGATTTACATTCAACATATTCTGGGATCACTAAAGCATCAGACTAACAAGAATGACTCATAACAGCTTCTTTTGCAGTCTTTCAAGATGCTGCAGCTGCAGTTGGTATCAAGGTTTCCATAGTTAATGACAACAAGCAAGAAGAGTAATTTATATGATTAAATCAATCAATCAATCAAACTTTATTAGCACTTTTCATACAAAATTTTGTAGCACAAAGTGCTTCACACAGAAATGAAGAAAATAAATTAAAATAATCAAAGGTAAAAAATTCAATACAATGAAAAAATACAACCCATCCCACCCCCACCCCCACCTTTGCAATCGACATCCAGCAGACGCACTCACTTGCACACACATACAAAGCCATGGAGAAGAGATTCTAACAGAAAACAGAGTAAGAGGACTGAGGAAACGCCATCTTTCATTAGAAAGAGGGAACACTGGAGCCAAGACTTAAAAAAAAAAACAAGATAAGAAATTAGATTAAAATAAATAAATATAAAAATAAATAGGTAACTTAAATGCATTATTAAATAGTAATATGGTAAAATGAGATAAAATGCACTGAAGTGGAAAGAAAATCAATAAACAGATAATAAAATTCCAAACAATAAATCTGAACTAAATTGAATAATAAAACAATAAATACTACAACTACTACTACTACTACTACTACTACTAATAATAATAATAATAATAATAATAATAATAATAATGATAATAATAATAATAACAATAATGATAATAATAATAATAATAATAAAAAATAATAATAATAATAATAATAATAATAATAATAATAATAATAATAATACATATTAAGGGGGCTAAAATGAATATATGATTAGGATTTAATAATAATAATAATAACAATAATAATAATAATCAGCCAAAAGCTAGACTAATAACGTAGATATTGAGTTGGCTTTTAAAAATATGAACAGTAGGTGCTGCTCTCAGGTCTTCAGGTAGACTGTTCCACAGACGGGGGCCGTGGTATTAAAACGATGCTTCACCATATGTTTTAGTTCAAACTTTTGGTACTATCAAAAGGCCACTACCTGAAGACCTGGGCTCTACTAGGTTCATAGGGTAAAACCAGATTGGATAAATAAAAAGGAGCAAGACCTTTCAGGGATTCAAAAATGAGTAAAAGAACCTTAAAATCAACTAAAAAATACAGGCAGCCAATGCAGAGACTTTAACATGGATGACCAAATACCTGTGTGACTTTAGAGAGAAACCAGCTAAAAGTAGAAACTCCAGACCAAATTAAAGATAAAGCCTGGTCCAATCAGGGTTCACTCACTTCAGTCTTCCACTCCTGATAAACTGGGCATAAGAGTGGTTCATATAGATTTTTCATGATTTGCTTGAAGATATCTTATTTAATGTTAATAAACTATAACCACTGCTAACATTAAAGAAACATAGGCCTTTTGTGGGTCCTTGACAGTTCCTGTTAAAAATAATTGGTATATTTTGGTCTAATGATTATGTTTTGAATATAGTGCTATTGTTGTTTTTGTTTCCACTGGAAACATTAAACATATCCAGTTGAAAATTAAGAATTCACCTGGCTTTGAAAACTGCTGGAAACATTATATTTTACTTATTTGAACATTAACATTTGTGTCCTTAACTCCTTTCTCCTGTTTGCTTTTCCAGAGTTACTCCAGTCAAGGCAGAGGCAGCAGTGGAGGAGGAGGAGCAGGGGATGAAGACTATGAGATCCCCCCCATCACGCCTCCCAACCACGCTGACCCTTCTCTACTGCACCTCATGGAGCATGAATCAGGCTATCCCTTTCACTCCCTGCCTCACAACGGCCTGCTCAACACCTACTCCTACCCTGAGCTGCCTGCCCTTATGATGTCCAATATGCTGGGTCAGGATAACCACCTCCTCACCGGGCCCATACAATCTGTGAGTCACCTTTAATTTTTTTCATCTAATTCCTCCTTTTTTAAGCCGTGGCCCTTTGTGAACATGCAAGTCAAGCGCTGTGGTAGAGCGATTAGTCTCTGTGGTCAGAGGGCTAGAAGTTAGTGCACAGAACATTTTCTCTGAAGGTTTCACATGTGAGTGTCACTGAAAGTTCAGCCTTTTCAGAATGTTGCCAACAAAATATTGATCTTATGAGACTCCACTGCAGCTGTAAACTCTTTCGAACTGAAATAAAATGGCAAAATGACAATTTCTTCTTTGCAGCGCTCTTAATGCTCTCAGATAATTCTGTCATTACAGCAAGCACCCTTTATAAAAAATATAATTCAACCACTTAGAGGCCAAAGAAGCTAAGACAGTGAAGTCAGAGCATGAGCACCGTCTGAACATGCAACATTCTGCTGCCTCCTTAACACTCAGACCTCTGCAGCACAGCTCCTTAATATCTATTCAACAAAAGAACTAAGAGATTTTGTGAGTGAGATAAGGAAGGAAGCAGGGAGCCTGGTGCTGCACATTTTCTTTCTGAAGCAAAAAAGAAAAATAGAAGGATGGGAAGAAGGGGCTTGAATGGAAATCTTGATGAGATGGGGAGGGGAGTTTCCCTTGTCAGCTATAGGGAGAAGGAGTAAGAAAAGCTGTTTTTTTTTTTTACTTTACTTTACTTTTTTTTTACTAATGAGAACATGTACTCTTATTTAAAAACGTTCGCTATCAACTAAAATTGTAAGGATGTGACTGATTCTCTGTGCAGTTTGGGTTCTCTGGTTATCGAAAAATACACCAGAAAAAATTGTGTCCATGAACATTGCATCTGATGAAGGACTATCGAAGAAATTTTATTTTCCCACCTTAGGCATTAAATCCTAAACGTTATTGAAACATTTCTTTGTCACTAAGGTTGTTTTGCCTTGTGTAAAATCACTTATTTCAAATTTCAAGCATTGTTTATTTGATTCTATATTACAATAAATTGTCTGTCAAATAGGATATGGCAACTTAATTTACAAGTGGTCTTCATAAATTGTGAAAATGTACTTTAACATAAACAATATATTGGGCTTTTGAATATTTTGCACCAGTCCTCTAAACTTTGCATATAGTCCAACATACATTTATCTAATATTTGTAATTATAATAAAAAATGTATGAATATGTATCATGTAACAGTGTCGAACACTCTTTAACAGGGTTGAATGAATGACACCAAATGTGATCAAATTGGAGTTGATTTTAATTAATTCATTGAAACAAACATATCATTCGGCATTTGATATTTAACGCTGTTTAAAAATAACACATTTAGAATGATAGGATCTGTCCTATGTGAAGAAAAAATTAAGAACTAAACAACTGAATGTGTAACACAGTTACACTCGTAACCATATTACTATTAAAATAATTTCACATGTTCTTCACAGACTTTTAACTGAATGAATCCGTCATCTGCAGTATCGGCAGTAAAATGTACATTGCTCTGTGCTCTAAAATATGGGAATTGAGTATTCACTAAACTCTGATCTAATACATTTCATTAATGAATGTGAATGTAGACACTCTTTTCTTGTCGTATTGGTCCTGTTATTTATGGTTCTTTCATCCTCTGGTCAGACAGTGACCAGAGGATGACAGTCTATCCCAGATTTCTTCCTGAATTTGTATGTGGCGTTAGTCATGTCCTGTCACAGGCTGAGAAGGCAGGATAAGTTCAAGCACATCCTAAAATGGATACCACAGTACATCCCCTTGAAGAGGCCAAAAATACCTGTATTTCAGCATGGTGCATGCATTTGACTTTATCGTCATTTTTGTCATGGCAAGGAATATTTCTGGATGCAATGCTTTATCATAACTAAGCACACATCACTCCCCTATCACCTCTGGATCATACCAGTTGATTTGTTTCTGCCCTTGTGACACAGTAGCTGGCGACACAGTTGCCAGGACTCATCTTTGATAAAATACAATTTGATTGAAGTGTCTTTCTAAGAAAGGGCCTAAAAGAGCTCATGAGGTTGTCTGCTGATCCCTTTAAGACAGCACCAGCACCATCAGATGGTCCTTTTCCGTGACTAGATTAGAAAAAATTCCAGGTGCCTCTCAAGCCTCTCTTGTCAAGCTCTGTACTGAAGAAAAAAAAGTTTTCTTTCTGCCTGTACTGCGTACAGGGTCCATCACTAAAAATGTGCACAACAGACACCTTGGGGTGTGTAGTCTGCACATAGTCAAGAGCAGCTTTCAAATGTTCCCATATGGCAGCTGGATTTTTGTGCTTGGATGGTGAGATAGAGGTAAAGCAGGTTGGCTTTTGGGTTCCACCAACATAGATGAGCCCTGTGTGAAGTGTGGGCCGTTGGTGAGTTGATCCAAAGTGCACTGACTGAATTTCAGTGCTGTACTTACAAGAGAAGTTCTCAGAGAAGTCAATGTAAATAAGGCATTTATTATTGGCCATGTGGCTGCACAGTCCACCGCAGTAGGCATACTGTTAACTGATGTTGAAGAGATGCCTCTTGGTGAGGTGTGTGGAATCTCTCTGCAAGCTCCCCTCTACTTCTCTCAATGGTTTGTTTTACTGTTATTTTTGTGATCGAGCTGTCTTCGTCCTTTGATTTCACTTTGTTTTCTGTGGTCCACTGCATATAGGTCACCTTCTGTGCACCATCATTAGCTTGTGAGGGCAACAATTTTGCTACTGCAATGATCACATTCTCCATACATGCAGGCCTTGATTCAAATGTTACGGGAAACAAGTTCTGTGAGGCTCTCCAAATTTGAAGTTCCAATAAACTTAAGCTGACAAAGCTCGTCAGCCAGAAAGCCCAGGTTTTCATGCAACCTGCACTAGCATGTGTCACAGTCTGAAAGGGAGGGATGGACAACCCAAAAAGGTCACAGCCGGCAAAATGAGACAAAGGAAATGTGAATGGTGTGGTTTTCTGCCAGAAACTTTCTGTGAAAGTTTCTCTGAAAGTTTCTCATGGTGTCTACAATGAATTGTTTTTGCATGTCTTCTTCTTTGTTATTTTTTTTCTTTTTCCCTGTTGTCATCCGACTCCCATCATCTCTTGTGAAGAATGTCTTCACCTTGTTCACCAGGGATTTATCACTGTGCTAGTTATAAGCTTGTCTGCTGGAGTTATTACTCAGGTCTTCTTTCTCACACAGTGCCCTGTGTTTCTTTGAAAAGCCGAGTGCTTTCTCCAACCACCTCTGCAGCCTGTATTTCTTGACTATCTTCCCAACAACCTCAGCAACAACTTTTTTTTTGTTTTTCATTTCTGGCACGCTTGTTCTTCTCCCTGATGGGCTTCATTGTGCAGCAAAGCTTTTTGCACCTTGGGGTTCACACTGCAATTCCTGAGCAACTGATGGACTTTGGAACTGGGAGAGTCTTTTTTCTTGGTTGCTCGCTGGAGTCTTTTCTTGTATTTTTCTTTCTGAATGTTCTGATGTTTGAGTTTCCTTTCCAGTTCCAGTTTCCAGTTGCTTTTCTGGATGCTTTCTTGCCTGCTGAATGGCTAAGATGAGACCATACAATACCTGGCAAGGTGAACATTAGTTGTACAGATGTTGGTTACAGTAGTACTAACATAGTAAATACACATACACTAGGACATAAGGGTGCGATAACTGACCACAGAGGCTGTGTGTATGTGTGTGTGTGTTTGGTTTGGGGGGGGTGGGGTGTTAACCACGACTCCCTTTCTACAAATGTGCATTGTTTGACGAGCTACTAGACTACAATAATGACATTAATTATGTAAACAGCTGTGTATAGCAGTTTTTTTTTTTTAAACAAACTATCATAATTTATACCAAGCACTTTTTCTAACCACGTTTCCCTCACTGTGATGATGACCCTGCTCTGGCTCGCACTTCATCTTGAACTTCACTGTCAGGAGTATGTGGAGGGGTTAGAGAGGTTAGAGAGGTAGACCCACTGTTTTCAATCCCAGCTTTCCTTTTCTGCCACTCCTTTGGTTTACGTCTTTGAGCTCTCTTACTCAAGTCATTAATTGATTCTTTTTCCCTGATTCTGTATCGCTTCTCCATCGTTCACGTTCTTTCCTGAGGTATTCTTCCCTTCTCTGACAATCTGCATTCCTTCTCACCCTGTATTCTCTTTGCCTCTCTGCATTTGATGGAGCCATCTGATATCTGAAGATAAAGAACCTGAAATACCATTTAGAGAGAAGGGGTTGGCTGGCTTCTGAACAGTTCAACATTCAACCCTGTAATGATGATTCAACCCCATAAAAGTGATTTTTGTCATGGAGTTGAATGTTATGGGGTTGAAGATTTTAGCTAAAAGTAGCCATAAGTCCACATTAGCTAGGGTATGGAGCATATGACATGAGGAAAACAAGAAACATTATATAGTATTTAATGATTCAATATATTAATTCTTCTGGCAGTATAAAAGAAACCAATGGCTCATTTTAGTGAAGTGATCAGGGCTTTCTGAATTTAGAGCAACATGACAAAAGTTGTTTACCGTTTCTCAGAAACAGGGAGTGGGTTCAACTCACCACTGGCTCAGTTTACCCCCCTCTACCCTACTTTTTATTATTGAAAGGGTGCTCAGGACTCCTCTACCCTTCCAGTAAAGGGACTTTTTATTGTGTTAAAGATGCTTGACATTCAACATGTAAACACCCCTGGTGAACACATTCATATGCTCTCATCATAGGATCGTACCAGATGAATTATAGATGGCCTGAATGATCAATTATTAAACATTGTATACTTTCATATGACATAAATATTACTTTCTTTTTCTGCCCTCCATCATAATTTTATGCTTTAAAGTGAGTATCAGTGGCATTTATCCTCCGCTAATCGGGACTTTTGTGTTTTTCAGAATCAAACTGCATAAGTTGCAGAATTTTTTTTTTTTTTAATTTTCTGTGGGTGGTAGTCAAGGCCTCCATTTAAGCCTGTCTTCAAGATTAGGCCACAAAATTCACAGTGTGCTAATGCTTGGCACAAGAGAAAGATGTTGTTAGCATTAGTGTTAAATGTCAATTTCCTTTAGTTGATGACAACATTAAATGGTGTTTCAAGGTGCCTGTGTAATCAAAAGCTGGAGGTGTATGTGATATGAATGCAGAACTATTGTCATGCATTTGTTTAAGCTTTATGCTTTTTTAAGAATCATTTAGGGTATGCTCTAATTTTTATGATGTTGAGAATACAACAAAAATGCACTTTGAGCACATTGTTATCATTGTTTAGAACTGATGTAAAAGTGTTTGCAGTTTTTATGTTTATGTAAAGTCCAAGTTCATGCTTGATACAGTTTTCCTGAATAACGTTTTTGTCCCTGATACTTTTATCATCACAACTTGAGTGTGTTGTGGAGTGATTAGAGGACGTAATTATCTGCATGTTTTTGGTCTGTGGGAAAAAACCAAGGAGCTCTGACCCTGCATTCACACCAGAAGCAACAAAATCACACATTGTTTTGACATTACCTCACTTTTTATGGAATCTTCGCACAAAGTGGGAGGTTATTTGGGGGATTGGAAAATGTATTATATACATAGGACCCTCCTTCTTTCACCATGGATTGCACTTGGAAGGCTAGAGACAGCAATGATAGATTTTCCTCCATTGTTTTCTCGCCCTCCCTCTCAAAGTCTTCCCCATGGGAATCCAGATCGTTCCGCAATTGGCTGACACCTCAGTCGCATCACTGCTCATTTCCATAGAGTTAAGCTTCTCCCAACTTCAGTTTGTTGCTTGCAAAGCTTGCATGATGCCACTCCACACCGTTCATGATGCGCGCATCTTAGATCGCCCCTTGGTGCCGGCAATCATAGAAAATGGGTGGCAGCTGGATGCAGCTGACGCTTAGATCCATTCTGGTGTGAATGTACAGTAAGAGTAACTCCATGCCAAAAGACCCTGGTCAACTCGTCGTTCAGGCCAGGGCACACAGATTAGTTTGCTGTGCCACAACATAGCCCTGAATACAAAGAGGCATTTTATCAAACCAATCCATACCAATAAATACAAAGAAAAACAGTGTCCGTATCATCTTATACTAAGAGGTGCCCACATTGTCATATAAAGTCCGATGATGAGTGGAGAAACTAAAGCAGTAATAAATCTGAGGGGTTAGTTAGTAACAGTATCTAGAGGTTTGAGAGTGGAGGCAGAGGTTTTTCTGTAAATAATATCACTATAATTCAAATCAGATAAAATAAACAGCCTCAACAGTGAATGTACTGCAGGGTTTTGGAAAATAAGTTTTTGTTCTTGTAAAGGAGACCAATATTTTGTTTCAATTTGCTGGTAAAATAAGGATGTGAGATTATATTGGGTACATTTTATTTCTTTTTATGCAATTAAAAAGAATAGATTTAAGAACAAAAAAAGACTTAGCAAACAAAATTATGATTTAAAAATACCTCCAAAAATTAGGTGAACAAATTAAATATATTTGTGATTAAAAGTGTGTCTTGAAAAATTACAGATTTGGTTTTCAAACCAAAATATTATTCTCATTCGTTTGAGCTTCTAAAAGTTTTTTTTTTTTACTTCTTAAAGTTTTGTTAGCTCTTCTCAAGTTTTGTTTACACTTCTCAAAGTTTTACTCACATTTGTACATGACTCATGGGCGAGGCCTCCTCTGAAAACTGTAAGAAGCCTCCTGATTGGTCAGTCTCATTCAGGCTCGTCCCAGCTTCAGTGGAAGTTTGATTAGTTTCACAGATATTAACTTATTTATGGATAAACAAAACTATAATTAGATATGCTATCGGAACAAATCAAAAGTTGTGTGTGGATTGTTGAGTCATTCATCCAATAAATTGAGTTTGGATATTCAAAGGATATTCACTCCTGTTTCTCTGGCTCCAGTCACGGCTTCCCTGAGGTTTTTTCCAGCGTTAACAGCTGGAAATCAGTCAGATCATCTCCCAGAAACTCACAATAAATGTGAAAACTGATTAAGAGATTGCCATAAAGTTACCTCATATAATATATGATTACGAAATAAATACAGTTTTTATAATAGTTTCCTTGTCATGTGACACAGTGACTCCAACCAGAGTCCAGTTATATAACTAAAATGGACAAATAAAACAAACCACTTTTCATAGGATTTTAGTGCTCAATCTGTTTTTTCTGAATATTAATATGCCAAAAATATGTTTGTTCAATAACTTCTAGGTCATTTGACCCAGTGACTTCAAATCGGTACCCAATTGAATTACTAAAGCCTACATAAAGGACACTGCAGCACTTCGCCTATTTTTTCTTATCAATATTAAGATGTAAAAATAATCTTGTTTTTTCTAACAACTTCAAGGTCATGTGACCCAGTGACTCCAAACCAGTATCTTATCGTATTGTTTCATATTTAGGTAGAGACTGGATTGCCTGTGGGGGAAAAGCGGTAAATCAGAGACCGGAGTGAGATGACTCAGTGCTAAACTTGTAATTTATTTATCAGGGGTTTATCAGTATTTTCTGTGTAAATAATGTAAAAATATTAAGTTCTCTTACTGTTACTTTGCTGTATTGAACTGCTTCAAGACCATCATTAGTAAAAACAAAACATAATAAAAACACCGAGACATGGTCTAATGCAGCGGTTCTCAAACTTTTTTCAGTGATGTACCCCCTTAGAAATATATTTTTAGTCAAGTACCCCCTGACTCAGGCAAAACATTTTTGGAAGAAAAAAGAGGTACAGTGCTGTAAAAATAAGTGTCTGATTTATTAAAGCCAAACAACTTATGTCAGTGAACCTGACAAATACATTCATATTGCAAACATTGCATGTAGAAACAAAAAAGAAAAACAGAAGACGGTGACCACCTTCCTGGTGGTACCATCAAAACTCAAATATGCAAAACACAGCTAATTTATATTGGTCTCTGTAATGGTACAAAATAAAAAATATAAATAAATAACAAAAATGTGTTCACAGAAATATATCCATAACTTATTTATAAATAAATAATATTTTGTTTAAAGAGACTGTGAGGAGTTTTTGAGTAATTACAAAATAGTCTCACTTTTAGACGTATGCCTGATCGAAATACACACTTTAAGATGAGTATCGATGAGTTTTATAGCATCTAAATAGGTTATCTATAAATGCTATTCTTTAGCCTTCCGTTCGGGTCGGACAGGGCCGGACTGGCCTGGATACTCAACTTCGGGGAACCAGACAATTAAAACTAGAGCAAATTTATATTATTTTATTATTTATATTACACGTCTGAGAGCGCCGGGCTGTAAGTAGCGATTTTAAGCCGTCTACAACTACGATAATAACTTTTCCCCGCATTGCTTGTCGTCACACATCAAAAACTACCGCTACGTAACTAGAAAGAGATATACATTACCTCGTGGCTTTGCATCCTGTAAGTTGTTGAAAACGAACTTGTATAGCAATGCAGAGTTCCGACAAAGATCCATGCAGCATTTACCACAACAAACAAACACACTTTGGCTTCATGTCTCCGGTGCGTTCAAGTTGTAGTCAGAAGTAGGAATTTTGAGCTCCGAGTCGGAAACTAAAACTGGAACGTCCCCAGAGGTCTGAATTTCCTCCTGGGAACTCGGTGAAACCTCGCCACCCCGAGGTGTCAATCAAAGATGGATGCCCCCAGTGTGAACAGTTATTTAGCTCCTGTAATAATCAGTTTATTTGCACTTCTGACTGGGGTGTGTCGCTCTAGATCAGCTGTATACATAGTATTGTTAGACTTATATTTACAAAAATGCTGCCATAGTGATAATCACATTCTTCATACAACAACGCAGGGCGTGCTAACAGCAGCTAACAACAACCTGGTAGTTAGGCATGTTTTTTTCTGACTTTAACTGGAATGCCGATAAGTGGGAGATGATATCACTCCCATTTCCGAGGTTACAGGAACGCAGCATTACGCCGGCGATAAATTCTCCTCATAGCACCTTTAAACAATAAATTAACTTAATAAAATAAGGATTTGCTCACAAAAGACAATTAACGTTACCTCTTTTAGGACGTCTCCAGAGTTAGTGTTATTCGGTAACGACAGGTCGTTGACAAGTGCGCTGGGTCAGTGGGTCAAACTAACTTGGTGTGTGTGTGTGTGGGGCAGATTTATTTAGAAGGATATTGAAACTAAATACTGAATAAAATTCAGTGCATAAACACACATTTATATTTTGTCAAAGTTTTTACAAAATAATTTTCCCCAAGACTTATTATTAGGATGAGCCAACTGATTTTTTCAAGATATTTTGAAAAGCTTCACGTACCCCCTGCAATACCTCCATGTACCCCCAGGGGTACGCGTACCCCCATTTGAGAACCACTGGTCTAATGTAACAGGCTGTAACATGGACACTAAATGTTATAGGCAAGAAAATGTTTGAGTGTATGTAAAATAGGTTAACATTATTTTTGGTAATCTTAAAAGATTTGAGCTTGTTCACTTACAATTGTTGATAGAATCCTGGCGGCAATATAAATCAATTTTATTTGTTTCTTGTAGCTAATTACACAATGTTGTAAGACTTTATAACATAAAAATGACAAATATTGGCCAAAAATTGTTTACTTTTATTTCTCACCAAAAATTGGTGACAAATTTTTACAAGGGACATTTCCTGACACATTTGTTTAATAGAAAAAAAGACAGAAAAGGCCTGTCGCCATGTTATAGTTATGGTTTTAAAAGGGTTTATAACTATTCAGAGCTTGCATTTATGCAGATGTAAAGCAATGCCAAATTAATTTTACCACAAAAGATGTGCAGGTATAGTTTTGCACATAGTTGTGTACAGGTAATCGGTATGGCTGCTTATGTAGCTATTTTATTTTGTTTTTGCATACAGTTATTGCACAGTATAAATGTTGCATATGTATTGAGCTACTGTGTGCAAACTGTGTGGTTACTCAAATAGTTTGATGTTGATTGTGGAATTTATAATTTATTGTTATGATTATTATTTATTCAGCCAGCCCTACTGTGAAGACAAGGGAAATTATTCTCCATGAGTAAAAACTGTCATAATAACAGTTATCTCAAAAATTTCCTGACTGATGCTGCTTCCTGGTACCAGTAACAGTGATAAATAAAGAGTCTGTCATTTCTGCAACTTCAGGAGACTCAGGGCCAGATCCTCAAAAGGATTGCACTGCTTTTGCGACCGCTAAACCTGTGCAAATGACAGGAAAAATTGTGTGTGATCCACAAAGCATACTCAAAGGGTGAAATGAACGCAAACCGAACACAAACTGCCTTGCCACTCCTCGCTGCACCAGTCCAATTTGCATTCATGTAAATTAGACAATATCCATAAATTCAGTGCAAAATTACCCCCTTTCTATGCAAATGAGCCTCCTTGCAAATACCACCTCATCCACAAAGACTGGCGCTAACTGCCACAGGCAGTAAAGTGGTGCTGTGCACTGCCAGTGAGAGTATTAAATCTGTACAATTTCTCTTTCACACTCTCTCTCGCTAAAAATGATTGCAAATTGCATTGAGTTGGTGGGAACTGTAGAGCAGAGCCTATATAAAGGCTGTCATGCCAGGACTCTCCAATGGTAGCAGTTGGCAGCAGTGACTGTTGCCAGGTGAAGGTACCCTGGCAGGCGACATGGCAGGCGCGCACATGTGACAAGGAAATTATTTGCAGAAAGCGGTTGTCAGTCCACATTATCCTTGTGCTATTAGATGATATCAAGGATGACAGTAATATAGCTTACTGTGTTTGTCTCTGTGACCATTCCACCATTTTTTAGTACACGAGAGATATTTGTCTAAATACAGTCACCTATGACCCCCTGACCACTTTTTGGTCAATTGATTTGTATTTTCTGCACTTGTTTTGGCTGTTTCAATATCAAAGGCCAAAATAATAATAATAATAATAATAATAATGATAATAATAATAATAATAATAATAATAATAATAATAATAATAATAATAATAATATGAACAACAGCAAAGAGAAGGCAATAAAACTACACGTATGGAAATATGGTCCTTTGACCAATTTGAACCACTTTGTGTTCAGAATTAAAAATTTGAAGTTTTTTTCTTAAGGGACACAATCAATACTTTGACATTTATACACTTGGCAGCTGTGTCTCAGGAGGTAAGGGTCGTCCAAACACTGAGAAATGCATCACTAAATAAGGGGATTAATCAGTAATACCCAAAGAAACAAACCCGAGAAATAAAAGCAACTCAACTTCTCATCCTGACAATAGTATTTCGGCGGTCTCAGTGGTAGGTCACAGTGGGCTTTATGTTGACCTAAAGACAGGACCAAGGACAGCTCTGCTCTAATGTAAATAGGTCAGGATAAAAGATTCAGAGCTCCGCATCAAATTGTTTATTTTGTTAAGATTTAATCACAGTTGTGTCATAAAAAATTAAATGACTATACTTATCGCCCTTAACCCATTTATACACTTAAGATCATTGGGACAATATAATAAATAATAGATGAATCAATATATAAAGCCTTAAGCATTTCTGGAAACACATGAACACAACAAAACGTGAATGTGAAATAAGGTCATTATAAATTACATTTATTTTTCTTTTCTACCTCTTAAAGGTGTATTCAGCGATGTGGGAGAAAATGAGTGGAGGGTTTGTTTATATTCGAATTTAGACCCGCCTCCCGAAAGCTGATTGACATGCATCGTCATGGAAACGGACGTAGAAACTGCGTAGCTGACGTAGCTACAACTCGACTGCCAATATTGAAAACATCACAACAACAGTACATTTTGGCAGATTAGACAATAAGATGAATGCCTGACGGCTGCTACTGTTATGTGAAGCACCACGAAGCGAATGTTGCTTACCTATCCAGCAGAAAGATGGCGACATCCACGTCCGTTTTCAGGTCTTTCAATTCGCGGAGTTCCCTCCACCGTCGGAAAGCAACACCAATGTTGATCCGGGTCTTCGCTCTTTTGGTCATAGCCCTTCTTTTCCACTTTCTACTCCTCTGACCTCTGTCTTTGGGCTGTTTTTCAGCCATTGCTACCGCAACTATTGTATCTCTCTCTTACGCTAACTTCAAGCGCTCATAAACTACGACTCCCCCTCCCCTCTCTGTCTGATCTGCGCATGAGTATGATCGCCCTCTGGACGTGGGGGGGTTTACTTTGTTTTGGTGACTCGGTCCGAGCCACAGTATTTACCGGCTGAAATTCTGAGTCAAGGCTGTATATTGAGACCAGATTTTTTTTTCAACATGCTGTAAGTGGGGACATCTTGTGGATGGAGAGGAGAAATACGTTGATTTTCAAAAATACTGCATTTGATTAGAAGATTAGAAGATCACTGACTACACCTTTAATTGTCATCATGTGGCGTGTGGCTCAGTCTGACTCCCCCCCCCCCCTTGCAACAGAAGCATTTCTAGCTTCAAGAGCAGCAGCAATCAAACTCATGGACCCCATTATCTCTGCATGACTCGCCTGCATTTGTGATCTCAAGCCTGAAATGTTTTTTTTTTTTCCTGCTATAGCAGTTCAGCTGACGTGAACTACTCGCTATAGCTGCAAGTTTGTGTCTTATGCCTCACTGTTACTGCTTATTGTTCTTGTGCCATTCTTTGTTTTTGCTGCACAGTGTAAAGGAAACGTCAAACTCCTAACAGTTTGCAGGGATAAGCCTCCGATATGCCATGCTGCTTATTAGAGGTGTCAGCATCTACACCTGTACACAGGTACACGGATAACAAATCAAATCACAACCATATATATATATATATATATATATATATATATATATACATATATATATACACACACATATATATATATACATATATACATATATGTGTGTATATATATATATATATATATATATTATATATATATATATATATATATATACATACATATATATAATAGTCTCTTGTCAAGGCATATGCTCCTAGGCCAGAAATCACAGGAATGTTACAGTTAAAGCCAACAACTTAAAGCTACCTGGACAAAATATTAAAAATTGTGTGCCTTTTCAGCATTCTGATGATGACCAATCCTCTGCTCGCAATCCTGTAATGATTAGTGTTTTAACTATGTTTGCAGTAGGATCAATGTGTGCTGAGAAAGAGAATCCCAAAGCAGGGAGAAGTTTACAGAGCTTTAGCCTTAGGCTGAATGTTGTACACAAAAACAGCAACAATATCCCCTGAGAAAGAGTATCTGTTGCTACAGCTGAGCTTTTGGTTGAAGGTTTATATGTGAGCTAAAAGATGGCTGTTACCGAAGGGAAAGTGTATCACTAAGGTAAAGCTGTTAACGTTTTATTCATTCTTAATCGATGCTGAAAGAAGACTGCTGAATGATTAGCAATTTGGTTTTTCATCCATCACCTTCAAATTTTGTCCGTAAGATTTTTGTTGATGCAACACGACAAACAATACTTGTCTCTTTATTTCCAACCCTGCTGACACACACTGGTCAGATTTCCATGATCAGATTTCTGTTATTTTTAAGCTCTTAGAAAAAATAGATTAAGTCATCTTTATTAGAGCTGTATCAGTATGAAACTAAGGTTAATTGACTATTGTTGGGGAAACATTAAATGGCATGTCTCTGGTGAAACCAAAATGAAAATAATGTCATCTCCAGTCGCTTTAAAATATTTCTCAATATCCAGCCCACATTCTGATTCGACAGCCTCGGAAATAAGTTCCTCTTGTCCCAGGAGATAATAAATGAATTGAATCCCTCCCAACTCCAACCCCATATACCAGCCCCCACCTTCCTTCTTCCTTATCAGTCATCTTTTTTTCCAGAGTAAGCTATTACTTGCCAGGGTTGCTAGGCAACAAGAAATATTAAAAGCGGCTATTATTAGCCAAGACCTGCTGGAGTAGTACTAAAATGTGAAAGTGGGAAACATGAATGTGTTACATAAATCTCCAGACCTTTCAGAGTGTGCAAGTCTCTGTTTGTGTGGTGATTTATCACAATGACGGTTCATTTATGAGAAAACGGGGTGTAAAAAAAGAAAATGGAACATTACCCTGAAGGGCTATTTTAGAATAAATAATTGCAAAGGTGAAACAAAAGCTGTTTAAGACACAGGCACTCCATCCAGGGCTTGACGTTTAGCATTTTCCCAAGTAGCATGGGTGCTACCAAGTTGAAAAATCTAGTAGCACACAAATATTTTTAGTAGCACGAAGAAAAGTTACCAAGTAATGTTTTTTTCTTTAATACAAAGATATGCGGTCTTTCCAGACTTTCCAGCTGTTTTCTTCTGTGCCATGACGTCAAGGGCGTAGGTTTGATTTTGACATTGGTGGGGACACATTACTGACAGACAACAATGGTAACAGCCACACTTTAAATGGAAAATATTAGGCCTGTAGTCCACATCATGGCTACATCAGACGGCGGAGAATGCATCCTCGTGCGTAAAATGGGGCCCGCGAGGGACAGCGCTGTGCGTAGTGGCATAATATTGGCAGGGACGTGTCCTAGCTGAGGCTGCATTTAGGAATACCTCCGGCCTCAACTGCCAACGTATTCAACACAAGATAAAACATGTTTTGAAAGGTCATTTTTCGTAGTCGCACGGGTGCTACCAAATGCAAATCACAACTCGTACTGTAATGTTTTTAGTAGCAAATGCGAGTACCTCCTCGCACTGTCGAGCCCTGACTCCATCTATGTTTCCTGTTAGAATGCTATTAGCTGAAAGGTGCTGTATAATTTTCAGCTTTTGATCAGTTTACGTACATGCTTACGTGCTTTGTTTAATCTGAAATAAGTTCTAAACTACAACTAATTTCATGTTATTCTGTTGATTTAGAGACATTGCTGTCCATAGTTTACTTTATAGAACCCACTTGTTACTGTTTTGAGTCTTTTATGTCCTTTACTGTGTTTAACATTTTTCTAAATGAATTTTTAACATTTAATATGAATATTTTCTCTTTTCAGAAAATTATCTGCAAACCCTACAGGTGGTTTTATGTGACTATCCCAGTACATCAGCATGGTAGAAACCACAGTGTTCATTAAAGTGAAAGGAATGACTCTGGCAAGTATTGCAGTTCTAGTTGTAGGGCTGTGCTGTGGTGTAGCAGGCATTGCTGTTGCCTCAAAGCAGAAGACTGCCAGATGAATTCATGTGCATGATTTGGTTATCTGTATGTACTATTGTTTCCTCCTGCACACCAAAGACATGCTCATTAGGCTGACTGGTGATTCTAAAGGTATCTTAAAGATCCCATATTATGCTCCTTTTCTGCAGTGTAATATGGATCTTTGATGTCTTCATGAAGCCTTAGTAGCATGCTTTGGTCTAAAAACCCAATAAAACAAAAACAGCAGCATTGTTTCCAGGCTCTCACAGCCCCTCCGTTCAGAAAGGTCTGAGTTTGTGGGCGTAACCATACGTTAATGAGCCACCGCTGAAACTGCCCCGCACTTCCGTGTCGGCGCAGCGTGCCTACACGTAACCATGATGACGGAGCCCAGTGTAAGAGACGAGCACGGCTGCAGGACTTCACGTTTTAACCGAGTCAGAACCCGAATATAAAGAGGAACCAGGAGAGAGTCGAGGACCGAGGATAAACCAGGATGTTTCTCTGTGGTCTGTATGCAAAGTTTGTTTCTTCAGTGCTAATATGTAGACGAATTAAAATTGTTCTGCCGTTCCTTCCCCCCTCCCCCTCCTTTTGTTGATGTCGATGTGAAGCGTGTGGCTGTTCGCAGACATGCAGTGCTTAGACCGGTGTTAAATAGAGTTTAGTAATGAGTAATGTAGGGTGAGCGGGTTACTACAGAGACATAAACCCCAACAGGATTAGCTAAAACCCCGACATGAATTAACTTTCACTTCTAAGTAACACTGAACGGGCCGTTACTACAGATAGTGAAATAAGACAGAGAGAGGGGGTCTTCTCTGTTGTTGTGATGTGTAAATAATGTCTGGGTTCTTCAGGGCCAATCAGAGGAACAGTCTGTTTTACAGAAATAACATTAGTAATGTGACTGACCCATCAGAATATAGCATTTAATAGAGCCATAGCCTTTAGTGACAGTAACGTGCTGCCACTGAGGACGTTTTATTACCTGTAACTCTAAGCAGCCAGCAGTTTTCTGTGAACCTTTTTTTCAAAGGTTATTTTCTTTTCTATATGCCACACAGTAGCTGTCTGAAAAACATCTTCACTTGCATTATTGTATGTTATGACAGCTCTATGTATATTCTTAAACAATAACAGGACATGATTATCTAGTACATTTCCTTTATATAAAAATTCTACTGAACATCCTGTTTTCACTCTTCTCCTACATAGGTGCTCCTGTGGCAATTGCGTGAAAATGTCTGTACATTGCCTTTCCTGTACTGTGTCACTGACTTACCTGTATTAATTAATAAGGTCAGAGGAAAACTGCAGAAACTCCCAGCCCAACCATCCTGGACTCTGACCTCTATGCTTGAGTGTGTTTTTCACTGCAACATGTATTCTATAATTATAGAGCGGACTATGAGCCTGTACATCTAAGAGGAGTAATGCATAAGTATTTTGACATCACGCTTCCATGACTGTTGAACAAAAATAGTAAAGATTTAAAGTACATAGCTGTTTCCTCCATCTTATTTTTTTTCTTTCTTGTTTCTTTCTTGTTATTTATTTTTCTTGTTATTTCTTGTTATTGGTCTGGGGCGTCGGTGGGGCAGTTGGATAATGCGCTTGGTCAGTGCTCGTGAGGTTGCAGGTTGCATCCCATCCCCCCTCATCCATACATGACTACCCTGACCAGGACTGTAGCCCCACCAACCACAAACTGGCCCCTTTTTACACCACCAGGGGCCACCGGGATTTGAAACTGGGACATCTGGGTCGGGATCCAGCACTCTACACATGAGCCACCCTCTTGATACACACCGCATACTTCCAGTATGGAGTTACATCAGCACAGCACTTGAACTACTATCTTAAACTAACTACAATACCTGTTTGTTCTTCTCCCAGTTGTCTTGTCTTGTCTTGTCTTGTCCTGTCTTGTCTGTCACTATTTCCCCTTCTTTCACACTGTGGTGTGGCACCGCCCTCCTCTTCAGCTCCCATCAGGGGTTAAATAAAGTTTTATATGATGGAGTAGCCTACAGGGAGGACTGGTGATGGTCACTATAGCAGTGAATCATAAGCTAAGTTAGCTGCAAACGGCTAACAGTCATTAGCTGTTGTTAGCTGTTAGCGGCTAAGTTAGCGGCTAACAGCTAACAACAGCTAACAAAATAGTATGCTATTTTTTTTCCAATTCTTTATTCAGCCATTTCAAGTAACAAACAGGCACATTTTGCAACATACAGTCTTCAAAAATTACTGAGCAGCATCAGCAGCCAAAATAAACAAAATAATAAAATAAAATGTATATATAAAAGAAAAAAATAATGACAAATTCAATGAAAACATTGCTTCATTATATGAGGCAACTCTGCTTGATGTGGATTGGTCTGTGATGAATGTGACGAGCAGGACGATTATCCAATCACAAGCTTCTGTTTTTTTTTAAACGTTCTGCCCCTGAAAACAAATTAAAAGGGCCCCTACCCAGATGAAATGGTGAAATATTTCTGTGGCAGATATATGGAGCTGTCCATCTGGCTTGTCAGGTTAAATATTTACGTGCTCTGCTGCAAAACACAGAGAAACATTACAGGCTAAAAACAACAGGCTAAACGCAGCCAAGCTTAGCCTCCTGAAGCTAACACGGAGACAGAGGGGACATGAGACAATATATGAGGAGTAAATATAATCCTGCAGCTGATAAATTCCTCTTGACTACTGTGGGAATATTCAAACATCTAAATCGGATTAAACTACTTTGGTGATCACGATGCTGTGGCCAATAAAGCCAGTTATCACATCTACAGATACACTGTTTTGAGCTGGCGTTAGCATAGTTATACTTTCCCCTGTTATCAATATTTACATGCTGTGCAGCAAAACACAGAGAGACACAGCCTGCAATGATCGTTTCCCTTGTCCACAGTTTAGACACGAAATGAGTTTTGATACCTTCTGAGATAATTTATTGATTACATTGCCTCAGTGCCTTTACATTGCCTGCATAGTCCTTATGTTTAGAAAGCAGCGGAGCTCGTTTATCGTTACAGGCTAAAAACAACAGGCTAACCACAGCTAAACTTAGCATCCTGAAGCTAATACAGACACAGGGGGAGAGGAGGGCTGTATGAGGAATAAATATAATCCTGCAGCTGATGAACTCCTCTTGACTACTGTGGAAATATTCAAACATCTAAATCGGATTAAAGTACTTTGGTGATCACGATGCTGTGGCCAATAAAGCCAGTTATCACATCTACAGATACACTGTTTTGAGCCGACGCTAGCATAGTAATAAACTTTCTCCTGTTATCAATATTTACATGCTGTGCAGCAAAACACAGAGAGACACAGCCTGCAATGATCGTTTCCCTTGTCCACAGTTTAGACACGAAATGAGTTTTGATACCTTCTGAGATAATTTATTGATTACATTGCCTCAGTGAGAGCAGCAGGCCTCGTACTCAGACCGCTGTACATCTCACAGCAGCCAGCAAAGTAATAGACAACAGAGACTAATATTACGGCCCAGAAAAGACACAACATGGTTAGAAAACAGCGAAGCTCTATTATTGTAACATTACAGGCTAAAACAACAGGCTAACCGCAGCTAAACTTAGCCTCCTGAAGCTAACACAGAGACAGGGGGGACACTGAGGAAAAGCTCTTCCATCTGCTCGTCTTACCTCTGCTGTTAGCAGCTCGTAGCAATTCGCAAAATAACAGCACACAGCATTTAAATTACTCACATTTCCATGGTCCGAGGTCTGTTGGCGGATGGTTGGCAATGCTCCTGGATTAAGGACCAGTCTGTTTGCGAGCCCTCTGTTGTACTGTCCAAAGTTTGCAAAGCAGTCAGCCGTGAAGTGACTAGCACACACATGCACATTTTTACTGAGTCTTGCTGGCACATTTCCTTGATAAATGAACTCCAGCCACATAGTCTTTAGGTCTTCTGAGATGGGAACTTGTGCAAGGAACTATGTGGCTGTTTACATCCAACAACACTGCAGTAGCTCTTCCACTTGGGCATTTTGAACTCCGATCTCACTGCCTGTAAAAACCATCATGGGTGCTCTTCACACAGAAATCTCTCCAGCAGCGGGGAGAGGGGTGGGGGTATCTGCTCCGGTATACCAATCAGGTCAAACTTGCTCCTGATTGGTCAAAAAGGGTCCACTGTGACGTCGGCTACCGCCCAAATTCAAAATAGCTCAAAACAGCTCGTTGAAGGTTAGGATTTTACACTCACAAGCTCTACTACATATAGGTTTTGTCATTGAATAACACATTTTGTGGGGTGGGAGGAAAGCCATAGACCCAAAAATTTCACTCAAAGACTTAATAAAGTGTTTTTTGCATAATATGGGCCCTTTAAAGTATTATCTAAGCACATTTCTGCATATTTGCTTACAATGAGCAACTTTGATTTCTAATCGATTCAGTTATCGACATGGCTGTAGGAGCTGACATTGAATCCATTGTCCTTTAGTAGCAAGGCATCCGACTCAACCCTTGATCCACCACTGATCCACCATCTGTCATACAGCTAATTGAGATCTTACATGTTTGGTCAGATTTTTGTTGCATTCCATACAAGAGCTCAGCTTCGCCATTAACTATTAAAATATTTCTGTTGCAGCCCTTCTAATAAATTTCTCAGTAAGATATGTCTTTCTTTTTCCTGGTAGCATGCTTTCATGTCTGTTTTATTTGAGGGTAAGGGAAAGCAGCCATGACACCAAACGGAGCGTGGACCAGGCTTACGAAATACTGTATGTTTACACACTCTGCACCATGCCCGTTGTTTAAAAGCCCCACACTCTCACATGCTGTGAGCAGGAGAATCTACACTGCCCACGTTAAAGGGGGCCTCGTCTGCTTCCTCTGAGGGATCAGCATGGTGACTTTTCCTCTTCACCACCACCGTAATGCTAATTAGGCCCACCACAAAGCCAGCCTGTGGGGATAATGTCAAATTATTAGAGTCATTTGTTTCAATTAACCGCTCTGTGATTCTACAATAGCACAGCACAGTCCAGTGCAACAAAGCCA
Organism: Scarus forsteni; assembly: GCA_036419115.1. Taxonomy (NCBI): domain Eukaryota; kingdom Metazoa; phylum Chordata; class Actinopteri; order Labriformes; family Labridae; genus Scarus; species Scarus forsteni. The sequence goes on from JAZDUH010000461.1 coordinate 2,988,468, forward strand.
TTACTCTCGCCAAAGGAGCCACTGAGGTTTGGAACAAGACTTTTTGTAGGAGAGGTTACAGATACCTGCTGTCTGCCAGCAGTGAAGCTGCTGGGCTTCTTGTACTGTACAGTTGCTGCTGAGATGTTTTCAACATTAAGCAAGAGTAAATATTCACATGTTCCTGGAGCCTTTGAAGACAGCACAGAGTGGGATTTTTTTATTTTTAGATGTTGTTCTTTACTGGAAGCTACTGAAAGATTGGTACAATGGATTGCTGACTTGAGCACAGACCACAAAGAACCACAGGGTGTTCTTATTTCTTTTTTACATGCAGATCATTTGGTCAACTGAATTACTATTCTCCTAAAGTATACTTAGGCTGTTCTGTTCATTTTTATTCTGCAATCAGCTTACTCTGAGAGCTTTCTTAGAGCACATAGTCATGCTTTACCCTTAAACTTACTTTATGTTTTACAGTTTGTATCTGAACGTGTTCAATGGGGAAGCAAAACTTTATCCTTCCTGCCAATTCTGAAATATACATGGTATGAGGATGGTAAATGAACTTAAGCTTGTTAACTGCTTTTTACATTGTCAAAATACTCAGAGGACTTTTGAGCGGGTCTTTTTTACCCATTCACATCATATTTTTACACTAATGGTTGAGGGTAGTATGCATAGGCAGGCATTTGGGGGGCGTGCCCGCCCACGGAGTCAGCTGTGCCTGCCCTGGACTAACAGCAAGGTTTTCTGTTTATTTTATATGGGTTTTGTTTTTTCCGTTGGAGTAGCCATCTTCAGTTAATCCTATCTATCTTCCCAGCAAACAGGCCTGCAATGGCCCCTTACTTATGGCAGCCTTAAGGGCCCCCAGTGGGCTGCCCTTGCAGGTCCCCTGAGAATTTAAGAATTTAATTTAATGTATTTCAACTAGGGGTGTAACGAAATGGTCAACTCACCTTTATTATTACGTCCGATGGACGTCACAGTACAGCCGCTGCAAATCTGCAGGTGGTTGTTCTCCCCGCAGTATACGGCGAACTGTAGCGGCATATTTTGCACACGGTTGTTGTTTTGTCCGCAATCTTCTCACCGTTCTCTCGTCTTTTACATGGGAAACCAAAATAGGTCCACACAACCGATTTATTTGACGAAGGAGCGTCAGCTAATTCCTCCACTTTGTCCTCCTCCAGATTGCAGCAAGTGTTTTGCTACGGGAGGCAAGGAGGGTTTGTTTCGTCCTTTTATTTCGAGCGTCTTTGATTTTTATTTCGTCATTTTTTATTTCGCGAAATTTCGTGGCATGAAATTTCGTTTCACCCCTAATTTCAACTACTAGTGTAGTTTCCTTTGGGAGTTCCAAACATCTAAAATGGATGTGGACATTGATGTTTGCATTGTCAAAAATATACAATAGTCAAAAGGATTCAAATAAATTCATTTATAAAATACAAACACATTGCACTTCATGAAAAATGTTCTACTCTGCACATTACATCCTTATTCTTTCAAGACAACATATGTAAAGACTTGCATACTGTTCGTGACCCCCTTACTCTTCCTACTAAACATGGTCAACGGAACATGAGAGGAACTCCACTCAAAATTTCAAATTTGAATGCTTCAAATTCAGTTACAAGTGGCACATTTTTTAGCCTGTACTTCAAAGAAAGAAAAAGAAAAAACTGCAAAACTCAGACCGTAGATGCTTAGAATATATTCCTGTGTGCTGCTAACATGTCCATACTTCTATTGAGGTGATGTACTGATTTTCAAAAGCATTCTTACCCCAAGGTCTCGTGGATAGTCAGCAAATGATGGTAGCGCTTCTTTCCGTCCACCTGCTCTGCCTCTTGAATTCTGTAGCCACACGTGGGTCTCATCCTCAACTTCAAAATCCTGAGGACTTGGCTGATGGGAGCATTTTCTTACAACATAAAAGTAAAGGGGCCTATGTAAAATACAGTGTGTAATAGTAAGTAGTTCCTATGCTATTTCTAATACCAACATGAGCAAACAGCCATTTATTTTTGATGGGCTGCCACAATATCAACACTGTCCTCTCCATACTTTTGAGTTTTCTGTTTCCAGAGTTGTGCATCGTGTTAAATTGCTCAGACACTGTAGCAGTGAATATCATCATGTTAAATATGCTGACAGTGTGGATGTCAAAGTTTATCAGTAAAACCAATGAAGAAGAGGAGCTACTTGAGGCTGGAAGTAAACAGGACTTATTTGTAGAGATGTTAGCTGCTAAAATTGAAGAGTGAAAAAAGAAGACAAAGTGAATGTGCACACATGTGTACAGACAGTAAATTGGTATCAGCCACTAACCCCACTGCATTCTTAAAGGGTGAAGACTCAACAGCTTAATCATAGAACCACACCCACAGTAGAGCTTATACAGCTAACCCGATCACTTTTTGGTCACTTAGCTGTGATCACATCGACTGTGTCTATTAGTGGATTAGCATTACATTTAATTTTGTACTCTGACATTTAATGTTTGCTCCAGATATATAACAGAAAGTAATTTGTTTTTCAAACAGAGCTTTCTTTATTAATAACATGTTTTTTTTTTTTAGTTACCATCCATACTGGAGACTCAAAACAATAGAATGCTGAATGAGTAAATGCAAAGCCTATTTTTTCATCATGTTACATCTAAACCGCAGTCCCCCCACTACCACCCCCAAAGTGATAAACACTGAATACCATGTACATACCTGTTACGACCCTTCTTAGCCTCAGGTTTTGAAAAGGTCTCTTTTGGTTTGAGCCATTGCAGTTCATTTGAGTGGCTAAAGAATGTCCAATCAGCGTTGTCAGTATTCCCCTGGTTGCAACTTTTAAATTTCATTCACTAATGATTCCAAGATAGGCAGTCTAACACGAGGGGAAATGACCAGGGATCTGCAACCTTTTCAATCAAAAGAGCTATTTTTCCCATCACACCCACCAAAAAAATCCATCTGGAGTCACAATGAACCTTAAAATGACGACAGCAGCACCTGCTGACTCTACATTATAATGACATCAGATCTATAAGCAAACTGCTTTACCACCTGACATGACTTCTCTATAATGGGTCAGGTACTTCTGTTGCTTTAACTTGGCATTATTGCTGTATCGTATTCTGTTGCAGTGATTAATTTCAAGCTAAAGCGACAATGGTGTGCTTACTTTATCACCAAAAAAAGACATCAAGTAATATTAGCCTTTGTTATCACTCTTATTAGTTTTTGTTTTTTTTTCGTTAGTGTTGTTACTTGTTTTTTTTTCTCCCAAAGGATCAGGTTTTATTTGCAGTGGAGAAATCATAAATATTTATTTGACATCATCTGGTGAGACTAGCTTTAGGAGGTCTTCCCCTGACATTTCTGAAATTAAATAATTTCTTTCCTGCACTCTGATCATTTTTATGCACAATTTTATAATAATCATGAGGTAGCGTTGTGCTCTTTGAAGTGATTTTGAAAATCTCATCAGTGTTTTAGAAGTTTTTCCCACGTAATGAATCAATTTTAATTTCATGTCAATCTTGATTTCTTATAAAAAAAAATATGTCAGATGATCATAACACAGTATCTCACACACCTGAGTTCATAGTGACTGAATGAGAGAGAGAGAGAGAATGTGAGGGGGGAGAGACTGACTGCTATCTCATCGTAGGCATAGTAAAAAAAACCAAAAAAAAAAAATCCACCTCATATCTTTTGTAAAAATCCCCTGGAATGAAGAAGGTCACAGTTGGGCTCAGGCTCAGTTTCTCTCGTCTTTATCACGCCTCCGCTTAAAAAGTTTAAATCCCTTTACAATAGAAACTGATTTTTTAAAAGTAAGAAGGTTCATCAAAACATCCACATAATAAGTTTAATACAACATCACCAGTGTTGGGAGTAACGACGTTAGAAATAACTATATTATTTATAATAATATTTATTCCCAGAAACAGGTAATCTAATTCATTACTTTTTAATGCGTTACAACGCCGTTACCATTACCAACAGTGAAATGTGGCACGTTACTTTGCACCAATGTCATCCAGCTGTGATCCAACCTGCCTCACTCAGCCAGACACAGACAGGAGCTGCACTGTTGACAGACACACAAGAGAAGGCGATGCTAGAGTTGCCAGGTCCGCTAATTATAAGCGACTTTTGGCTTCTTCTTTTTCTAACTTGCATGTGTATATTGGGAGTTGCACTTTTTTGGGCTTGTTCCAATAGTGCAGTTGCTCATTTGGGCTTGTTGTGCCCCCAAACCCAGGAGGAATCTGTTGCATGATCTAATGTCAATATAAACCCAATTCAGAAGTAATTAAAATCATTTTATCCCACTCTAACACAAATTTAAAATTCCAGTAAAAAATCACCTAAAGTAAATCCATATAGCCAGATTTAGATTAATTTCTAATTTAGCTACTACTGTTCTCACCATAATAAAGCTGTAGATGATTAAGAAAAAACTTAGATAATGCCTGATGTGATGAAATGTGTTTACAGGCCACTGTAGTCACGGGAGTGTGACCTCACGGGTGCTCGAAGTGAGCCCATGAATGTCTATGGTGAATGCATGTTGTCTTTGCACTGTTAATAAATGGCTACTGAATGCCGTACCAAGTCACAGAGTCCTCGTCTTTCCCCCATGAGTAAAACTCATAAAATGGTGTCAGTAGTGGCCAACAGGATGCCTACTGAGTGAGAATGGCAAAGTTCAGAGCGGCTGAGCTCTTTGACTTCACCCGCCTTCCTGAATGGCCAATGTGGCACTGACGGTTCGACCTTTTCAGAATAGCATCAAAGTTGGACAAAGACAGCAGGGAGGTGCAGGTGAACACGCTTCTCTACACCTTGGGGTAAGTTGCAGAGGCTTTCTACAAATCTTTTGTGTACGAGGAGCAGCTAGATGACGATACTCATCCAGAGCTCGACTATAAGAAGGTAATGGAGAAATTTACCGATCGTTCTGTGCCAAAACGGAATGTCATACACGAAAGAGCATGTTTCCATAAGAGAATCCAGAGGCCAGGAGAGTCTGTTGAAACATTAGTCAGAGGATTATAAGAGTTGTCTCAGTACTGTGAGTTTGAAGAAACCAAAGAGGAACAGATCAGAGACAGGATTGTTATTGGCATATCCAATGGTGAAGTGTCACAAAAACTACAGCTCGACCTGTCGCTCGATAGGGCCATTCAAATAGCACGCCAGAGTGAAAAAAATAAAGCAGCAGAATGTGAGCCTGCGTGCGGATTATACTGTGGATGCCTTGAGACAAGGAGAACGGCTGTTTCGTGCCAAAGCAGAGCCAGCAAGTGCATGGTGAGTCAAAACCTGTTGCTGCATGTAGCTACATGTTGCAATAGACAACACGGGAAAACCCAGCTCTCCCCAGCTAAGAATAAGAAGTGCAGGAAATGCAGTAAAGTCGGACATTTTGAAGCAGCTTGTAAAACTAAAATGCTGAAGGAGGTGACAGTGGCGCCAGATGATACAGTGAATGGGGAAGATGCGTTTTCCTGGAAGCAGTAACTGATCCTGAGGCAGCCTTAATCAAGCAGCCAGATTCAAGAGGAGAGTGGCTTGTGAAGTTACCTGTTAAAGCTGGGGTTGGCGATCTGATTTAGATACACTTTTTGAAATACTGGTTAAAATGGTCTTTATGACCCGATGGTAATCAACTCATAATGTGTTCTTAAAACAGAGCGAAAAATATCCGCTATCTACAGCAGGAGTAAAACAGGGAAAACACCAACCAATAATCTTGCAGGGATACCTTTTTTTACACCAATCAAATCCCGTCGCCATTCTGTGTGCCTGCTGCATTTTCCCGGAGTGCACAGACAGTGCGTGTAGCATGTAGCATGTAGCGTGTAGGGAACAGACTCCGCTGGAGAACGCTTACCTTTCAAGTTTTGTCTTTGAAAATAAGGGAAGTCCGCGGTGAGCTGTCCCACAACACCAACCAAGCTCCAGTATCCCTCACATTTTAAGACAGATGTACAAGAAATCTAAAATAAACTCTTTATTTTTCTAAGTTTGTTCCGCTGTTGGCTCTAATCTCGCGAGAACTGCTATCCATGCTACTGCAGGTGGCAGTTCTTGCGAGACTTCTTCTTCTTCGATAGTTGGCATCCATCATTTTGGAGCATTACCGCCCCATTCAGGCTAGAGACGGAGTTCAGTTTGGAGAGGCAGAGGAATGCTTTTATTATTATATCGTCACACGGGAGATTTACAGGAGAATACTGATACAGGAGGACGGGAGAAAAGAGGATAAAATACGGAAAATACTGTACTTTCATGGCCAAAACAGGAGATTTGACAGCTATGTGGAGAATGTCAGAGGAACTACCTATACCCCGATCAACATCGGCTGTGAGTACTAACTAACTTTACATGTTTGTTGGTGTTTTCTTCGTGCTGACTGAGACATGACTTGGTGTAGTGTGAAACAAACACGTGCTGAGGGTTTTGGAGTTGAATCAGTCTTCTGGATATAGCGGCTGCGCGCGTGCATGTGAGCGGGGGGTGGGGCTAGGCGGAGCCCTGAGGAGATGCTACTTTCAAATTCATGCTAGTTTTCCAAAATCGCCAATCCCAGCTTTAATGGCTGCACAGTGGAGCTTAAAATTGACACAGGTGCTAACATTACTGTAATGTCCCAGACTATATTTGACAGACTGCCACACAAAAGAAAAATTAATTAAAGCAGAGAAGACACAGTTTGTCACCAGTCCAGGGGGGTGAGATGCAGTTTGTAGGCAAGTTTCTGGCCACAACCCTGTTTAAAAGACTGTTTGAAAGAAATACCAGTACTGGATCACAGTTATAAGTGGACCATACACTCACAACTTACTGGGCTGGAGCATTGCCAAGAGGATGGGGCTAGTCAAGAGCATCAGATGCAGGCATGTCGGATGAGGTGTTTGGGGACATCGGTCTGCTTAAAGGTGCTATGAGGAGAATTTATCGCCGGCGTAATGCTGCGTTCCAGTAACCTCGGAAATGGGAGTGACTCATCTCCGACTTATCGGCGTTCCAGTTGAAGTCAGAAAAAAACATGCCTAACGACCAGGCTATTGTTAGCTGTTGTTAGCACGCCCTGCGTTGTTGTATGAAGAATGTGATTATCACTATAGCAGCATTTTTGTAAATATAAATCTAACAATACTATGTATACAGCTGATCTAGAGCAACACACCCCAGTCAGAAGTGCAAATAAACGGATTATTAAAGGAGCTAAATAACTGTTCACACTGTGGGCATCCATCTTCGATTGACACCTCGGGGTGGTGAGGTTTCACCGAGTTCCCAGTAGGAAATTCAGACTTCTGGGGACGTTCCAGTTTTAGTTTCCCACTCGGAGCTCAAAATTCCTACTTCTGACTACAACTTGAACGCACCGGAGACGTGAAGCCAAATGTGTTTGTTTATTGTGGTAAATGCAGCATGGATCTTTGTCGGAACTCTGCATTGCTTTACAAGTTATTTTTCAACAACTTACAGGATGCAAAGCCACGAGGTAATGTATCTCTTTCTAGTTACGTAGCAGTAGTTTTTGATGTGTGACGACAAGCAATGTGGGGAAAAGTTATTATCGTAGTTGTAGCCGGCTATATATCGCTACTTACAGCCCGGCGCTCTCAGACGTGTAATATAAATGATAAAATAATATAAATTTGCTCTAGTTTTAACTGTCTTGTTCCTGAAGTTGAGTATCCAGGCCAGTCCAGCCCTGTACGACCCGACCAGGAGGCTAAAGAATAGCATTTATAGATAACCTATTTAGATGCTATAAAACTCATTGATAAGTGTGTATTTTGATCAGGCATACATCTAAAAGTGAGACTTTTTTGTAATTACTTAAAAACTCCTCACAGTGTCTTTAAGTGCTTAAGTGTGAACCCATGAAAATTGAACTAAAAGCAGACGAAAAACCTTATACACTGACTACGCCACACCACATCCCTTTCCCTCCCATGTCAAAAGTTGAGACTGAGCTGAAGCGTATGCTAGACATGGGCATAGGTCAACGAGCCCACCGACTGGTTTGCCCCATGGAAAAGAGAAACGCAGAACAAGTGAGAGTATGTGTGGATCTGAAGCATTTGAATAAAGCAGTACAACGTAAGCATTTTATTCTACCTACACTGGAAAATATTGCTCCAAAGTTGTCTAGTGCAAAAGTGTTCTCTACACTGGATGCTTCCTGTGGATTTTGGCAAAACAAGAACATGACCGCCATCTTAATGCTGTTCTGAGGAACATAAAAGACAGCAGGTCAAAGCTGAACAAAGCAAAGTGCCACTTTGGCAAGTCAGAGATACAGTTCTTTGGCCATATTATAAGTGCTGAGGGCATGAGACCAGACCCAGCCAAAGTGAAAGCTATCACAAGCATGCCAAGTCTGACCAACGTGGATGAACTACGCCAGGTCCTGGGTCTCATTAACTACAAGGGAGGTTCCTGCCAGGCCTCTCAACGATGTTACACCCGATCACCAGTCTGCTAAGGAGAGAGAGTGAGTGGGTATAGGATGACGTGCAGGAACAAGCATTTTTCGCTGTTAAAGCATTGCTTGTATCAGCACCAGCACTTGCATATCACAATGCCCTCCTGAAAACTGTCGTCAGTGCAGATGCAAGCAGCTATGGCTTAGAAGCTACTTTCCTACAAAAACACAAGGATGGCCTAAAGTCAGTTGCATTCTGGTCTCACACACTGTTAGACTCAGAGAGGAGATACTCCCAGATCAAGAAAGAGTGTCTGGCTGGCGTGTGGGCCTGTGAGTGCTTTGCACGCTACATGCAAGGTATGGACAGCTTTTGCCTACAAACTGACCATAAAACACTGGTACCACTCATTAACACGTATTATTTGGACAAAGCACCTCCTAGGTGCAAGAGACTCCTGATGAGACTTCTGAGGTTTCATGTGGTTGCTGAGCATGTCCCAGGCAAACAACTGGTCTCTCCAGGAGCCCACTAACAGATGTGTGTGATGAGAGCATTGATCACGAGGTACAAGCATATGTTGAGTCAGTGGTATCACATTCACCGATCACGTCGCAGAAACTCAGTGAAATTTGCACTGCCACGCAGCAGGAGGAGGAGCTGCAGAGAGTTGTGAGGTTCATCAGGAACAGATGTCCACACAAAACAACACTGTCTCCATCTCTGCACAGATATTACACTGAAAGAGCACACCTTTCAGAGACTGATGGCCTTGTGCTATACCAGGATAGACTGGTCATCCCTGCTGCACTAAGGGCCGATGTGCTAAAACAACTGCACCATGGACATCAAGGAATTACATGGTGCAGGGCACGCGCCAGAATGTCAGTGTGGTGGCCATGCATCAGTGCTCAAATTTCTCAAAAAGTTTCAACATGTACATTCTGCATTAAAAACAAACATACTCAGAGACACAAGCCTCTCCTGACCACACCTCTGCCGGAGGGCCCCTGGCAGCGAATAGATGCATATTTGTGTGAGTTTAAGGGGGAGAATAATCTCATTGTGGCAGACTAGTATTCGAGAGACACTGAAATTGCCCACCTGTCGTCAACTGTGAGCCTTCAAGTTATTAACAGGCTCAAGAGCATGTTTGTGAGGTGGGGCATCCTACTAGAGCTGGTGAGTCATAATTCCATGCAGTTCTCATCTCTAGTGTTTCAGGACTTCAGTCGGGAGTGTGGGTTTGTGCACACGACCTCCAGCCCTCATTATCCCCAGGCTAACAATACTGTGGAGCACGCCGTTCAGACAGCAAAACACATCGTGAAGCAGCCTGACCCACAGCTCGCTCTCATGTGCTACAGAGCAACCCCTAGTTCTGCAACGCGTGTGAGCCCAGCTGTATTCATGGCTGGAAGAGACATTCGAACTACTCTTCCCATGTTGGAGCGCAAACTCCTTGCTACTTCCATGGACAGACACCAAATTCAACAGAAGGACAACCAGACCAAGTCAACTTATCGGTTTTTCCATGATTGTTGTCATTCTGCACTGCCTCTTCCTGTTCTTTACCCTGGGCAGGACGTCACGGTGAAACTCGATGAAGAGAAAGGGCGGAGAATATCTGCAAAAGTCGTCAGCAGGGGCAGAGAGCCATGATCCTACATGGTGGAGACGGGCAGCGGAACAGTGCTGCTATGTAATAGAAGGCATCTGCAGGCTGTCCCACAGCCTAATGACCCATTGGAACAGCAGCAGCTGCAGTCAGGCCGCACAGACGAGGATCCAGCCCCAAGACAACCTAGCTGAGTGCACACCACTGCCTTCAGCCCTATGCCAAGGCGAGCAGGTGACATCCAGAGGTCGAGTAGTCAGGGTCCCAATTAGGTATAGAGACACTTGAACACTTGAGAGTGCTTACCTTTGCTCTGTGTTTACAGTTTTATTAAGTTGAGTTGAAAAGAGGACAATGAGCACAGTTTATTGTGTTAGTAACACCATGTAACAATTTGAGTTAGAGTCAGTTATTTGGTATGTTATATGTGGCAGCCATGTGATAATTGACTTGCTTCCAGAAGGAATTATTCTTCCATATTTAGTTATGTTTACCGAGGTTGTGAAAGACTTTCAAGAGGTTACATAATAAAACATATGAACAGCATCTATCAAGGGCAAAATAATCCCTACGATGCTGCGAACAGAGGGCAGTCTACCCCAATGTCCTAGATGTAAAAGCTGATATGTTCTAGGCATTCATGTTTATGTGAGATGAGTGCTTTATTGTTTGAAAATGTGAGTCTACTCTTTAAAGGGGGGAGATGTAATGAAACATGTTCACAGGCCACTATAGTCACAGGAGTGTGACCTCACGGTAGCGCGTGAGCCCATGAATGTCTACGGAGAACGCAAGTTGTCTATGCATTGTTAATAAATGGCTACTGAACGCCACAGCAAGTCCACCGAGTCCTCGTCTTTCATCCATGGGTAAAACTCGTGACACTTGACATGTCTGTTTGGTTACGAATATCAAGGTTAGACAGACTGTTTAGCAATGACTGAGTAATAAATAATAGTAGCCCCTCGTGGTCCCCACAGCCAGGACCAAGCGTTACAGAACCGCCTTTGTTCCAGCAGCTATTACAAAGCTCAATAGCAAGGCAAAGAGATGAGGGAGTCTTATTGAACCTTCGGATCTGGAGAGATTTTATGTGAGTTTATGGCTCTTAACGACTGGCATTTTTTGTACTGTACTTGATTGTTGTATTGTTGTTTATCTGAGTGTCTTGTCTGGACTGCTGAGTTCCTGTCTGCGAACCAAATTTACCACAAAGTATAAATAAAGAAACCTTTGACCTTTGACCTCCCTTCACTTATGGATAAAATGGTAAAATGGTAAATGGACTTGAGCTTATATAGCGCTTTTCTAGTCTTTTGACTACTCAAAGCTGCTTTACACCGCAGGTCACACCTACCCATTCATACCCATTCACACCCATTCGCACTCACATTCACTCACGGATGGTTCAGAGTTTCTATGTTAGTTATCCATCAGTATCTCTAACACATTCACGCCCTTTCATGCCCATTTACACGCCACTGACGCAGCAGTGGGAGCAACTTGGGGTTAAGTGTCTTGCCCAAGGACACATCGCCATGTGTCGCCCGGAGCTAGGCTTGAACCTGCAACCTCCCGATCACTGACCAAGCACATTATCCAACTGCGCCACCGACCCCCCGACGGATAAAGAAAAGCATGTTCCACCTCCAAACAAAAGGACGTTTAATGAGTAAATTAAGAGACAATGACTTTAAAATTGAAATGTAACATGGATAAAAATTAAAACACTCTTCATGTAGGTTTCTCTCTTTAAAAATGTTAATTTCAAATCTGGCAACACAGCTAGCTGCAGCAACGGCGAGTCTGAAGCGGTCTGTGGAGTTAAAACTGCTGTTTCAGGATGGAAGTACAAAAAGTAAAAGGCAAGAACACACAAGTGAAGTGTACTTTATGTCCTAAGCTAAGTGTTTGCTGTTGTAAGTAAATCTCAAAGCTAGTGACCAAAAACATTGAGAACTCCACTGATGCTGTCGGTGCTGCTTTGGCAGGTCAGGTAAGAGAGAGAGAGATGAAGCCACACCGTTCAAGCAGTAAAAGCTTTTTCAAAAAAGTAATGCATCAATTACTTTACCTGTTAACCAATTATAGTTATGAACGAGTAATTCCGTTAAGAATTCAATTAATTTTTTGGGAAAGTAACTAGTAACTATAACTAATTACTTTTTTAAAATAACGTGCCCAACACTGAACATCACGGGTGAGGTCACAACTAAAGGTGCAGCAGCGCCCTGCTCTCCCTCCAAGCTGCTGCTGGTCACACAGAGGTCATGGGAGGCGCACACATGATGCAAAGTTTACAGTTTAAAACCAAGAAGTTATCAATTAAAGCTATGGTCTACGATTTGGAAGCTTTGTACATATTAATAACACCGTTTACAAGGCTGTTATGGTCCTATGGTCCTATCTACACAGTATAAAGACCAAAAAGAACGAAAAAAAATCCATTCAGTATATCCGCTGCGAAGCTGCATACTAGCTGACCAATCAAGCCTTGAAGGCAGTAAGGTTCAATTGGTCCGTGAGTTGGTCCGTGAGTCCATCCAATCCCCTGTCTTCCTCACTACGCAGCGTCATGCCCATAGTCCCGCCTCCTCCCCTCTACCTCCGGTGAGCAGCTAGCAGCGTTAGCTACTGAACTATCATGGAGCCGGAAAAGCCTGGTGCCGAAACCGGGAAGCGGTTTCCCTCTGCCCGCGGGTTGAGGCCTGTTAGTGGGCTAACGGCTAACGAATGGCCTCAGCCTGCCGTCAGACCTTCAGCATCGGCTGTTTCGCCCCTGGTTGATCAGGTAATGGCTTTGTTTACTACAGTGGGAGATGTCTGCTGAATAACTCTGGTTAGTCTGTGCCTGTCCTGGCTAATGACTTGTAGCGGAGCGGGTTAGCCTGTTAGCCGCTAATCGTTAGCATTGTAAGCTGAGCTGGGAGGACAGGCCGAGAAAGATAAATCCTCCCCCACAATCGGCTCCGCTCTGGCGGCGCCAGACCCGCATTGCAGCCGGTCCAATTGAAATGGCTGCTGCTGTGTGTTACAGGGGGGATGTCTGTTGTGTTTGATACTTTCAGTTGAGCTGAGCTGTTTTTGATTGAGTTTGCTGCTGATATATTATGCTTGTCGCTCGTGGCTCTGTCCGAGGGGGCTTGTTGTTAAGAGGCGAGGCGACACGAGCTGGGGGCGGGATCTTGGAACACGGAGGGGAGGGGTGAGGGAAGGGGGGGCATGCTGCGGTTTCAAATCGTAGACCACAGCTTTAATGGAAAAAATGTATATTGTTTGCAGATAGTGCTAAAACATGCAGAAGTAACATCAGTTAGCAAGAGTTTATTGCAAGTTACAGAACGAGCTTATTTGCTCTTCTGTCCTCAGAGTCCAGAGAGCCACTGGTGATGGACAAAAGACCCACATGCAGCTCCAGAGCAGCAGGTTGCCAACCGCTGGCACAGACCCACACCGAGGAGTGTAGGTGATGTGACCCACGCAGTTGACAAATCATTCCCGGACCCTCAACCGTCCTCATGGATACACTCAGAGGTGAACTCGCTCCCTCTTCAACATGGAATACTAATATGCCAGTACTTGTTAAACTATTGGCGCTGTCTCAGAAACTGCAAAACTTAAACTACTGTTGACAAAAAATTAAATACTCTCGCAGGCCACTGTGGCAATCAGACATGAGGAATATGAAAAAACGGATAAGGACAGCTAGCCTACCTTACATGAATTTCTTCACTGAGCTAAGCTTACCGTCAAGGTTTGCTAGCTGTCAATATAGCTTACATTCGGTGGCGTTTCAAAAAATGGCTAATGGTCAAAATTAACTGAAAACAAACCCAAATACAGTACGATCCCAGGAGGTCACACACTATGACAATATTTTCTGTAACAATAAACTTTAAGATGGAACATTACAGTTAAAAGTTTAAACTCACCTCAGGAAAATACTGGCTTCAGCCTGCAGAAGTAACAATTTCCTTCTGTGCAGCTGGGGCATATGAACAGACTCAGGTGCGCAATGATATGGCACCTCTTCAGCCAAACGAATAGCTGCAAGCACGTCTAGCTCTGTCACAGACAGATAACTTTACATTTTTGCTTAGAGGTAATAGAAATTAATTAATTAATCAAAAGCCTTTAATTTTGTTCCTAGTAGGCAGGTTCAAATATTTCCTTTTTATGCTTTGAGTCTTTTTTATTTGTTTTTAATGGTTTCAATTGGGTGATAGCCAGCCATATTTTAAACAACAATATTAAAATGATAAGCTGTTAACTGTGGACCCTTCTATACCTTTTGAAACAACAATCATCTATTTAAAAAATATAGGTTTTTCTTGTTAAAAATAAAAAATGGTATTTGTTCACTAGTTTTTAAGTGATTATGTGCAGACACAATCCATTCAAATGAAGGACTTTTTAACGCATTCTGTGCAGAGGCTAGAAAAGAAGAGTCTCTCTGAATTTCAAATTTCAGTTAAAAAAAATTGCGATAGGAATTTACTTTGGACTGTCTGCACAAAACCAGCATGGGCCCAAAGGTACAAAAGTTGCTCCTGACCCAAATGAGCTGGCCCACACTGGGCCAACATAGGCTTTCTGTGGGCATTCCACTAATATGGGCTGCTTGTGGAAAGCCCTCGTGAGCTTAGAGCTTTGGGCTTTGCACGGCAAGCCAGCACCAGTGTTGGGCACATTACTTCAAAAAAGTAATTAGATACAGTTACTACTTACTTTCCCAAAAAAGTACCTGAATTACTAACAGAATTACTCCTTCATAAATGTAATTAGTTACCAGGTAAAGTAATTGATGCGTTACTTTTTTAAAAAAGCTTTTCCTGCTTGAACTGTGTGTCTCTGTCTCTGTGTCCTTCCTTGTTGTTACCTGCTGCAACAGCTCTGACATCAACAGTTCTCCAACAGCACGTGCAGGGGAATTTGAAAACCGGAAGCACGAGCATCGGGTCAGCAGTCGGTCAAAGGGTCCCAGAGGCAACAGGACACCATAGACGAAGAAGTTAATCATAGAGGTACAGAAATACATAACATTGTATACATGACAAAAACATCTTTTCTACAAGGATATAGGCGAATAGAAGTTGAATAAATCACAAAGCTGTGTGGTTCAGACCAGCAAAGGGACCTTCGAGAAGCGAAGTGAGGTGTTGTTTATTTCTTTTCTCAGTGTATAACATGCTTCATGAGCATGTGACATCGCTGTGCTCATCATGAGAGCCTGTGGCTCTCCGGGGATCAGCCCTCCTCCTACGGGGCTGCACGCGCCCTGTGCGCCCTTTCAGTGGGTTTTGTCTGTCAGGGCAAGACGGTGGAGCGGCGCTTCCGTGTGCTGTGGAATTTGAGGGTGAGGCTGGTCCGATAACAGCTGCTTGACATCGGTGCAAAGTAACGCCCCACATTTCCTTGTTAGTAATGGTAATGGTGTTGTAATGCATTAAAAAGTAATTAATTAGATTACCCGTTACTGAAAAAAATAATGTCGTTAGTAAAGCCGTTATACTCTAACGCCATAATACTCTAACGCCGTTATTACCAACACTGGCCAGCACAGGCCTGTGTAAGCTTAGTCTGGGCTGACCCTAGCCCACAGTGCCCACAAAAAGTCTGCTGGGCCCCACTGGGGCATGTTTGCCTGGTTGATATGTCAATCCATCCAACCAACCCAACCGAATGAAGGCCATTAGCTAATTAGAGGTAGAGGGGGTTGTGTCACTGAGTCAGATGACAGAGTGGAAAATATTGATGGTTGGCGGTCGCAACAACAATGTATATCAGAAGTTATGTCCAAAAAGTCAGGGAAAAGTAATGTTGGGGTTGGGAGTTGGGAGCAGGAACCAGCACCATGCAGCTTCACTTTGGCTCAACTCCAAACCGCCCCAACACGCTCTCCCTACCCCTTCATTTGCACGTCCTCGCGGAGGGTCCACCATATTAAGGGCATCCCAAACCACATAGTTCGAAGGGGAACTTGACCGTTCAGCCCTTAAACAGTGAATCTGCATTGATGCAGGCTTTCGGCAACTTTTGCAGGAAGTGCAATGCCTAAATGGAAGAGCAAACAACATATAATTGTAAGTTCCCAATGTGTCCAGTATGTTCCCCACAACTTGTCACAGTCTGGCTCAATAATGTGTGACAAAAAGGGAGACGATGGAATAAGTATGTAAGTAATTGTCACAAAATTAATAAACCATGGTTGTCAGTCTGCAAATCCAAATTAACAAACAAACAAAACGAACAAAGGTCAGTCCAGTCTGCAGGCCATGGACAAGAGAGAGTCAGGTCTGCGAGGAGGTCTGCTTTATAGCTTCCTGAGCCCAGCCTACTCAGGTGTGCCTGATTGGTGTCTTAGGAAGACACCTCCCCCACTACCTGAAACACAGAAAGCACAGCCGGCAAAGAGGGGCAGAGCAGAGAAGAGAAGGCCTCTCTCTAGACCGTAACACAGAAAATCACAAAAAGCGTGTTTTTCAAAGATTAAACCAAACAAGCAAATCTTACTTTTTGCTGATGTTTGATTTGATTGTGCAGCTCTGGAAACTCAAAATATGAGCACAATTGGCAGCATCAATTCATTTCTTGATTGGAATTGTCAGAAGTTAATAGGATTAAAAGACTGTAGAATCATACAAGGGAGCATCTGTATGTGGCCATGGCGATGATGTCTTCTGTTTGCAGGTAAAGTAAAGAGGGCCTCCCATTCCTGTCCGTCATCCCCCATCAATGAAAGTGCCCTCCATAGCTAAGAGTGTGACTTTATTTGGAGTTTAGCTGTTGAGACAGATTTGAAAAACGCAGCCTGCACCCCTTCACTCACCCCTCCCCTCCGTGTTCCAAAATCCTGCCCCCCAGCTCCTGTCGCCTCCTAACAACACGCCCCCTCCGACAGAGCAAGAAGCCGGCCAGCAGAAAATATTCATTGGCGTTGAAGATAAATGAGATTTCTCATAGCTGAAAATAATAAACACGACAGTCTTCCCCCTAGTAACACACAGTGGTAGCCATTTCAGTTGGATCGGCGGCGAAGCGGGTCTGGCGTCGCCACTGGCCGATCAGAGCAGAGCCGATTGTGGGCTAGAATTTACATTTCTCGGTGTGGTACGTGTCTTCACCAGCTCAGTTTACAATGCTAACAATGAGTGGCTAACTTATGCTAAATCTATGGACAGAGCCTACCCGTTCTAACCAACAACGTTCAGTCAGTAGCCAGTATAGGAGCAGACTAACCAGAGTTATTCAGCAGACATCTCCCACTGTAGTAAACAAAGCTATTACCTGTTTAACAGAAATTCAGCTGTCTCAGCGTCAGTTTTCAGTCACAAATCATTTTGCAGCTTTTTCCACCGGTTGTACGATTCTCCAATGTTGAGTCTCCGTTGGGACCTGTATTGCTCATATTTCTTCCTTACTTCAGCCTTTTCCTTAAAACTTTTACGTTTCCTTCCCTTCAATGTGGAGGGTATCAGAAGCGGCCTCCCGGTTTTGGTGCTGGTCTTCTCCAGCTCCATGACGCTTCAGTAGCTGTGCAGCTAGCTGCTCACCGGTATATGAGGGAGGTAGTGGGGAGGACGCTGGACGATGCGGAGCAGGGGAGACAGGAGATTGGATGGACTTACGGGCCAATCTGAACCGCCGGAAACTATTTTGCCGCTTTGCAGCGGATATACTGAATGGATTTTTTTCATTCTTTTTGGTCTTTATATTACGTAGATCGGACCATAGGACCATAACGACCTTCTAAACGGTGTCATTAAGATGTACCAAGCTTCCAAATCGTAGACCATAGCTTTAAGTCAACTATCTCTACAGTAAACATCTATGAAAGCAGGGTTAGCTTCCGCAGCTTGGAGCAGGAGGAGCAGTGGCAAGTACCATGAACTTGCTGCCCGGAGGAAACATGCGTGATGACGTTAATAATAACAGAGGTGAGGATGTTCATGGAAACATTGCATCTGCAAGGAACAGCAACAGGCCATCAGTCATTCATTGTTCTGTGAGGAAAAACACAGTAAATTAATACAATTGTACAAACTATGCACTCAGATAACTCTGAGACAGACATCAAATGACAGCCATTGTGGGATGCATCAGAGGTGACCATGAGGAGGAGTACTGAAGTCTGGTGGGAGACTTTGTCGTCTGGTGCCAAACAAACCACCTGCAACTCAACATCGGTAAAACCAAGGAGATGGTCATTGACTTTGGAAAGTCAAGACCACCCCCTCAAACACTGGCCATTGAGGGTGCAGATGTGGAGATGGTTGGCACCTACAAGTACCTCGGGGTGTGGCTGGATGAGAAGATGGACTGGGCTTACAACACAGACCACCTGTACCGGAAAGGACAAAGCAGGATGTACTTTCTGAGGAGGCTGCGTTCCTTTAACATCTGCAGGAAACTCCTGTGGATGTTCTACCAGTCTGCGGTCGCCAGCCTCCTTTTCTACTCTGTGGTGTGCTGGGGTGGTAGCACATCAAAGAGGGACTCCTCCAGACTGGACAAGCTGATCAGACGAGCCGGCTCTGTGGTCGGTATAAAGCTGGACAGCCTGGTGACGGTGGCAGAGAAGAGGACAGGATGCTCCTCCCCAAATGCAGCACAAACAGACTCAAAAACTCCTTTGTCCCTCGCGCCATCAAACTGTACAACTCTTCACTGGGAGGGGGTAGGAGGGGGAGTGGGAGGACAGAGGAGGAGTAAAATGGATCTGTAGGGACCAGCTGACTGCAGTAATAACCTTGCGTTTATTGCTGTATTTTCTTATGAGGATGACATTCCAACTGCTGCTGCTACAGTGTAGTAAAAATCTATCTGTAAACCTATCTGCATTGTAGTTTATTTATTCCCGTCACAACTGCTGTTGTCACTTTAACTGCTGTTGTCACTTTAACTGCTGCTTCAGTGTTAAGGTTTACCTACTAGTATTGTAGTTTTACTTATGGCAATTATTCAACCTGGTTAGTGCTAATGTTAATTATCTTATTCTTATTTTTAGCAAACATCTTAACTTCTACTGTAAGAATAATTTATTATGATTGTCCTTGTGGTTGTGCTGGAAATCCCCATTGCTGCTGCTATTATTATTATTATTATTATTATTATTATTACTATTATTGTTATTATTATTATTACTATTATCACTATTATTATTATTGTTATTATTATTATAATTATTATTGTAATTATTATTATTATTATTATTATTACTATTGTTGTTTTTTTTTTTTTTTTTTGCTGTATAGAACCTGTGTTTTTACTTATCTTTTTTACTCTTATCTAATCTGCACATCTTTTCTGTACTATGGTGTTACCTGCTGCTGGAATCTGAATTTCCCGAGGGAACCCTCCTAAGGGATTAATAAAGTTCCTATCTAAATAGAGCTACAAACCATGAAAGCTTTTGGTATATCAGATGTTAAGACAATTAAATTCAGAAACAAGGTCCTGCAGGCTTAACCCTTGGGTCTCAATGTGGCTGTTTAAAAGCCACAAACTTTAGTTCCTAAAACAAATCACACAATTGCTTTTTTAAAACTTTTTTTGCCCAAGTCTCCTCACCAAACTCAGGCCTGATAAAAATGACATTTTGGCTTTTAAATTATAGATTTTAAACCTTTAAATGCACTTAAAATGTGATGCTGTGCTTATCGTGTACAGTCAACTGAGCCGCAGTTGACTGTACACGATAAGGGACTCAGTGGGCGACTGTACACAGTCAGCAGCTCAGCACGCGAATGACTCTGTTAGGGACTTAACACGTGCGCAGTCAGCGCATGCTTTACATAAACAGACTGTGTACAGAGCTGACAGAGGAGAAGAGATTTGATAGAAAATTATTGAGATTCACTGTGTTAAACTAAGGTGTGTCCTTTAATTAGAATCGCAGGTGTTCTCAGGCTTATAATGGGTCAGTCTGCGTATTTAACGGGTGAAAAGTAGTCACTGTGCTGTTCGGTATCATGGTGTGTACCACACTGAACATGGACCACAGAAAGCTATGGAGAGAGCTGTCTCAGGAGATTAGGCAGAAAACTTCTAAAATTGCATCTCCTTGCATCAAATGCGTTGAAATTCTGAGTCTGAATGCTGAAAATGTTAAAAGAAATCACCAAAACCAGTGTAAGCAAAGCTGATAATGTGAAAACGTGATGAAAAAAATAGTACATTTTAATTAAAAGCGCCTTTCAAAACACTCAAGGACACTGTACAGGATATAACAACAATAAAATCAACAAAACAATACAACTATAAAATCAGCAAAATACAACAGATGATGGATAAGTGGATGAGAGTGGAATATTAATGGTAAGTATGCAGTCCAGAACAGGTGGGTTTTGAGTCTTGTGGAAGGCTGAAGAGGAGTGAATTACAGAAGTCTAGACAGGAGGTGACGAGGCTATGGACAGGAATGGAGGTGCTGTGAGGAGTGAGGCAGAGGCGGAGGAGGTTGATATTATGTGAAAGCAAGTGGACCAGGTGATGTTATTTATCTGAGATTGGAAGGAGAGTGTGCTGCCGAGGATTACACCCAGACTGAGGACAGGGGAAGACCGAGGAGCTGTCAATTGTGAGAGAGAAGGTGTCGACTTTTGAAAGTGTTAAGTACCAATTAAAAGAAGTCCTGATTTGTCACTGTTTAATGTAAGGAAATTTGAGGTGAACCAGTGTTGTATTTCAGATAGGCAGGAGGTGAGAGCGGGGGGTGGGAGTGTGGAATTGGGATTACACGAAAGGTAAAGCTGGGTGTCATCCACGAAGCAGTGGAAGGTAATATTGAATTGCGGAAATATGGCCGAGGGGGAGGAGGTAAGTGATGAAGAGGAGGGGCCCCAGGACAGAGCCCTGGGGCACTCCTGTAGTGATTGGGGAGGGATTGGAATGGAAGGAATGTAACTGTATGAACTGAGTGAGATAGGACTGGAACCAGCTGAGGGGGCTGTGGGTGTTACCAATGGAGGAGAGTCGACTGAGGAGGATGAGGTGTGAAATGGTGTCAAAGGCCGCACTCAGGTCAAGGAGGATGAGAATGGAGAGTGAACCAGAATCAGCTGCCATGACGAGGTCATTGGTGATTAGCAGTTAAGCAAAGCTGAAACTAGAATGTGTGGACAAAAAATGTTAAAAGTTGTAAAAGAAAGCTAAAATGAGTACATGTGAAATAATACTGCAGAATACTGCTGAAATGTTTGCCCACCCCGAAGGAGTTACAATCAAGTGGACAAAAGTTTGGACACACCTTCTCATTCAATGTGTTTTCTTTATTTTTTTATCACTAATTACATTGTAGATTCTCACTGAAGTGATGATGGCCACTTGTTTCTCTTAACTTAGCTGATTGGTTCTTGCCATAATATTAATTTTACAAGTGTCTAATAGGGCTGTTGGCTGTGCATCAGCCTGACTTCTGAACAACACAAATGATGGTCCCAACCCCGTTGAAAAGGCATGAAATTCCATTAATTAACCCTGGAAAGGCACACCTGAAAAGTGAAAACCATTTCAGGTGACTACCTCTTGAAGCTCATGAAGAGAATGAGGTGACTACTAAGGGTGGCTGTTTGAGGGAGGATTATTTAAGACTATAAGTTTTGACATAAAAAAATGTGTTAGTATACAATTTCAATGTATAATTCACTCTCCCCAAACCATTTACATTCTGTTTTCAGTGGCCACAATCCTCACTGTAAACTGCTCTAATGTCTGTGCACACATTAAAGTATTTGTATCAAGATTTTAATCAACTTCAAATGCTTCCAAATATGATATTTCAGAGTAATTTTGGCTCCTTTCAAAAGCAGATAATGGAAATTTCAATTGTTAGCCAGAGGTTGCTGCCCTGTGATGCCTCTGTTGCCAGGCTCTCTCACTGGCTTTTTTCCCCCTGCTGTGCAGATGTTTACAAAGAGACATCACCAGCTCACATTGAAGGGTTCAAGTTGTCCCCTCAGGCTGTTGCTATGGAAATAACCCAGCTATGGTCGCTCATTCATGTTTGATTAATTGTTTTTTTCCTTTCTGTGTGCTGCTGCCTCAACAAAGACCTCAGCATGGGAACATTTCATCTTGAAAACAAACAATAGGAGAGGATGAATACATCAGAGTTTGGTTGTATTATCTCCCTGCTCTGTGGACATAGTGTAGATGTTCTGTGGTGATAAGAGTCTTAGAAATACCACTAGTGTTGAGTTTAACTTGATAAAGTCTTTCCTGTGAAGCTGTGCAATCATTAGGACTATTTTTTTAATTTCTCACGCTCACCTGGACTTAAGATAAGCATTTTGCCTTTTTGCCCTTTTCTTCAATTGCGGTGTGTAGCGCTGAGCTGCAGCAACCCACTGGGTCCAATTAGGATGCCGACAGAGCCAGGAAGTGCAGAGCAGATGCTTTTTGCTGTTTATTAAAATCCAATCTACAGGGCCCCTCCAACAGCACATTAAGCAACCGTTAATCTAATTAGCTCTTATTTGATACTGTTTTATCACATTACCAAATACAAGGGCTTCAGCTTTGCAATTTAGACTGATTAAGTAGGGTCAGTGCTGTCTGGAGGAGCCGCTGAGAGCTGTCAGTCATCTCCCACTGTCAGATAAATTGTGCAGCTGAGTTCAGAAATATCTCAGGGCTTCAAGGCTGGATTAATATCTGCGAAGGGAATACTCATAGAAATCAAATCCACATTGCCTGCTTAGGCTGGCACTAGACCGATTCAAAGTTTTGGTTTTAATAATGTGTGACTACATACAGTCCTGGTCAGTATTTTTGGCACCCCTTCATTATTTTCATTATTTTAACAATATCTTCAGAAATAAATTGAAATGTACCAAATTTATGTCATCAGGATCTTTTAATTGTATTATTATTAATATTGTAATTTCAAAGAGGGAACTGAAAAAAAAGCATGGGCAGCAATAATGGCACCCCTCTTCAGTATTCTGTTGCACACCCGTTGGCACTGATGACAGCCTCCAAATGTTTCTTGTAGCAATTTGTAAGCTTCTTGCACTTCTCAGCTGGTATTTTCTCCCACTCTTCCTATGCACTATACAAATAGTTCAAGCTCTTGAACATTTGCAGGTTTCTTTTCCCCAATGACAGACTTCAGCCATACCAAAGATTTTCAATCCGATTGAGATCAGGACTCATTGCTGGCCATTTTAAAACAGGCCATTTTTTTCCTTGTCAACCATTCCTGCGTGCTTTTGGATGTGTGCTTTGGGTCTTTGTCTTGCTGGAGGGCCCACGATCTTCAACTCAAACCAAGTGTTCTTACACTGGGTAGGACATTTGGCTCTAAAATTTCTTGATAATTCTCTGATTTCATGATTCCTGTGATAAGGTCAAGGCCTCCAGTACCCGATGCAGCAAAGCAGCCCCAAACCATTATGGAACCTCCACCATGCTTATTCATTAGTAGGCTGTTCTTTTCCTTGTAGGCTTCAAGTGGTTGCAATTAAAACTACCTATTCTAAATATGACTGCATGATCATAGAAGCTAATGAAGTATAATGTACAAACCTTAATATGTGAACATTACTTCTGCCAAATTTGACTCTGATAAAGTGATGCAGAACAAAGTTAGAGAGGTTTGTAAACAAACTGTTTGTACTGTCACATTGTGTACTTAAACTTTATGGGTGCCAATAATAATGAGCAGGACTGTACATAATGGCAGTTTAGATAGATTTTTTACTCGCATGCAGTGTTGGGGAAGTTACTTTTAAAAAGTAGTGTTTGCTTGTTACTCGTTACTTCAATAAAAAGTAACTAGTTACTTTACTTAGTTACCCTCTATGAAAAGCAACTTTTCACGTTACTTGTGACTTTTACCATAGTTTTACATAGCTTGACTTTGGACAGAACCGCATATCTGTTCCTAAATGTGAAAGCCGACAAAAATTCTACTACAGAGAACATAATAGTTGTGTCTTTTGTGCTCTTCATTTTACAAAATCATGTCACATACCCTGTGGGGTGAGAGCTCCTGTCCAGTGTTTCCAGATTTTGCTTCTTAAAAAAGCAACCAGGTTGATACAAACAAGCCCTCCAGCTATTTCCTTTCCTAATGTGATATATTACTCTTTAAAAAGAGAAATCTACATGAAGAGTGTTAATTTTTGTCTACATTACATTTCAATATCACAGTGCCAAGCATCTGTTCAAAAGAATTACGTTGCTTATAATAACAGAGCCTGGCAACTCTGGCTCTGGCGCATGCGGCATGTGCATAAGTGTGTTTGGAGGTGTGCAGGATAACCAGGAAATGAGGAAGTGGACAATCTGCCTACTACAGTTGTGTTTTGCTTTATTGTTGGGAGTTGGAATATGATCTAGGGGATTCACACACACAGAAGAACCGCTAGAAGCAACTTCACCTTTAGAAACAAGCCCAAAAATCTGCGATCCATGGTCGTGACTCACGAGATTTGCATTCCTGAGACGCTTATAACGAGCAAACTTGTGGGGCAGCTGAGAGGGCAGCTTTGGTGTCAGATCTTTATGCGGGAGAAATAACATTGCTCCACATTAAAAAAGGAGCATGCACGATAACCAGGAAATAAGGAAGTGGACTAACAGCTTACTGCAGTCGTGCTTTGCTTTATTGTTAGTAACTGGAAGATAATCAAGGGGATTCGCACAGACAGAAAGACCCAAAGAAGCAACGTCATGATGAGAAACAAGCCCCAAAAAACATGACCCAAGGCCGTGACTCACAAGATTTGCGGTCCTTAGACGCTTTTACCGAGCGGACTTTGCAACACTGCTCGTGTTTATGCCGGCTGCTGAGAAGGCAGCTTCGGTGACAGATCTGTCCATGGGAAATGTAACTTTGTGCCACATTAAAAAGGAACTATGTTTCATCACCACAATTTCAGTAGTAGTGTCTCTTTACTTTTTCCCCGAAAAAGTAGTTAGGTTACTGTAATGCATCATTTTGTAAGGCTTCAATCTGGAATTTTGTTTAAAGTCAGAAACTGACCAGGCTTTATAGTGTCCTTTTCATAACTAAGAGGCCATAGCTTTGAGTGTGGCTTAGTTCTTCTGAAAGTATGAAGTACCTACAAGTCTGTAGATGTCTTGCAATGCCTAAGACAGGCAAAACATTTATTCAGTCACCTCTAAATTATGTTCATGTTTAAAAGTCCACCTGGTGTGTCAGGTTATATTTGTGAAGCAACAGAAACACTTGAGCACAGCATTGGAAAAATAAAGCCCCATTCACTTTTTGAGGGGCATGTTTACACTAGGTGGATAAAAGGAGTTTGTAGGCATGCCAAATTTCAATATCCAATACGTTTTTGGGGAGATTAACCACAAATATATACTCTCTGGGGATATCGAGGACCAGATTAAACATGTTTAAAAAAGGGCAAGATACTGTATGTGACCTTCAAGTCCCAGACTAGGTCAGCCTCTTTTTGATCATGAGATTAATCTAAAGAAAGTTTGAGACTGGGTTTTTGAGATAACATCCTTTCCAATCTTAATAGGCTAAGGCCAAGTCAACACCAGACAATTATCTATAGTAGGGCCTGGGAAATACAGTACAGGCCAAAAGTTTGGACACACCTTCTCATTTGTTGTGTTTTCTTTATTTTCATCACTATTTACATTGTAGATTCTCAGTGAAGGTATCAAAACTATGATGAACATGTGTAGAATTATGTACTTAACAAAAAAGTGTGAAATAAATGAAAACATGTCTTACATTTTAGTTTCTGCAAAGTAGTCACCCTTTGCTCTGATTACTGCTTTGCAAAATTTTGGCACTCTCTTTAAGAGCTTCAAGAGGTAGTCACCTGAAATGGTTTTTCACTTTTCAGGTGTGCCTTTCCAGGGTTAATTAATGGAATTTCGTGTCTTTTTAATGGGGTTGGGACCATCATTTGTGTTGTTCAGAAGTCAGGCTGATGCACAGCCGACAGCCCTATTAGACACTTTTAAAATTAGTATTATGGCAAGAACCAATCAGCTAAGTTAAGAGAAAAAAGTGGCCATCATCACTTCAGTAAAAAATCTACAATGAACTCAGTGATAAAAAAAAAAAGAAAACACATTGAATGAGAAGGTGTGTCCAAACTTTTGGCCTGTACTGTATAGCCAAAAAGTTGAACCTATTTTTTTTTTCTTAAAATAAACAGTATTCATTGATTTTTTTCTGTGTACAGGAAAACAATTTAACATTATTCACTAATTGGATCTTTCATTGGATGCCAAAATATCAGCATTTAGCTGTATAAGCAATATAGCCATTGCTGAGGTAATTTCAACAAGAACACTTGCAGGGGTACTGCACTGAAATAAATACATGAAAAGAAAAGTGGAGAAAAAAAATGCAATTTATAAATTAGAACAAACCAAAAAAAGTATTATTCCCCATGAAAAATGCCAAGATAGACCAGAAGAACAGCACCATTATATATCTAACTTTGTGCTTCTGCACAGGTATTTTTACCCAAAAAGAACACTTGCATCATTTGCAGTGCACTGAAACATTTTCAATAAATAATTACATAAAATAGTACTTAGAAATTAAATGCATTGAGAACACAACATATTTTTTAAAAAAGTAACAAAATGGTTTTATTAACATTTTTCAACATGAAAGTGCCAGAATAGACCAGAACAATAACAAGAGACTCAATATGAGATGTATTTTTTCCTCTCAGGCTTACTAACAGGAAGTAATGTAACTTCTGCGAAGGTATTCATTTTCTTGATTTTACCTTTAACACAATTTACAAATATTCCTTTAGATTGACATTTGTAGTAAGTGCACTGCACTGAAATTGAGAAAATTAAGAAAAATGAAATGACTGCATCTCAAAAGGATAAGCATGAAAACTTGTCCCTAATACATCTCTTTGAATAATGTACCCAACAAAAATGAACATTTTCAAACCCTTATGCATCAACCTGCCAACTGGATTACAGTGACAAATTGACAAAAACAAGCCTATCAACAGATTGTGGCTTGAGGCATGGTCTATGGCATGTAACAGTGTTACCCCCAGTGCTGGACAGCAGCACATGGCTTTTGGAAGAAACTCCCCAATTTTTTTTTCTGCTGCAGCATCGGTGGTGCAGTTGGATGGTGTCCTGGGTAAGTGATCAAGAGGTTGCAGGTCCAAGGCCAGCTGTTGGACAGACTAATGGCGATACATGGCGATCTGTCCTTGAGCAAGACACTTAACCCCAAGTTGCTCCCACTGCTGCATCAGTGGCGTGAATGTGTTAGAGATACTAATGAATGACTAACATAGAAACTCTGAACCATCAGTGAAGTGAATGTGAGAGCAAATGGGTGTGAATGGGTAGGTGTGACCTGGGGTGTAAAGCAGCTTTGAGTAGTCAAAAGACTATACAAATTCATGTACAATAACCATTTACCATTCTTTGACACTGGCTGAGCATCACCTTGGGCCAGAGTTCCTTGCTCAACTCAGGATTCTCTTTACTCTCCAGGGGCCTCATGTACAAAGGGTGCGTACGCACAAAAACGTGGCGTACGCTCTTTTTCACGGCAAAGTACAGATGTATCAAGAGTGAAATGACCGTGGAAATGTGCGGTGCCCCACGCCAGCTTCATGGCTGGCGTACGCACGTTTCTACTGCTGTTGCTCTTTTGGCGACACTTAGAGGTGATACCGGGAAAGTTTTAAATAGGCTAAATAAACGTGAAAACAAGTAATTCTCAGAGAAACAACAACAATTAACACTTATGAATAATTAACACACTCACGTGTCTGCAGTTATATGAGTAAAAGTGGTGAAAAAAAACACCGTTAAACACAACGGCTGCTGTAAATGTTGCAATACGAAGAGAGCGTGTGATCGGAGACTGAGAGGATTTACAGAAAAATGATGATGATCATCAGCGGGATCATCAGCCGTTTTTGTTTCCAGAGGGCAGTCCTCCTGAAACCGTGCGCAGAGCCGCAGCCGGCATTCAACATTAAAGCATAATTTGCCGTGAGAGACAATTTCCCCCATGTGATCAGGGATGTCTGCTGCACACACATCGCTATAAAAGAGCAGTCACATGATGAATTTGTGTATGTCAACAAGGCCATATGTGATGCGCAAAAGCCGTTAACCAACATTGTGGCGAGGTGGCCTGTTTTTTATTTTTTTTTACCCCCCCAAAAAAGAAAAGAAACTAAACGCTGGCACTGTGCATGATGGGGACTTCTTGGTCAGTAAATTTATTACAGTAGTTGTCTTAAAATAATCCTCATTATGCACAAGCATGTGCGCTCCCAATTCTATCCCGTCTTTACAGCATCATTACTAATCAGTGGTTGAATTTTGTGACCTCCTGTTTTTTGCTGATTAAACTACATCTTAAGATCTTTGTATTAAGCCCCTGATTGTCTCTGTGTGTTGTGTAGTCATCTTAATAACCCCGTGCGTAAAAGTGTGAAATGATCAGCCTCGCCTTTTC
Organism: Scarus forsteni; assembly: GCA_036419115.1. Lineage (NCBI taxonomy): Eukaryota > Metazoa > Chordata > Actinopteri > Labriformes > Labridae > Scarus > Scarus forsteni. The sequence goes on from JAZDUH010000461.1 coordinate 3,016,977, forward strand.
TCCGACGCACTTCAGCGCGGATTTGCAACAACAGTGTTTGATCCATGTTAGTAGTTTATAAAATTAAATAACAAAAACTGTAAATCAAGTTTACTGTGATATCCTGTTTGATATGGTGGCATGTTTAAATTTCAATTCAGAAGATTTCAAACCAAATAACACCAAACAGCGTTTACGCATGAACCTGTATCCGAGGGGTCGGCAAGTTTGGCCTCGGGCCATATTTTTTCTTTAGAGTCACTTCATGTCGGCCAGAACATAATCAGAGGTTAATATATAATGATGATGATTATTGTTAATTAATGAATAAACAGGGGAGTGACGAGAGAAAGTGGGAGCTCACTGTGATGATCGACTGAAACCCGTATTATGCACAGATTAAGAGACAAAAAAAAAACAAATCACACCTCTTTACGCTGTTTGTATTATAATGTCTATTGTTTTATTTATTAATCATGTACCAGAATCTTTAATGGGATTTATTAGGCAGAAATAACAGTTTTCAGGACAGGGAATGCCAGATGTTTGGATTCATTAATTGGGATATTCAAGCTGAAATCAACTTTTAACCACTCTTCTTAAAAACCTGACAAATAATTCACAGTCAACGTTCATACAGACATGTTTTTAAGCTTTTCTTATTAACAGATCACTGGTGATCTGCAGCCGTCATCCCTGCGCAATTCAGCACTACATTATGTTTATATGAGACAGCATGAATGAGTGAACAGTCTGCTCCTGTCTGATCTGCTCTCAGATAAACTAACAAACATCAGAACAGATGATTAAACAAAGTTTTTGTCTCTGTTATGTCTTTTATCTCCTCTGCTGCGATCTTCCATTAGGACAGAGGCCGCTTTTTGGTTCAAAAGAAAAAAAAGGGGGGGCGCTATATGCCGACCTCTGCCCTGTCTTATGTGGCTGTGTATGAACAAATAATGTGAGTTACACAAATGCACAGGTATTTACCTTGGGGAATCGCCCAAATGTCCTCCAACCACCCCTGAGAGAGCAGAGTCTGTTCAAACGGGGTGGCTTCTTCTCCTGCACCAGCCCCCCCACCCCCATCCCCTGTTCTGACCACATGGGCCTCAGCTTCACCCTGATTTTGGACCAGTTCCTTCATCTCTACTTGCGTGCCCTCTGACAGCCTCACATACTCTCCCACTTGCTCGTCTTGTATTTGTTGCTTATAATTATATCATATTATTCCAATCTATTATGTGAGGACAGCGTGCCAACGAGGACTATTTGCACGCCTCCACTTCAGTGAGTGCCTCAAAAGCACTTTCCATGAAATTCTTTATTAAGACCATCTTACTATTTTTTTAAATTTTCTGATCATCCAGAGGGGGGAATCTCAAGCGCAGGGCTCATTTAAATGTGATTTGTGTATGTATTTGGAGGCGTGGACGGGGAGGAGTCGGGTACTCAAACATGTGCGCTCAGTTCCACGCTGATTGAGATGTACAAAGGAAATGTGCTTGGATTCATGCGTGCGCACAGATTCATACATCTGGATATTTTTGTGCGTACGACGTTTTCCTGATTTGATCGTACGCCATGTTCTAGTATGAAATCCACGCAAGTCTTTGTACATGAGGCCCCAGCTGAGCTCTGCATGGTCCTTGGGTGAGCCTGTCACCTAACAGAGATAATGGGCCCTAATTTTATGGCGTAGCACAGGGTGGCGCAGGGTTGTGAAGCCTGGCGCATCCTGCACAGTGACAATATGTCTGGCACACTGCTGTACGCAGCCAATGTGGCAATTTGGTGGACCGGCTGTGCTGAGGTGGGTGTGACGGCGCACCAGTGGGAGGTGCTGACAGATTCAGGTTGGCACGGTGACAATTTCTTGCCAAAAAACTGAAAGTGCGCTGAAAGCTTGCCAGATCCAACCTGGTCTACTCTCGGCGCAGGCAAAATGCACCTTCGTCAGCTGTAGTTTGGTGACAGGCGTTCATGTGCGCATATGTGCTTACATGTCACCATAGCCTCAAAGTGTCAGTGCATTCTTTATTCGCATGTTGCATGCCACACAACATAGCCTTACACCACTGAAGCCACTTTGACCTCAGGGAGGAGACATTAAAGGACTTAGGACGGAGAGAGTCCGAACTGCATCGGAAGAGAAACTGATTATTATTATTATATCAGTGCTTGAACTGCTGGTTGGAGAAGGAAGGAGCTGGAGGATATTCGTTCTCCCCTGTTTTAGAAGAGAATTTTTTTGCCTTAAACGTAATCCCAACTTCAATCCCACCAAAGCCCTCAATGCATATCATGGAGAGGTTGGGGGATACAATCTCCTCCGCTGAGCTCGTCACGAGGCCGGTGGAGGGTCGCCTCCGGTGGCCACCGTGTGCCTTCTGTAATCTGAGAGCTTTCTTTTGACCCTTCTCTTTACATTATTAAAACCATTTTTTACATTGGACAGCGTTTCTCAAAACATTTGGGCAGACTTGCTTGACAATATTAGTAACTTCCTCATGGGCTGTTTCTGTATCATAAATCTGCCGAGCACAAGAGCATTCATGGGAAAAATAACTTGTATTTCAAAGAGTTTCCTTCCTCTTACTCCTCTTTGACTGCTGGTTGGAGAAGGAAGGAAGGAGCCTGAGGAGAGCCCTTCCTTCCCTGGTCAGGGGATTCAAACTAAGGGAGGACGGCTGCAATGTCAGCCTACCGAGGCGGGAGTCAATGGAGGACAGATTGAAATTGTCACTTCCCCTCACCCCCAGCGCATTTAAAGGAGACATATCATGCTGATGCATGATTTAATACTTATATATAATATAATACATTTGAAAACAAGACCTTACACCCCCTTAATTTTCCAAAAATGAGATATTGAATTTTTTCTGATATCCTATACCGAGATTTGATGCCTCTGAAAATAGGTCATTGCGAGATGTCCGCAAGATTTCAAACGTCATGACGACACGAGGTACCTTTCATTTATTGGAGTGATCTGATAAAACACTCCCTCCTCTGTGATGTCCGTCAGCCCCAAACCCTTACCGAGGAACACATCCAGCAGCAGGGGTATAAAGATCCCTCGCTCACACTCACGCATTACCAGCTCTGGTAATGCGTGAGGGGGACTCAATACGCGGTCGCTGCTTTGAGCCAGCCGGAAAATACAGTAGAAGAAGAAGGACAAGCTGGCTCTACCCCCGATAGAACTGACCAATCAGAGCACAAAGGGCTGTGACGTTGCGAGGTAACTTTAGGTCATCCTTGAGACCAAGCGTTTCAACAAGCGCTTCATAATGGCCTAAAATGAGGATTTTGAGAACGCTATTGTGGGGCAATGAAGGAACTAAATGACTTGTACTGAGGGCAGAAATGCTTTACAGGCATCCTAGTCTGGCATAGTGAAAAGGAGAAACAAGCATGATATGTCCTCTTTAAAGGCAAGGAGGGTCGTTCATTTGATTGGTGAAGACAACACCAACTGTGTTAAACCCACTCACGCCTTCTCTCCTCCCTTGCGCCAGTGGGACGGACAGAGGCATGGATGCGCCTCTGGGCACCTCAGTGCGCTATGCACAAAACTTGCAAAGTGCGCTGGACACACCTCACTGACGCAGCGCAGGCACAGTGCAGGGCAAGTGGTCTATGAAATAAGAGCCCAGGAAGTCTGTAACAGCCCTTTTCTTAGTCTGTCCAACTTGTCTGTGATATTTATGTTGTTCGGAATCAGGGATCTATAAGGGACAAAATGTCAAGGAGTTCATCAGTAACCAAATCACTGTATCTGCTGTTAAGTTATTCCAGTATGCTACTCTTGATATTTTTGGGGAGTTCTGTCTCTCCCTCCCCAGACTCACGCAGGCTGTTATTGAATAAGTGGAGCAGTAGTTTCAGGTAAGAAATGCTGACATACAGTATGTTTCTCCTAACAACGGATCAGTAAAAGTGTGCAGTAGAGCTGTAAAGTCCAAGTCGACTGGTCGACTAATTGGTCGATGTGTGCTCAGTCCACCAAAATTCTGATTGGTCGACCAAATGTATCAATTTATTTTTTTCCCCTGCAGTTCATTTCATCAGGAGAAACGTATCAAGTGAAATGGGGGTATTTTCTGAGCAGCCCCGTTTCACAGGTCACATCATGTCTCAGAACACAATTTGAATGTATTTATCGTTCATTTCAATATTTTTATTTAAGAAGATTTCAATATTCTAGTCTAATAATCGTTTATTCGTTTTATCACTGCATACCCACATGCCCACTGCAACAGCGGCATCCCTCACCCAGTCCGCGCTGGATTTTATGCCTCATATAAACACCCAAATGCAAAAACGACATCACAGAAGGAATTGACGATTTTATTTCTGTGGATATGAGGCCCATTGGTGTCATGGAAGGCCAAGAAAAACATTGGAACCTGGATATTCAGTGTCAGCGCGCCAGACAATTACGCATGCACTCACGGCAAAATACGAGGGAGTAAAAAGAGAAAGTTTCCGAGTTAATAGATAAAGATAACAGAAGTGTACGTGTCTTCGAATGGAGTCCTAAATGAAAGTGACTGCCCATTTCGTTGATGAAGACTGGAAAGCAAAGAGTCTTGTGTTGAGAAAAAAAAAAGGAGAGGCGCACACAGGAAAAACATCGCTGCACGACTATATATGAAGTTGCCGATGCCTTCAAAGTTCCAGCAGAAAATAAAGTGTCTGTTGAAATTAACATTTTAAAAAGGGACACGAAGCAAAAACTGGGCTAAAACAGAAGCAGGTGCTGGTATAAGTTTTACCCAGCTGAGCCCCCCCCCCCCCCCCCCCGCACAATTGGTCGATTTTTGTTCAATGGCCTTCTCTTGTTTGAGTACTCTTTCAATCGTTTGTTGTTGAGAACCCCACCATGTTGGAGACTCAGAGATGAGCTAGTGAGAAGGTAGCCACTTTTTCGAGCTAAAGGAGTATGCAGTGACTACTTTTTTGCACACTCCAATGGCACGGTCAATACGGGTGTCTTTCATTGCATTCTCTGTCAGTGAAAACAAAGACAATCATCACACAAATCACATTAGAGTAACTCACCAAATCTTTTGTGACAAAAAAACATTCTCAATTTATAAAAAGCATTACTCAGAGGATTTTTAAAATTATTTTTATTTTCATTCTAGCAATGTCAATTCTAGAGCATGCTGTCATTTTTAAATTTGTTTACTCACAGTATTATTGCTTTTTACTAACTTGGTAGGCGAGAGCTGTACCTATGCCCCTTTCAGGAAATGATTACATTACCTAAGCTGATTCATACACATCAGGCAGTAGGTTGTATGCACTTACCAATAGCATTGTGTAGCCTGTGTCTGAAACATTGAAGGTGGGTCCACTCGTTGAGTTTCATGGCCTTAATCATATTTGTTCCACTGTTAGTGGTTATGCACACCATGTGGTCTTCTGCCAGCTTCCAGGATGCTGAAGACTCTCACAGCCCTTGCGATTCATTCATCCATTTCTACTGTATAATCATCTGGGGTGTAGGATGTTTGGAGGCAGATGCTGTTCAGCGCCCAGTCTTTGTCAATAAAATGCACTGTCAGGCTCATTTAAAGGATAAGTTCGGTTTCTACAGCTTTCACATTGTTTATAGAATGAAATAGTACAATTTACTCACCCAGAAGGCTTTCCTGATCCAAACAGTGCTTTGGGAGATATTTAGATCCAAAATCTAGCTGCGGACATCCGTATAATGGTAGCACATGGGGCATGTATAGCACCGCTCCAAAAACTGCATTAATTGTCCAAAAACTCATTAGTTTCACCAATATTTCATCATGCTCTGCTCGTGCTACTCCTCCAAGACAGTCTGGGCTCCCTCCACCCATGTTTTTGTGACTGTGCTGACCTCTGAACTGAAGACTGCTCTCTGGCCAGCTGTTCTTCTTGTTGCCTCCGCGTCCTCCTTTCGATGAGCTCCTCATCTGTAAACTCTGGCTCAAAACATTAAACGGCCAGATTAAACATCCAACCCCAATATGGTAGAAAATCTTATGGTAATCAATTTGATACCAGATACTATATATCTAAACAATAAGAAAGGTGTAGAAAACTTAAGGTGTAGAAATCCTTTTGTAAGCATTCTTCATCAAACAGAGTGAATTAAAATAATATGGAGTAAAGGTGCATTCCTGGAGGGGAAGATCTCTTCTCAGTTTCCACTGAGAGGCGCTGTTGATTTGTCAGAAGGCTTTAAACAAGCAATTCAGTTTATTCATAACTTTGGCATTTTTAGAGCTAAAAACACATAAGTCACATCACCAGAATGCATTTTTCGTGACAGGATAAAATATTACATTGTTAGATGTGCCAATTTTTTTTTTCAAAGAGTTTATAAGGTTTGTGGTTTTCTTTTGGCTGAAAACATCTGGACAGAGATAAGAAAGCGCAGATGAGGGGTCTGAATGACTAGGGAGGTCAAAAGTCAGTTTAGATGGCATCCAAGAATCTTCTGGGGGTAGAACAGAATTTTTTAAGACTCTGGGAACGAAGCCTGTTCGAACACCTTATCAGGTCTCAGCCAATCACTATTTAGGAAGGAAGTCCAGTGTAATAAATACATCTCTAGCATCCACACAGATGTCTGCTTGTTGCATTTGACGGGAAATAAAGAAAGACTTCGTGGCTCTACATGTCTCTAGTAAATTACAACCAGGGTCCTCCAGAGAGAGGGAGGAAGGAATGAAGACATTCTTGTCCTTTAGGATTTTGTTTTCATCTTGCTAAACCTATGTGAAAGGCCACTGCGTTAGTAATGTCCTTCTATCTCTGTTCTGACTTGTCATATGGCGTAGCTCTTGAAAACGCTGCAGCTACACTTTGCTGTGTTTTTTTTTCATCGAGCTAGCATCGGTGCTTGTAAGGTGACGCCTCACACATTGTCCCCACTCTGCTGGGTGTTTTTGCTTGTTTTGCTGAAAGAGATTTGTAGTGCTACTTCCCTTTGTTTTAACTGTCTTTTTACAAACTTTGAACAACACATTGGTCTGTTCCATGACCGACCTCGCAAATCCAAACCATGTCCATACAACTGAAGTTACATTATCCTCTTTTGGTACAATATCGTAACCTTGCATAGCAGACGGGCCTGCCTTCAGTTCCTGAAATCCTGCGGATCCCATCTTGTAGTGCTCCATTGACCAATGGATTCAATGGATTCACTCGGCTAAAATTTTAACAGCCCAATCAGGGAAGAGAGGCAGGAGCTGTAGAATGCGGATGTGACGACAACCGGAAGTTGAAACCGGAAGTTGAGAACGGATATGCCGATTAGCCTATTGTCCTCATAGATACTTAGTACAACTTGGCGAAATATGCCCTCCTCAGAAGTTTACTTGTAGGGATTGTCTTTGACGAGGTTCATGTCATATATAAGTGTTAAATGAATCATCTGTGTGGTACGATTTAGTGTAAGACGATAGTATAACGCCGTTAGCGGCCAAGTTAGCGGCTAACGGCTAATGCTCATTTACTGCCGTTGGCCCTTAGCAGCTAAGTTAGCCGCTAACGGCTAACGGTCATTAGCTGTTGTTAGCTGTTAGCCTCTAAGTTAGCCGCTAACAGCTAACAAAAAAAGTATGCTATTTTTTTTTTTCAATTCTTTGTTCAGCCATTTCAAGTAACAAATAGGCACATTTTGCAACATACAGTCTTCAAAAATCACTGAGCAGCATCAGCAGTCAATATAAACAAAATAAAATAAAATTAATATATAAAAGAAAAAAAATAATGACAAATTCAATGAAAACATTGCTTTATTATATGAGGCAACCCTGCTTGATATGGATTGGTCTGTGATGAATGTGACGAGCAGAACGATTATCCAATCACAAGCTTGTGTTTTTTTTTAAAATGTTCTGCCCCTGAAAACAAATTGAAAGGGCCCCTACCCAGATGGACTCGTGAAGTATTTCTGTGGCAGATATATGGAGCTGTCCATCTGGCTTGTCAGGTTAACAATATCGTCCTAAATATCTTTTTGTTTTTCCATGTCCATCCCTCATGCGTATTTCTGGCATATCCTGTGTTTGTGTGTTCTTCGTCTATTGGTAATTTACAAACAAATGTTTACTGCAGTCTGTGATACAGCGCCAGTCCTCCTGGTATGGCGACTGTGATTATTACAAGCATTGGGTAAAAATAGGGCAGTGACAGGAAACATTAAACTCGATGTTGAGATTAAATTGTTTTTCAAATCAATTGAAAAAATAAAATCAAATTAGTCAAATTAATTCAGTATATCACTCAGCTCTAATCCAAAGTCCATCAAAGCCTTCATCAACAGATTATCAGTGTGAACTTTCAGTTATATACCTATACCTTAAGCCACTGACACTGAAAACATCCCTTGTAACATTATTGCCTCATACGGCACTAATGATTTCTTTTAACATAGGCGGCAACAGCATAGTAAGGCTACGTTCACACTGCAGCCCTTAATGCTCAATTCCGATTTATTGCTCAAATCCAATTTTTTTGTTTGGCTGCAGAAGCCTATGGCGGCGCACACAGTTGCTGCGGCTCAGTGCTCTCCCGTTCGGTGCTGTGTGTGTTTGTTGTTGTTCGTCTTTAGTATGACTTGTTGTCCAGCAAAAACCTACAGCCAGCAGGATCTCCTTATGATAGGAACTTGCTACAAACAGAGTGTTACAGCCGAGTTTCACCGCGTACACAACACACCGGTGGATATTCCAAGGAGCCCTTGCTCCCCATGGTACACCATCCCCACCGGGAGGAGGCGAAGGCGGCGCGGGGAGAGGAGGCAGAAGCGTGGCTGCAGGGCCGGAGCACTAGTCAGGCTACGGAGGCAGCCGCTAAAACCACCGCTTCCCAGCATGTTTCTCACCAACGCCAGATCCCTCGCTAATAAAATGGATCGACTAAGGCTACAGACTTCAGCGAATAAGACCGTGAAGGACTGCTGCATCCCGTTGATTACGGAGACTTGGCTTCACCCACTCATATCGGACTCAGCTATCGAGTTAGCAGGCTACACCGCACAGCGTCATGACAGGACAGAGAATACCTGTAAGAAAAGAGGGGGGGGACTCTGTATGTACGTCAATAACAACTGGTGTACGAATACAGAGATTGTAGTCCGCCACTGCTGCCCGAACCTGGAATATATGACTGTGAAATGCAGGCCATTTTATCTACCCCGAGAGTTTACTGTTGTCATGACGACTGTTGTTTACATTCCACCGGAAGCTAATGCTAACTTGGCTATCGGGCTGTTACATGGCAGCATAAACAACCAAATGAGCAAACATCCTGACTCAGTGTACATCGTAGCAGGGGATTTTAATCATGCAGACTTGAAAGCAGCACTCCCTAAATTCCATCAGCATGTTAAATGTGCTACTAGAGGAGCTAACACACTGGACAAAGTCTATACCAACATCAAGCTTGGCTACAGGGCAAAACAATACCCACATCTGGGCAAGTCTGATCATATGTCCCTGCTTTTGATCCCTGCATATGCCCCCCTCAGGAAAACCACTCCTTCCATCACTAAAACTGTTAAAACTTGGCCTGATGATGCCTCTCAGCAGTTGCAGGACTGCTTTGATAGGACTAACTGGGACATTTTTGAACATCAGGACCTGGATGTGTTCACAGACAGTGTTCTGTGTTATATCAAATACTGCACAGAAAATGTCACAGTGGAGAAACGCATTCGGGTCTACCCCAACCAGAAGCCCTGGATGACCCGGGAGGTCCAGCGGCTGCTCAAAGTGAGGAACATCGCCTTCAGGTCTGCGGACAGGGCTCAGTACAACACAGCCCGAACCCACCTGAGGAGAGGCATCAGGAGGGCCAAGTCTGACTATAGGAGGAAGATAGAGCACCATCTGGACAGTAACAACAGCAGGCAGGTGTGGCAGGGAGTCCAGCACCTCACCAACTACAGGACTACCATTGGAGCTGTTGAGGGTGACCCCTCATTGGCAGAGGAGCTAAACATCTTCTTTGCCCGTTTTGAGGCGGAGCCACCTGAGGCAGCCATGTCACACCCTGCGGTCCACAGCAGCTTCACCTTCACAGTCTCGGAGCATGAGGTGAGGCGCACGCTGCGGGCCATCAAGCCGAGGAAGGCTGCGGGCCCTGACGGTGTCACAGGACGTGTACTGAAGGACTGCGTAGACCAGCTGGCTGGGGTCTTCACCAGGATCTTCAACCAGTCCCTCATCCAGTCCACTGTCCCACTCTGTCTAAAATCCTCCATCATAGTCCCTCTGCCCAAAAAACTCCACATCTCCAGTCTAAATGATTACCGGCCAGTCGCCCTCACCCCAGTGGTGATGAAGTGTTTTGAAAAGCTGGTCCGGGGTCATATTACATCACTCCTGCCCCATGGCTTTGACCCCCACCAGTTTGCTTACAGGGCAAACAGATCCACAGAGGACGCCGTAGCCACAGCTCTCCACGCTGCTCTGTCCCACCTTGAGAAGCCGGGGAGATATGTGAGGATGCTCTTTGTGGACTTTAGCTCTGCATTTAATACCATCCTTCCTCACAGACTGGTGGACATACTGGGGGACCTTGGGTTTCCACACAACACCTGCATGTGGATTAAGAACTTTTTGTCCTGTCGCAGCCAGAGGGTGAGAGTGGGCCATCACACATCCACCTCCCTCAGCCTCAGCACCGGCTCCCCACAGGGCTGTGTACTGAGCCCGCTGCTGTTCACTCTGTACACACACAACTGCACCCCCACCCACCACAGCAACACCATGGTGAAGTTTGCAGATGACACCACAGTAGTAGGGCTCATCTCTGATGGGGACGAGTCCACCTACAGGGATGAGGTGGTGCAGCTGTCTGAGTGGTGCAGAGAGAACAACCTGCTTCTAAACACAGCGAAAACCAAGGAACTAGTCATCGACTGCAGGAAGAAAGTAACGGACATTCCACCTCTGTTCATAGATGGGGACTGTGTGGAGAGGGTGGGCTCCATTCGTTTTCTGGGAGTCCACATCGAGGAGGGCTTGACCTGGAGCGAAAACACCTCTGAGCTGCTGAAAAAGGCCCAGCAGAGGCTCTACTTCCTGAGGGTACTCAGGGGGAATAACATCACACAGCGGCTGCTGGTGTCCTTTTATCGGTGCTCCTTAGAGAGCGTACTAACGTACTGCATATGTGTGTGGCACACCAGCTGTACAGTAGAACAGAGGAAAAAACTTCAGAGGGTCATAAATACAGCACAGAAGATCGTTGGCTGCCCTCTCCCTTCACTGGAAGAGTTGCACAGAGCCCGCTCTTCCAACAAAACACAGAACATTCTAAAAGACACTTCCCACCCCGGACACTCCCTGTTCAAACTGTTACTGTCAGGCAGACGATACGAACGTCTGAGGTCAGGGACCAAGAGATTCAGCAACAGCTTTTATCCTAATGCGGTGGTTACACTCAACGCTGCTATGAGATCTATGAGATGAAATGCTGCTTTCATGTCTTTCTGTGTTTCTGTCTTTCTAAGTATAACAGCTGGAATTACTTGATTAATTTGTGCAATATATGTAAGTGCTATAGGGTCATGTGCAATACATATTAAGTGAATTGGGGTCTGTGCAATAACAACAAGTCTGTTTTACGTATGTGTTGGTTTTTTATATTTTAGCTTTGACTGTCTTTTCTTTTTAGCTTCATGTTTTTTGAGTGACTGATGCACTGATTGGTTGGCACTTTTAATTTCGCTGTACATGTGACAATGACAATAAAGATCTATCTATCTATCTATCTATCTATCTATCTATCTATCTATCTATCTATCTATCTATCTATCTATCTATCTATCTATCTATCTATCTATCACAGATTGCACCTTTAAATGTGGCCTTATTACCTCCGCCAGGAGGTTATGTTTTCAGGTGAGTTTGTCTGTCTGTCTGTCTGACTGTGAACAAAATAACTCAAAAAGTTATGGATAGATTTTGATGAAATTTTGGGATTTGGCATTGGCATTTGAAATGTTCAGTATGGGAAAAGGAATAACTGATTTAATTCTGGTGTTGATCCGGATCACCGTCTGGATCCACCCTGACAAAAAATGTGATTTTTGTGAATAACTACTGAACTAAAATAGATATCATTATGAAAACAATTGCTAATGGTATGTTTCATGGCCAAGGTATCTAAATATTTACATAAAATAAAGGTAGGACCAATATTTATGGTAAAAATCACAATATGGGAGAGGACTGTGGTGCTGGCAGAGGTCTGTGCTCTCAGAGTGCTTTTCTAGTTGCAGACTGTGATGTGACAGCTCATGCTTCAGAAGTGACACCCATGCACAGTTTAACATTAATGACATCACGCACAGCACAGAGTGATGAGGGGCAACAAACACTGAGCAAAACTGTGCGTCACAATGCTGAAAAGTTTGTTACCATAACGCAGAACCTGATGTTACAGCAGCTCACCTTGAGTGAGCTCTTATTAAAGTAATGATGGCTATATTTTATTTCTTATAAACCCGAAGGCAGCCGCTCTTTCTTGCCGACCCTGCTGATGACAGATCGCTGCTGGAGAGCCAAACATCTCAGAGCCATAGCTCGCTGAATGGGTTGACAAAGAGGCGAAAACTTAGATTTGTCATCTGCTCTAATGTTTCGTAGTTTGTCTGAGAGCAGATCAGACAGGAGCAGACTGTTCACTGACTAATTTCTCGTACAAACAGCCGCGCGTAAATGTGCATGGATGAGATGGACAGCAGTGGATCATCAGTGTCTCCTCGTCCTGTAAACTGTTATTTTAGCCTGATAAATCCATTCAAAAAGTCGGTGCAGTGTTAATAAACTAAGTTTATCAGAAATCATAGTACAAACGTATGATTCATTAATGTTTATCGTTTATTGTGCGTGAAATGGAGACGCCAGTCGATCACCCCAGCGCTCTCTCACTGTCTCTCATCACTCCTCCCCTTAATGCATTGTTTAACCAAGCTTGTAGCTGTAAAAACAACTAAAACTCTTTATCTTAGGAAAAAATGCATAAACTTTTTAATAATCATGTCTATATTAACCTCTGATATGTTCTGTCCATGAGGTGACTTTGAAAACTTTTGTCCTGAGGTAAACTGCTGCTGTAGAATGACGTCAAAGTTGCATTAAATGTGACCTGGCTGTTCAGACCGCGGTCACATTCAAGAAAATCGGATACGTATCTGATATAGTACCGCATTTGAAAGTGGCCTGAATCTGATTTGAAAATGTCAGATTCAATGCGACTTGTGCTGTTCACACTGTCGGAAACAAATCAGATACAGGTCACATTTGAGCCAAAAAATCAGATTCAGGTCACTTTTGACTGCAGTGTGAATGTAGCCTAAGATACTCCCTTGAGTGTCAGGAATAATTTCAACACCAGTTAAACTGTGACCATGGTTCTATCTATCACACATTAAATGAATGATAAACTGAGATGTATGTCAGATATTCATGTTGTGTTATATTAGTTCTGGGGCTTTGAAAAACATGTATTTCATATTCTATGAGCATTAATAATGTGATGTCAGTAATGCTTATGTTTTTTTTTATGTTTTTGTACAGACCTTTTATGGTCTGCCTGGTGCTCCTCAAGTTCCCACCAAGGAGGCTTTCGGCCCTCATTCTACCTGGAAAAGCATTGGTTTACAGTCATTCATTTGGAATTGTTGATGGGACAAATCATCTTCAAAATCTGTCTCAAAAATGTTGAGTTTGCTGCAAGCCTAGAAACACAGGTCTGCATATATGGAACTCTAATGAAAAAACCTGCATCAAATAAACAGTGTATATTTGTAATACCACACTATCAGAACATGATACAAATTTATCACAGACACTTGATTGATCAGGTCTGGGACTCCTTTAGATGTTCTTTCATGTCTCAATAATCTTGGCCAAGATTTTGCCCTTCCTTTCCATTTTTTGTTCAGAATGGACTGTGTTTTATTTTTCTTATTTGATGAGTGCAGCTTTTTAGAAAAATGTCTCCTTTTATTTGCAGATCTGTGAGGCTGCTTTGACATGCAGCCCTATTTATTGCTTACAGATGGACAGTCTTACATAGTCATAATAGCTTCCAGATGAGGAGGGTACTGAATATGTTTAAAGATATGTTTTAATCCATCATGACTTCATGTTGAACAAGGAATAGGGCCTACTCAAACTAAAAAAAAAGAATGTCAAATTTATAGCAGCTTTCCATTTACTGCCACACATTATTGTATGTTTAAACAGGGAACTATTTTAACAAGCATCATGTATTTGGCTTTCATCAACTTAAGTTTATAAGCAGTACAATGTTTAGATCACAAACAGCTTTGTTTACATTCTCAGTCTGCTTGCCAACTTTTTTAAAGGCTGTAAGCTTGCCAGCATTACAGTAAGGAAACACTTTGAAATGCAAGGTAAAAACCAGCATCTATATACAGTACAGGCCAAAAGTTTGGACACACCTTCTCATTCAATGTGTTTTCTTTATTTTCATCACTAAGTTCATTGTAGATTTTCACTGAAGTGATGATGGCCACTTGTTTCTCTTAACTTAGCTGATTGGTTCTTGCCATAATACTAATTTTGAAAGTGTCTAATAGGGCTGTCGGCTGTGCATCAGCCTGACTTCTGAACAACCCAAATGATTGTCTCAACCCTATTAAAAAGGCACAAAATTCCATTAATTAACCCTGTAAAGGCACACCTGAAAAGTGAAAACCATTTCAGGTGACTCCCTCTTGAAGCTCATCTATAGAATGCCAAAAGTCTGTAAAGCAGTAATCAGAGCAAAGGGTGACTACTTTGAAGAAACTAAAATGTAAGACATGTTTTCATTTATTTCACACTTTTTTGTTAAGTACATAACTCTACACATGTTCATTCATAGTTTTGATACCTTTAGTGGGAATCTACAATGTAAATAGTGATGAAAATTAAGAAAACACATCGAATGAGATTGTGTGTCCAAACTTTTGGCCTGTACTGATGTAATATAAACATGATCCCCTGCCCTTTTTATGGAAACTTAACAAAGTCTTACTCTTTCTTAGCTCTTAGATCAGTTGATGTCAGAGCTCAGCTCCAGCTCTGACATCAACTGATCATACGTTAAAAAAAAGTAGCGAATATTAATCATTTATCACTTTCCGACAAGCTGCATATTACAACAGGATGTATACTATTGACAAACACACTCTTTGTTACTCAGCTGACTTTGTGGCCTCTATTGAAAGACATTCTCTGATATGTTTGCTGTAAGAAATACAACCTACTTTCAATTCTTGAGGCTATGAGTTGGAGCTGGTGGTGAAGAATTCCTAAGAATTATATGTGGCATCTTGAAATTACAGTATTCTTACTGCTGCTCCCCTTAAAATGTCCACTTATCTATTTATAAACCCACAAAGGTTTGGAAAGTGTAACAGCTGAACTGAGCTAAGCTACTCCACAGTATGATAGTAGAGAGGGAACTGTTCCCCTCTATCAATTAATCTCTTTTTACTGTCATCATTATTGTCTGAACCTGTGGATTCTAGCTAGGAGCCAATAAGTAGATGTTTTGTTTTATTTGTAAGTATTTGAAAAAGAAAATTTATTTTGCAGTAAGTACAACTGATTAAACATCTATTAAATGCAGTACTGCTCAATATGTCACCACCTGATAGGTTTACTTTTAGTTTTTAAAAGTTTTATTTCTGCGTGGTCTGATAAAACAGACTTGTAAAATGCATGTTAACATGATAATCAACAGTCAACACACTGGGCTTTGTTCTTTGATGTTCACATCTGCCTATTTTAAGTGCCTGCTGGTGGCATTACACAACATGATTGGATGGGCATTTAATGTGATGATGTAGCAATTTGTGATTGGTTGCTAAATATGATTAAAAAAAAAATCTTCAGACAATCAAGACTATTTTTTGTGCCTTTTGCCATTTCAAATTTGGAAATGTGGTTTATTGATCAACATCAGCTGATTAAAAAAAATACAATACAGGCCAAAAGTTTGGACACACCTCATTCAATGTGGTTTCTTTTCATCACTATTTACATTATAGATTCTCACTGAAGGTATCAAAACTATGAATGAACATGTGTAGAGTTATGTACTTAACAATAAAGTGTGAAATACATGAAAACATGTCTTATATTCTAGTTTCTTCAAAGTAGTCACCCTTTGACTTTTGGCATTCTCTTTATGAGCTTCAAGAGGGAGTCACCTGAAATGGTTTTCACTTTTCAGGTGTGCCTTTACAGGGTTAATTAATGGAATTTTGTGCCATTTTAATAGGGTTGGGACCATCATTTGTGTTGTTCAGAAGTCAGGCTGATGCAAAGCCGACAGCCCTATTAGACACTTTCAAAATTAGTATTATGGCAAGAACCAATCAGCTAAGTTAAGAGAAACAAGTGGCCATCATCACTTCAGTGAAAATCTACAATGAACTTAGTGATGAAAATAAAGAAAACACATTGAATGAGAAGGTGTGTCCAAACTTTTGGCCTGTACTGTATGTGATCAGCTGATTGAAATTATTACCGCTAATTACCAATACTGGTAACCTGTAGATTAGCCCCATGCTCATCATTCATCTGTTGACCATTTACCTGCTGTATCTTCTGCCCTGTCATCCTTTTCACTAAACTGTAATTGAATCCCCCAGACTTTGTTTTCAGTCTGCTAATTCAAGGACATGAAATTCAAGCTGAGACCACCAGGATAAAAGCTGAACAGCTATGTATTGCTACACAACAAATGCGCATTGTATGATGTGTTTTAGGACCAGTGTTACATTGTCATGCACTCAGTTGGCTCAGTACATTTCGTACTTAATGAAGCAAGGACCATGATTTGTTAAACTTCAATTTGTTAATCTTAAAGAGCTGGAGGTTAAAATTTCTCTGACCTTTGGATAAATAGCATTAAGTGGAAGTAAAATTTGTTTTCTTGACAACATAATCTAATTTTTCAGTTGGTCAATACTTTTTTAAATTGGCATAAATGATAACAAAACATATAACTCATTGTGTAATTCAGATGTCCTTACTGTTGGTACTTTATTGCTGTACTTTTCTACAGTTTTCTATTGAGCAAAAATTTAGCAAGTCTTTAAAATAACACAATAACAGCCTATCCCAGCTGTCATTGGGCGAGAGGCAGGGTACAACCCTTCACGCTCACACTCATACCTAGGGGCAATTTAGGGCTCTAATTTTGTAGACCAGGTGCAGGCGCGGCACACCTACCCTGCACTGCGTCTGTGCCGATAATTGTGTCCAGCGCACTTTGCAAGTTTCCTGCATGGCGCAGAGGTGCAACTGCGCCTTATTCCCTGCCCCTCGGCGCAAGTGCCACAGAAGGGGGAGACTAGGCGTGAATAGGTTTAACACAGCTGATTGTTGACTCCACCAATCAAATGAATGCCTCTCCTTGCCAGGTGCAGTGACAATTTCAATCTGTCCCTCATTGACTCCAGCCTCTGGCTGGCGGATGCAGCTGTCCTCCCCTGGTCTGAATCCCCAGACAAGGAGAGAAAAGGCGCTCCTCAGCCTTACTCCTCCCTTCACCAACCAGCAGTCCAAGAGGAGGAAAAGGAGGGAGACGCGTTTAGATGAAATTAATTTTTCCCATGAATGATTTTGTTGATTTTGATTTGATACAAAAACAGCCTACTAAGGAGTTACTAATATTTTCAGTCAAGTTTTCCTAAATATTTTGAGAACTGCTGTCCAATGTAAAAATAAAAGGAGTTTTAATCATGTAAGGAGCAGGGCAAAAAGAAAGCTGTCAGATCAAAGAAGACACCCGAGGCAGCCCCCCCATCGGCCTCACAACGAGGTCAGGGGAGGGCATCGCATCCTCCATCCTCTCAATGATGCATTGAGGACTTTGGTGGGGTTGAAGTTGGGATCCTCCAGCTCCCTCCTTCTCCAACCAGCAGTCCAAGCACTGATATAATAATAATAATAATCACTTCCTCTTCAAAGGAGGAAGAGGAAGGAGACACGCTGAAAGACAATTTATTTTTCTCATCAATGATTATGTGTATTTTGAATGTGACTAAATAAATAATGGCAAAACAACATGTACTGTATAAACGGGAGGCATATAAGCACATTTAAGGACAGAGCTGCAGAGCCAGGTAGTTCTCTTCTTTCCCCCATGCTCTGCTGCTCTCCCTGCTGATACGACACATGCCGTTCTGCCTCTCTCCGTCATAAAGGCCCTTACACACCGAATGCTGTTTGCGCAGCGGCCACAGCGTGGAACAGCGCAGAGTGCGCACAGAGCCAGCGCTGAGTATGGCGGCTGCACGGTGTGTCGAGCACCAGTTGCTAAGCGACAGAGCAGGAAGTGTTCTTGGTGCACTTGGTTCGAAGAGTAGTGCATGATGCTCTTAACGTATATAATGTCAATGCTTTCAACTACATAGCAAAAATCTGTAGCTGTAATCCTGATGAGGAGGAGGACCAGAGCAGCAGCATAGGCCGCGGGGAGGAGAAAGATGTGGGTCCACCCGATCCTGATGGCAAGGCAGGTACTGGGGGAGTACTGGCTCGTTCGTGAGCTGCATTTTTACACGGAACGCTTCCAAATGTAATTTAGGCTGACCAAGGAGCATTTTGAGAGCCTGCTGTCCCGAGTTGGTCAAAGTCTGGTAAGAATGCAAACAAACTTAAGGCAGCCATTCTCTTACAACACAGTTCAGCTCTGTATCCACGGCCACTTTTTTTTTCTGAACTGGCCTCTCCTATTGGATGCGCTAAGATGTCGTCACAGCATGCTTCGCCAGAATTGAACATTTTTCAATTCCTGCGCTGCCGCCTTGCTACGCGGCAGGTGCCCCCCTTGCGCGACGCTGAACTCCGCACACCGCGGAGGTAACACATACACAATGAATGGGTTTGCCGCCGACCGCCTGCGCTTGCTGCGTTTGGTGTGTAGGGGCCTTAAGTCCTGTAATGTATCCTCCATAAGGACAAAGTCACATCCACAATGTAACGCTGTTATGTGGCATGCAACATGCGACAAAGAATGCACTGACACTAGAAACCTGCCTGTGAGGCTTTGGTCACATGTGCGCCTGTCACCAAATTACAAAAGCTGTGGAGGATGCGCTTCACCTGCGCAGAGGATAGACCAGGTTGGAGCTGGCGAGCTTTCAGTGCACCTTCCGCGCAGTTTTTCGGCAAGAAATTGTCACTGCGCCAACCCGAATCTGTTGGCACCTCCCCCTGGTGCGCCATCACACCCATCTCGGCGCAGCTAGTCTACTAAATTGCCAAATTGGCTGTGCACGGCGGTGCACCAGACGAAATTGTCAGTGCACTGGGTGCACCAGGCTCTGTGCATCCTGCATCACCCTGCGCTGCACTACGAAATTAGGGCCCTTAGAGTCACCAGTTAACCCAAGGAGCATGTTTTTGGTCTCTGGGAGGAAGCCAGAGTGCCCGGAGAGAACCCACAAATGCACGGGAAGGAAATGCAAACTTCACACGGTAGGGCCTCTGTCTGACCTGGTAATCGAACTGGGAACCATCTTGCTGTGAGGCACATGCACTACCTGCTTTACTTCCTTGCCGCCCATAAAAATAATAATCATGCTTCAAATTTTTATAGTGCTTTTCAAAAAAGATTTAAAGACGCTTTACAGAGGATAACAACAAAACATAAAAAAAACTATGAGTGGTTAAGAGTCACTCCCGCCCAGGAGGAGTAGCTGTTGCTTCGGCAGTAGCTAATGGGGATCCAAAATAAAATGAATAAATATGCATTTTTGGACAGGTAAGTTTTCAGTGATTGTTTGAATGACAGCAGGGAGTCCGAGTTTCTGATGTGGAAGGGGATTGAGTTCTGGAGGGTTGGGGCGGCGATGCTGAAAGCTCAGTCCCCCAAGGTCTGGTGCTTAGATCATGTGATAGACGAGAGGAGGTTAGAGTCGGCGGGGGGAGGCTGCAGGAGGGGTAGTGGGGCTGAAGGAGGACTGTTAGGTAGGGAGGGGCCTGGTTTTGGAGGGCTTTGTGTGTGATCAACAAGACTTTGAAGTGGATGCGCTGTTTTATGGGGAGCCAGTGGAGCTGTTCGACGACAGGAGTGATGTGGTCTCCGGAGCAGGTATGAGTTAGGAGGCGGATGGTGGAGTTCTGGATGTATTGCAGTTTTTGTAAATCGGAGGAAAGGGGATCACAGAGAAGACTATTGCAATTAAAGCTGCAAGCAGCATTGGACGGGTCCTCGCTGTCTCGCAGGTCCCTTATGCCCCGTTGACCTCCATTTTCATGGTTTCATCAGCTTAGTGGTCATGGGTCTCAGCCTGAGATTTGTGGTTCTTGATGAGACAAACATTTTGATGTTGGTTTCATCTCTCTACTACATTCCCAGAGGAAGTTACAGCCATTTTAGTGTTTTTTGACCATAGGTGGCGCTAGACAGCACATTTTGGCATGTTGGGGTTATTTTTATCATTGTATAAGTTCTTTTACATCATTTGGCATGTGTGTCTGTTTTGGTCTGGCTCTGAGCTTGTTTGGGGGGTGAAATCATTGTGCAAAGTGGGGATTATCGAGTGAGCTTTTATTTTGAAGGGCATATTTCCGACTTCCTGTTTGAGGTATTTCAGTAATGTCAGTGATTTGTCTGTCTTGAAGTGTCCTTGCCCTTTGGGCAAGGACCTCTTCTTTTGGTATTTTTGGGGTTCAGTTTGATCACAGATAGACCCTGCTTTAGTTTTTTCTCTGTCATAGAACAGCTGCAGTGAACCTGTCAATCAGTGAGTGACATCATCAGCTGTGAACATCAAGGGCAGATTCGAATTCCATCACTCTGAGGAGCTGCGCCCATGTGGAAATTTTTGTAAACAACTCCTCATAGTTTCCACAATTTTGACCTAATCTCTCAAAAAATATGACCTTTTGTGTGAAATTTTGTCAGAATCCAACCATGTCATTTTTAAATCCATAGGAGTTATTGTTTTCTCTGTACATGCCCAACTGTCACAGGATGTCCAATTCTGAGATTTCCGCTCCTATTCATTTGATAGGGGAGGCAGGGAGGGCTTCTCTGGGGTTCACAAACTTTAAGGGCTTGTCATTCGGAAACCGTTTGAGAAACAACGAATCCCTTCATAACTTTTGTTCATCAATGT
Organism: Scarus forsteni; assembly: GCA_036419115.1. Taxonomy (NCBI): domain Eukaryota; kingdom Metazoa; phylum Chordata; class Actinopteri; order Labriformes; family Labridae; genus Scarus; species Scarus forsteni. The sequence continues at coordinate 3,038,113 of JAZDUH010000461.1, forward strand.
CTCCTCTCTCATCTCTCCGCATTTCAAGCTGATACCATTTACGGTGTCGGAGAAGATAATTTTTCCGTGGGACCTATTTTTCACCTGAAATTTTACTTTGAAGGGCAAATTGCCAACTTCCTGTTTGAGATAGGTCAGGGGTATCAGCGCGAGATTTGTGGGTCTTGATGAGACGAACATTTTGATGTTGGTTTCATCTCTCTACTACATTCCTAGTGGCCGTGAGGTCCATTTTTGGTTTTCCAGGTGGCGCTAGAGAGCACATTTTGGCATGTTGGGGGTTAATTTTTCCATTTTATAAAATTTTTTACTGATTCTGAGGTGATTGCCAAATTTGGTGAGTTTTCGAGCATGTTTAGGGGGTCAAATTAAGGTTTATTTGCCCCCCTCGTGAAATAATCCAAAGCAGGAACAATAGAGTCCTCGCCCTTCGGGCGAGGACCTCTCTTGCTCTAGCAAGAGGGGGCCTTCCCCTTGGGCGAGGACCCTAATAATTGAGTCTGGATGGCATGGATATGTGTTTTTCTCCAGCAGAGGTAGAGAGTGTGAGACGGAGACGGGTGATGTTGCGTGAATGAAAAAAGGCTGTTTTTGTGACGAATGTGGGGTTTAAATGACAGAGTGGGGTCAAAGGTAAGTCCAAGGCTTCTGATTTGTAGAGAGGGGGTGACAGTGTGGTTGTTGATGGTGAGGGAGAAGTTCTGAGTGGAAGAGAGGAGGGATTTGGGGCCAATGATCATGACTTCAGATTTATTACAGTTGAGTTTTAGGAAGTTTGAAGTCATCCAGAGTTTTATTTCCAAGATGCAGCTGGTGATGGATGATATGGTTGTTGGGGAGATGGATTTGGTTGAGAGGTAGAGTTGGGTGTTGTCTGTGTAGCTGTGGATGTGATGTAGAGGATGACATTATTCAGGAATTTCCGTGGGTCAAGTGATTCCTGTTGGAATCCCACAGGATGGGAGTCATTTTTTAATTAATCTCGTGTTCAGGACGGGACGGGAAAAAAGAAACGGGAGCAGGCAAGAGCAGGAACGACATTAACAGATGATCATTTTCAGCCGTGTTAAACAACCAGATGAACAGATGCGTCCATTTTGTAGTCATTTCTCAGTGAGAGCCAACACTCTTGACCACGCTAGCAACACAAAAGAACTACAAAAGTGGTTTGACTTCCTGTCACCACTGGAAGTGAAAGCCGACCTGGAGGGGCTGCTGGCGACACACAAAACAAAACAACATTGAGGGAGAAGACGACATGTTGAAAAGAGAGCTGTTTACACCGAAAGAATGTCAGAAAAATGGCCTTTTGTATGCACTGCACTTTAACCTAAAATAAAAGATGCAACATTTTTAACATGTTTGATTTTATTCAAACGGAAACAGGGCAGGAGTGGGAGTAATTTTGAGTGGGAGCGGGATGGGAATGGGAGTCATTCTACAGGAGTGGGTAGGGACAGGATTAATTTTTTTACTCTGGCCCGGGATTGGGACGGGACAGGATTTTTTTCTCTGGGAGCGGGGCGGAACAGGAGTGAAAATCCGCTCCCGTGTCATGCACTAAAGTGAAGTCCATGTTTGTGTATGATGTGTCCAAGGAGCAGCATGTACAAAATGAACAGAAGCGGACCAAGCACTGAACCTTGGGGTACCCCATGAGTAGCAGGGATGGTGTGGGATGAGCAGTTGTTGATGGAGATGTAGTGAGATCGTGAGATAGGAGTTGAACCAGGAAAGGACTGACCCAGAATTATCAGTGGACTGAAGATGGAGGAGGAGGGATTTTTTTATTATTTTTGCTTAATTCATGATGATATCCACAAACAACACATGCCCATTTCAAGCATAAAAATATTCAGCAGGAGTAAATAGCTAGTATGGAACTACAACATGGCACCACCTTGAAATCGTGACAGATAGTCTGTGTCAAAGAAGTAAAGCATCTGATAAAGTGTCATATTCTTTAAAATACAAACATTGATACTTGGAGCCAACATAGTTATTACTGGATTGACAATGGAGTCTCAATACAACTATGTGTTGATGTTTTGTCACACACCGTATGGCTGACTAAAAAAGGGTATATCACTTTCTGCTGAAGCAGAATTGCACATGTCTTTCTTGACTTGATTTTCTCCTGGTGTTCTCTGGAACAATGATGGTGGCCTACTTGGGTTTTATTGATTAATGAAGCTATAACCTGCATGCACCCCACTTAATCATCTGCGAACCTCACAAACAAACATTTTTGAGACATTCTTTTTCAGAGGTTATTTTGTCCTATTGGTAATTTATTAGAAGCCTTTTCTTCAACACTGCTCTGCATCTGGTCCTCAAATTTATCCCCACATTTCAAGCATGTGAAGACACATTTTTTGTGATGCAAAAAAACTGTTTATTACGCTTAAATCCAGCACAATGGATTTTACACATTTACCCTTATTTGACTTGTAGCCCATGAAAGAGCAGTACTCCTAAGCAGTATATATTTTTGAGATGTGATAGAGAGCTGTGGTCAATCTCCACTGATGCAATGAGCTCAATGAAATGAACCTCACTGTAGACAGAGAGAGAGGGCGTATCAGTGCATCACCCCTCAGAATAGTTCCTGTTTGTTTTTATGGCCTTTTGAATTCAAAGCCACGCAGCACTCTACACTTTACTGCACAGCGATGATGATGATGATGATGATGGTGATGATGATGATGATGATGATGATGATGATAATGATAATGATGATGATGATGATTGCAAATATTCAGGGGGCTGTGATTGGACAAATACCTTGAAACTCTCCTGTATTATCTCCTGTTTTTTATTGTCTAATTTTCTTTTTCTTTAACTGTTCGACCATCCTGTATTTCTTCATCTAGCTTCTCTCTACCACCTCTCCTCTTTTTATCTGCTCTCTCTACATCTACTCCCTTTCTTTTCTTTGCATATGTTGCACTCTTTGCTCTTCTTTCTCTCTTCTGATGCAGTTATTAGCTTGTCAATTGTAACCTGCTCTCACAAGTGCAGTGCTGTCCATTCTAAAGTACAGCCACCCCCTTCCTAATCTATCTCTACACATCTATGTCCCACTATCTCCATCTGCAGGTCTCTCAGACCTGAGTTCAGATCACTACATTATAAATAAAATAGAAACCTGTATACAAATACTGTATGTTAAGATCATCTAACTTAGACCTGCCTGCGCCGCGCGGACTGGGTGTGACCTGCGCACTTTGCAAGTTTCCTGCAGTGCCAAGAGAGGCGCACTCATGGCGCACAGGGGCGCAGAGGTTGCGCGTCCACGCCCACGTCTCTGCCTCTCCGTGCAAATGTCAGAATAGGAGGAGAATAGAAGTGAGTGGGATTTACACAGCCGATCGCTGTCTTCACCAATCAAATGAGCGCCTCTCCTCGCCTTTAAATGCGCTGCGGCTGAGGCGCAGCGTCTGATTGGTCTGAATTATCCCCGCCACTGCGGAAACAGTGTGCTGGAAAGACCCAGCAGTGGAGACGCTGGCTGAATCTCAATCTCCTCCCTAAACCCTGAGCCCTGAGCCCTCAATGACTTAAGTCCCTGCACCTGGAAAGTGATTGAGTGCATGAGGCTGCAAGGGCTTGAAGTGCAATGGGCAGGAATGGGACAGCCCTTTGTTTTTATTGACAGCAATCATGAAAGAGATGACATAAACTGCCACCTTTTTTTTTACTTTTAACATTTTTTTTATTTATGTGAAACACATACACCAATACGCAAAGATTTTGAACACCGCGTATATAGAAACTTTACATTATATACATATTTATATGTATATATACATATGCATAGATACAAAAGTACAAGAAGGATCTATAAAATGATCAGACTTAATGATTCCATAATGTTCAGAGTATTGTTTTTTTGGTATTTTTTGTGTCCATTTACACTTACATAAATTTAACATTTCCCATATACAATATTGTAGTATAACTAAATAAAGAAAATAAATCTTCTGACATTTTCTATTTTCACTCATAAAAGTATAAAACATCCTTTTCTTTAAGTTGAACTGTGGACCTGGTTTGTGCATTAAAGAGTTGCTCTACACCTGACCAAAATGCACAGCTATATAAACATTCAAAAAACAAATGGCAAAAAGTTTCAATAGCATAGTAACAAAACACTGCATCTCATGACTCCAAACCTAGCAACATCTTGAAAAGTTTGATTCATTATTCCTTTTTTAATTTAACAGTAAACTTCATTTTATTTTTGCAAAATATAATGAACAAACATTCTCGATGGGAAACAAAGGTGCTTTGTTACCTCGACAGCTCAAATACAAATAAGTATAACAAATTAACAATAAATTCGATTTTTAAAATGAGTGGTAGAGTTTCCTCATATGTTTATTGGTAGATTGTTTGCTTATTAACTACACATACAATATGATCTGTGATGAATATTGTATGATCTCCTCCCCATTTCACTAATGTCAAGAGAACATAAGTGCATTATTTTTATTTCTAATTTTATTTTAATATTTTTATTTTATTTATATTTATGCATTTTTATTAATAGTTTTATTTTGGTCTATCTTTTCTTCTCATATATCTTTGTCCCTGGTTGAGTTTTTCTCCAAGGCATTAATAAAGTACTATCAAATCTAAAGTAATCTATTCAAACACAATTGTGAACTTTTAAGGCGTGACTGGGATTTCATATTTTAGCGACTGCCAGCTGGTTGCTCCAGGAGACTCCTGCCACACGTCACAACGCGATGAACTCTGGGTAATTCCCTCACGGTAAGTCTGCATTGATGCCCACTCACGGAAAGGGCGCATGAAGGGCTCAAAAAGTCAGCGAGAGATCCCTCACACACTTTGTGATTTGGCAGTGGGACAGCCCTGAGCCCTCACGGACTCTGCGGAAGCGCGCCTCAAAGTCAGTGAGTGTGTGAGGGTGTACATTGGGATTGGGCCGCTGTCACTTCAGCAGGAGAATGGACAGCAGGGCGCGTCACCGTGTGGGCCAGCTCCCGGGACAGATGTAATCTGTTCCTTTGTCATTAATAAGAGTAAAAAAAATTAGAGACAGTTTAACACCCGCTGTCTTATCCATTCATAATGCTTGTGATCCACCTGCACTCCTGGTTTGTCATCGCCAAATAGCACAGCCTTTAGTGATAAACTGTATACTCTACCGGTGTCTCCTCCTCATCCTCCTTGCAATAATGTTCTCCATCTTTTTAGATCACATTAAAAATAAAGACTAAAATAGAGGAATATGGGAAATAACAGGTAAATCCAGAGTAACATGCATTTATTTTATCTCTTTTTTCTCCGTCTTTTTTCTCATTTTTTTCTTTGAATTTAATGAAATGAGAGAAGCCAGATATATACCCAGTATCAGATGTAAAGGGTGTTTATTGTTTACTTGTAAGATGTGCATCAAACTTCCAGCTGCCGTCAGGTTAAGTTTCTTTATGACAAACGGCTTTAATCCAACATCAGATGTGATGGGACAGTTAATATAGATACAGATGTACAGTATATGCTGGTTCAGACGAGGACATTAAATAGTGATTGCTGTGATTGTTTAATGCATTAAAATGTGCCTGACACTCTGGAAACCTGCCTCTGAGGCGTGCGCACATGTGCGCTTGTCACCAAATTACAGCTGCAGAGGGTGCGCTCCGCCCTGCGCCGAGGTTAGACCAGGTTGAAGCTGGCGAGCTTTCAGCGCACTTTCTGCACTGTTTTTGGCACGAAATTGTCACTGCGCCAACATGAATCTGCCGACACCTCCCCCTGGTGCGCCATCACCTCCTCTTGGTGCGCTGTCACACCCACCTCTGCGCAGACAGTCTACCAAATTGTCAAATTGGCAGCGCACGGCGGTGCGCCGCACGAAATTAACACTGCGCGGGGTGCGCCAGGCTTGCGCCCCCTGCGCTGCGCCACGAAATTAGAGCCCATAGTGTCAATAACACATGGTGATGCTGCTCATTGCCTGGAATAGATGGAACAATGTGTCTGCCAGTGTTGGGAGTAACGGCATTAGAAATAGCGGAAATAGCGGTGTTACTAACGCTGTTATTTTTTTCCCAGTAACAGATAATCTAATTAATTACTTTTCATGCTTAACAACGCCGTTACCGTTACCGTTACCGACAGTGAAATGTGGTGCGTTACTTTGCACCGACTTCTTTTTTTTTTGTAAGGCATTTTTTTTGGCATTTTGTGCCTTTATTGATAGGAGAGAGACAGTGGACAGGCCCGTGAAAGGGGGCGAGAGAGCAGGGGAAGACACCCCGCAAACTGGTCACAGGCGGGACCCGAACCCGGACCGGCAGAAGCAAGCACATGGGGTACCTGGTTGCTAACCACTCCGCCAAACCAGCACCCCCGTGCACCGATTTCTAACGGCTGTGATTCGACCTGCGTCACTCAGCCAGACACAGACAGGAGCTGCACTGTTGACAGACACACAGGAGAACGCAATGCCAGAGTTGCCAGGTCCGCTTATTATAAGCGACTTTTGGCTTCTTCTTTTTCTAAATTACATGTGCATATTTGGAGTTGTGGGTCGCACTTTTTTGGGCTTGTTGTGCCTCCAAACCCAGGAGGAATCTGTTGCATGATCTACCGTCAATAAAAACCCTATTCAGAAGTTATTAAAATTATTTTATCCCACCCTAGATAAAAGGATGTTTAATAAGTAAATTAAGAGACAACAAAGAAGAAATATGACTTTGAAATTGAAATGTAACATAGATGAAAATTAAAACACGCTTCATGTCAGTTTCTCTCTTTAAAAATGTTTATTTCAATTGCAAAAATCTGGCAACAGATCTGCAGCAATGGCGAGTCTGAAGCGGTCTGTGGATTTAAAACTGCTGTTTTCAGGATGGAAGTACAAGAAGTTAAAGGCAAGAACACACAAGTGAAGTGTACATTATGTCCTAAGCAAAGTGTTTGTCTGTTGTAAGTAAATCTAAAAGCTAGTGCCCAAAAACACAGAGAATTCCGCTGATGCTGTCGGCGCTGCTTTGGCAGGTCAGGTAACAACACGGAGGGAGAGAAAGATGAAGCCAAACCGTTCAAGCAGCAAAAGCTTTTTCAAAAATGTAATGCATCGGTTACGTTACCTGGTAACTAATTACAGTTATGAAGGAGTAATTCCATTAGTAATTCAATTAGTTTTTTGGGAAAGTAACTAGTACCTATAACTACTTACTTTTTTAAAATAACACTGCCCAATAATAAATGCCCAACACTGGTGTCTGCTCCTCAGTAGAGCAGCTGTGGTCCCTCCCAGGCGGAGGCGCACATTGCAATTTGCAATGTTTGGCCTCTGAAAGTAAAAGTGAGGCAGTTGGAGCCTGCTCAGACACTACAGCAGAGGTTTTTCCCCTCAAAACGGACAAATTCTGAAGTCTGGTGGAAGTTTGGATTTTACAAGGATGCCGATGGTAAACTGATTGAAGACAGTCCGTGTATAAAACACAAAGCTGCAGCGGAAGAAACAGATGCACATGTCTTAAATTCCTGTTACTCCTTGTGTAAATGAGCTGACTGAGCCGGAGAGAGTGAGATGATTCAGAGAGCTATACCTGAGTGAATTAAAAGGGGTTAATCAGTAGTGTCTGTGTGAATAATGTATAAATGCTTTAAATAATAGCATAAGTAGTGCTGTCAGTGGATTAAAAAAAATGAGCGATTAATTAATTATGACCTGTAATTAATTAATCTAATTAATCTATTTTTTTAATCTTACTCAAAAAGTGCTTAAAAAAGCCTCAAATTGAGGTATTTTCATTGAAATTCATCAGATTATTGTGGCAGAACAAAAGATTGGTCTCCACCCCCCAAAAAACTAGGCACAATACATAAAAACTCTACAGCTTTAAAAGTTCTCTCCGTGGAGGCAGCAAGATCTGCAGTTTTGTCAGAAATGGACTCGATGACTCTTTTAAAAGAGGAGCAAAGAATGTCACTTCACAGTGTCTTATGGGAAATACTGTTTTTTTTACTCTTCTCCTAACGGGAGATCACTGCTGGGACACAGAGAGATGTGGAACTGTTGCGCTAACAATGCCGAGCTGTAGTCATGGTTACCCTACGATAACAAATATGCTCTCCTCAAAAGTTTACCAGGAGAACGTGGTGGGTATTGTCTTTGACGAGATTCATGTCACATGTGGCAGATGATTAATGTAAGATAAGATGATAGTCTTAGGACTGAAGTACTTGTAGTTTGAGCTTAAAGCCAACAACAGGGTCGAGCTGCTATGTCATTCTGTGGCTTGATATGATTGGTCTGCGAAGAGTGTGATGATCGGACCGATTGTCCGATCAAGAGCTGCCCTGGTATTAAATAATTATGAGATAAAAAAGTCATAATTATGAGATAAAAATCAAAATTATGAGATAAAAAGTCATAATTATGAGATAAAGAGTCAATATTGTGAGATAAAAAGTCATAATTATGAGATAATAAAGTCATAATTATGAGATAAAAAGTCAAAATTATGAGATAAAAAGTCATAATTATGAGATGAAATCAAGATTATGAGATAAAAAGTCATAATTATGAGATAATAAAGTCATAATTATGAGATAAAGTGTCAAAATTATTAGAAAAAAAGTCATAATTATGAGACAAAGAGTCAAAATTATGGCATAAAAAGTCATAATTATGAGATAGAAATCAAAATTATGAGATAAAAAGTCATACTTATGAGATGAAGAATCATAATTATGAGATAAAAATCCAAATTGAGATAAAAAGTAAAAATTATGAGATAAAGAATAAAAATTATGAGATAAAAAGTCATAATTATGAGATAAAGAGTCAAAATTATGAGACAAAAAGTCATAATTATGAGATAATAAAGTCATGATTATGAGATAAAGATTAAAAAAGTGAGATAAAATGTCATAATTATGAGATAAGAGTCAAAATTATGAGATAAAAAGTCATAATTATGAGATAGAAATCAAAATTATGGGATAAAAAGTCATAATTATGAGATAAAGAATTATAATTATGAGAGAAAAATCCAAATTATGAGATAAAAAGTCAAAATTATGAGATAAAGAATAAAAATTATGACATAAAAAGTCATATTTATGAGATAAAAAGTCAAAATTATGAGATAAAAATCCAAATTATCAGATGAATAGTCATGATTATGAGATAAAAAGTCAAAATTATGAGATAAAAATACAAATTATGAGATAAAAATCCAAATTATTAGATAAAAATTCATAATTATGAGATAAAAAGTCATAATTATGAGATAAAAAGTCAAACTTATGAGATAAAGAATCAAAATTATGAGATAATAAAGTCATAATTATAAGATAAAAAGTCAAAATTTTGAGATAAAAAGTCATAATTATGAGATAAAAAGTCAATTTTATGAGATAAAAAGTCAAAATTATGAGATAAAAATCCAAATTATGAGATAAAATTCAAAATTATGAGATAAAAAGTCATAATTATGAGATAAAAAGTGAAAATTATGAGATAAAAAGGCATAATTATGAGATAAAATCAAAATTATGACAAAAAGAGTTAAAATTATGAGATAAAAATCCAAATTATGAGATAAAAATCAAAATTATGAGATAATAAAGTCATAATTATGAGATAAAAAGTCATAATTATGAGATAATAAAGTCATAATTATGAGATAAAAAGTCAAAATTAAGAGATAAAAAGTCATAATAATGAGACAATATCAAAATTATGAGATAAAAAGTCATAATTATGAGATAAAAAGTCATAATTATGAGATATTGAAGTCATAATTATGAGATAAAGAGTCATAATTATGAGATAAAGAGTCCAAATTAAGAGATAAAAATCTAAATTACGAGATAAAAATCAAAATTATGAGATAAAAAGTCATAATTATGAGAAAAAAGATGCAAAATTATGAGACAAAAAGTCATAATTATGAGTTAAAGAGTCAAAATTATGAGATAAAAAGTCCAAATTATGGGATAAAAATAAAAATTATGAGACAAAAAGTCAAAATTATGAGATAAAAAGTCATAATTATGAGATAAAGAGTCAAAATTATGAGACAAAAATCTAAATTACGAGAGAAAAATCAAAATTATGAGATAAAAAGTCATAATTATGAGATAAAAAGTCATAATTATGAGACAAAGAGTCAAAATTATGGCATAAAAAGTCATAATTATGAGAAAGAAATCAAAATTATGAGATAAAAAAGTCATACTAATGAGATGAAGAATCATAATTATGAGATAAAAAGTCCAAATTATGAGATAAAAAGTAAAAAATTATGAGATAAAGAATAAAAATTATGAGATAAAAAGTCATAATTATGAGATAAAGAGTCAAAATTATGAGACAAAAAGTCATAATTATTAGATAATAAAGTCATGATTATGAGATAAAGATTAAAAATATGAGATAAAAAGTCATAATTATGAGATAAGAGTCAAAATTATGGGATAAAAAGTCATAATTATGAGATAAAGAGTCAAAATTATGAGATAATAAAGTCATAATTATGAGATAAAAAGTCATAATTATGAGATAAAAAGTGAAAATTATGAGATTAAAAGGCATAATTATGAGATAAAATCAAAATTATGAGATAAAGAGTCAAAATTATGAGATAAAAATCCAAATTATGAGATAAAAATCAAAATTATGAGATAAAATCCAAATTATGAGATAAAGAGTCAAAATTATGAGATAATAAAGTCATAATTATGAGATAAAAAGTCATAATTATGAGATAATAAAGTCATAATTATGAGATAAAGAGTCAAAATTATGAGATAAAAAGTCATAATTACGAGATAAAATCAAAATTATGAGATAAAAAGTCATAATTATGAGATAAAAAGTCATAATTATGAGATAATAAAGTCATAATTATGAGATAAAGAGTCATAATTATGAGAGAAAGAGTCCAAATTATGAGATAAAAATCAAAATTATGAGATAAAATCCAAATTATGAGATAAAGAGTCATAAATATGAGATAAAAAGTCATAATTATGAGATAAAGAGTCAAAATTATGAGATAAAAAGTCATAATTATGAGATAAAGAGTCAAAATTATGAGACAAAAAAGTCAAATTACGAGAGAAAAATCAAAATTATGAGATAAAAAGTCATAATTATGAGAAAAAAAAGTCATAATTATGAGACAAAGAGTCAAAAATTATGAGATAAAAAGTCATAATTATGAGATAGAAATCAAAATTATGAGATAAAAACTCATAAATTATGAGATAAAGAATCATAATTATGAGATAGAAAGCAAAAGTATGGGATAAAAAGTTATAATTATGAGATAAAGAATTATAATTATGAGATAAAATTCCAAATTATGAGATAAAAAGTCAAAATTATGGGATAAAGAATAAAAATTATGACATAAAAAGTCATATTTATGAGATAAAAAGTCAAAAATTATGAGATAAAAATCCATAATTATCAGATGAATAGTCATAATTATGAGATAAAAAGTCAAAATTATGAGATAAAAATCAAATTATGAGATAAAAATCAAATTATTAGATAAAAACTCATAATTATGAGATTAAAAGTCATAATTATGAGATAAAAATCCAAATTATGAGATAAAAAGTCAAACTTATGAGATAAAGAATCAAAATTATGAGATAAAAAAGTCAATTTTATGAGATAAAAAGTCAAAATTTTGAGATAAAAAGTCATAATTATGAGATAAAAAGTCAATTTTATGAGATAAAGAATCAAAATTATGAGATAATAAAGTCATAATTATAAGATAAAAAGTCAAAATTTTGAGATAAAAAGTCATAATTATGAGATAAAAAGTCAATTTTATGAGATAAAAAGTCAAAATTATGAGATAAAATCAAAATTATGACAAAAAGAGTTAAAATTATGAGATAAAAATCCAAATTATGAGATAAAGAATCAAAATTATGAGATAAAAAAGTCAATTTTATGAGATAAAAAGTCAAAATTTTGAGATAAAAAGTCATAATTATGAGATAAAAAGTCAAAATTATGAGATAAAAAGTCATAATAATGAGACAATATCAAAATTATGAGATAAAAAGTCATAATTATGAGATAAAAAGTCATAATTATGAGATATTGAAGTCATAATTATGAGATAAAGAGTCATAATTATGAGATAAAGAGTCCAAATTAAGAGATAAAAATCTAAATTACGAGATAAAAATCAAAATTATGAGATAAAAAGTCATAATTATGACAAAAAAGATGCAAAATTATGAGACAAAAAGTCATAATTATGAGTTAAAGAGTCAAAATTATGAGATAAAAAGTCCAAATTATGGGATAAAAATAAAAATTATGAGACAAAAAGTCAAAATTATGAGATAAAAAGTCATAATTATGAGATAAAGAGTCAAAATTATGAGACAAAAATCTAAATTACGAGAGAAAAATCAAAATTATGAGATAAAAAGTCATAATTATGAGAAAAAAAGTCATAATTATGAGACAAAGAGTCAAAATTATGGCATAAAAAGTCATAATTATGAGATAGAAATCAAAATTATGAGATAAAAACTCATACTTATGAGATGAAGAATCATAATTATGAGATAAAAATCCAAATTATGAGATAAAAAGTAAAAATTATGAGATAAAGAATAAAAATTATGAGATAAAAAGTCATAATTATGAGATAAAGAGTCAAAATTATGAGACAAAAAGTCATAATTATTAGATAATAAAGTCATGATTATGAGATAAAGATTAAAAATATGAGATAAAAAGTCATAATTATGAGATAAGAGTCAAAATTATGGGATAAAAAGTCATAATTATGAGATAAAGAGTCAAAATTATGAGATAAAAATCCAAATTATGAGATAATAAAGTCATAATTATGAGATAAAAAGTCATAATTATGAGATAAAAAGTGAAAATTATGAGATTAAAAGGCATAATTATGAGATAAAATCAAAATTATGAGATAAAGAGTCAAAATTATGAGATAAAAATCCAAATTATGAGATAAAAATCAAAATTATGAGATAAAATCCAAATTATGAGATAAAGAGTCAAAATTATGAGATAATAAAGTCATAATTATGAGAAAAAGTGTCAAAATTATGAGATAAAAAGTCATAATTATGAGATAAAGAGTCAAAACTATGAGATAAAAATCCAAATTATGAGATAAATTTCAAAATTATGAGATAAAAAGTCATAATTATGAGATAAAAAGTGAAAATTATGAGATAAAAGGCATAATTATGAGATAAAATCAAAATTATGAGATAAAGAGTCAAAATTATGAGATAAAAATCCAAATTATGAGATAAAATCCAAATTATGAGATAAAGAGTCAAAATTATGATATAATAAAGTCATAATTATGAGATAAAAAGTCATAATTATGAGATAATAAAGTCATAATTATGAGATAAAGAGTCAAAATTATGAGATAAAAAGTCATAATTACGAGATAAAATCAAAATTATGAGATAAAAAGTCATAATTATGAGATAAAAAGTCATAATTATGAGATAATAAAGTCATAATTATGAGATAAAGAGTCATAATTATGAGAGAAAGAGTCCAAATTATGAGATAAAAATCTAAATTATGAGATAAAAAGTCATAATTATGAGAAAAAAGATGCAAAATTATGAGACAAAAAGTCATAATTATGAGTTAAAGAGTCAAAATTATGAGATAAAAAGTCATAATCATGAGATAAAGAGTCAAAATTATGAGACAAAAATCTAAATTACGAGAGAAAAATCAAAATTATGAGATAAAAAGTCATAATTATGAGAAAAAAAGTCATAATTATGAGACAAAGAGTCAAAATTATGGCATAAAAAGTCATAATTATGAGATAGAAATCAAAATTATGAGATAAAAACTCATACTTATGAGATGAAGAATCATAATTATGAGATAGAAATCAAAATTATGGGATAAAAAGTTATAATTATGAGATAAAGAATTATAATTATGAGATAAAATTCCAAATTATGAGATAAAAAGTCAAAATTATGGGATAAAGAATAAAAATTATGACATAAAAAGTCATATTTATGAGATAAAAAGTCAAAATTATGAGATAAAAATCCAAATTATCAGATGAATAGTCATAATTATGAGATAAAAAGTCAAAATTATGAGATAAAAATACAAATTATGAGATAAAAATACAAATTATTAGATAAAAACTCATAATTATGAGATTAAAAGTCATAATTATGAGATAAAAATCCAAATTATGAGATAAAAAGTCAAACTTATGAGATAAAGAATCAAAATTATGAGATAAAAAAGTCAATTTTATGAGATAAAAAGTCAAAATTTTGAGATAAAAAGTCATAATTATGAGATAAAAAGTCAATTTTATGAGATAAAAAGTCAAAATTATGAGATAAAAATCCAAATTATGAGATAATTTTCAAAATTATGAGATAAAAAGTCATAATTATGAGATAAAAAGTGAAAATTATTAGATAAAAAGGCATAATTATGAGATAAAATCAAAATTATGACATAAAGAGTTAAAATTATTAGATAAAAATCCAAATTATGAGATAAAAATCAAAATTATGAGATAAAATCCAAATTATGAGATAAAGAGTCAAAATTATGAGATAATAAAGTCATAATTATGAGAAAAAAAGTCATAATTATGAGATAATAAAATCATAATTATGAGATAAAAAGTCAAAATTATGAGATAAAGTTATAATTATGAGAAAATATCAAAATTATGAAATAAAGAATCATAATTATGAGATAAAAATTCATAATTATGAGATATTAAAGTCAAAATTATGAGATAAAAAGTCAAAATTATGAGATAAAAATCCAAATTATGAGATAAATAGTCATAATTATGAGATAAAAAGTCAAAATTATGAGATAAAAATCCAAATTATGAGATTAAAAAATCCAAATTATGAGATAAAAACTCATAATTATGAGATAAAAAGACATAATTATGAGATAAAAATCCAACTTATGAGAGTAAAAGTCAAACTTATGAGATAAAGAATCAAAATTATGAGATAAAAAGTCATAATTATGAGATTAAGAGTCAAAATTATGAGATAAAAATCTAAATTACGAGATAAAAAATCAAAATTATGAGATAAAAAGTCATAATTATGAGAGAAAAGATGCAAAATTATGAGACAAAAAGTCATAATTATGAGTTAAAGAGTCAAAATTATGAGATAAAATCAAAATTATGAGATAAAAAGTCATAATTATGAGATAGAAATCAAAATTATGGGATAAAAAGTCATAATTATGAGATAAGGAATCATAATTATGAGATAAAAATCAAATTATGAGATAAAAAGTCAAAATTATGAGATAAAGAATAAAAATTATGAGATAAAAAGTCATATTATGAGATAAAAGTCAAAATTATGAGATAAAAATCCAAATTATGAGATAAATAGTCATAATTATGAGATAAAAAGTCAAAATTATGAGATAAAAATCCAAATTATGAGATTAAAAAATCCAAATTATGAGATAAAAACTCATAATTATGAGATAAAAAGACATAATTATGAGATAAAAATCCAACTTATGAGAGTAAAAGTCAAACTTATGAGATAAAGAATCAAAATTATGAGATAAAAAGTCATAATTATGAGATTAAGAGTCAAAATTATGAGATAAAAATCTAAATTACGAGATAAAAATCAAAATTATGAGATAAAAAGTCATAATTATGAGAGAAAAGATGCAAAATTATGAGACAAAAAGTCATAATTATGAGTTAAAGAGTCAAAATTATGAGATAAAAATCAAAATTATGAGATAAAAAGTCATAATTATGAGATAGAAATCAAAATTATGGGATAAAAAGTCATAATTATGAGATAAGGAATCATAATTATGAGATAAAAATCCAAATTATGAGATAAAAAGTCAAAATTATGAGATAAAGAATAAAAATTATGAGATAAAAAGTCATATTTTTGAGATAAAAAGTCAAAATTATGAGATAAAAATCCAAATTATGAGATAAATAGTCATAATTATGAGATAAAAAGTCAAAATTATGAGATAAAAATCCAAATTATGAGATTAAAAAATCCAAATTATGAGATAAAAACTCATAATTATGAGATAAAAAGACATAATTATGAGATAAAAATCCAACTTATGAGAGTAAAAGTCAAACTTATGAGATAAAGAATCAAAATTATGAGATAAAAAGTCAAAATTTTGAGATAAAAAGTCATAATTATGAGATAAAAAGTCAATTTTATGAGATAAAAAGTCATAATTATGAGATAAAAATCATAATTATGAGATAAAAGTCATAATTATGACGTAAAAATCTAAATTATGAGATAAAAAGTCATAATTATGAGATAAGGAGTCAAAATTATGAGATAAAAAGTCATAATTATTAGATAAAGAATTATAATTATGAGATAAAAATCCAAATTACGAGATAAAAAGTCAAAATTATGGGATAAAAAGTCATAATTATGGGAAAAAAGATGCAAAATTATGAGACAAAAAGTCATAATTATGAGTTAAAGAGTCAAAATTATGAGATAAAAATCAAAATTATGAGATAAAAATCAAAATTATGACATAAAAATCAAAATTATGAGATAAAAAGTCATAATTATGAGATTAAGAGTCAAAATTATGAGATAAAAATCTAAATTACGAGATAAAAATCAAAATTATGAGATAAAAAGTCATAATTATGAGAGAAAAGATGCAAAATTATGAGACAAAAAGTCATAATTATGAGTTAAAGAGTCAAAATTATGAGATAAAAATCAAAATTATGAGATAAAAAGTCATAATTATGAGATAGAAATCAAAATTATGGGATAAAAAGTCATAATTATGAGATAAGGAATCATAATTATGAGATAAAAATCCAAATTATGAGATAAAAAGTCAAAATTATGAGATAAAGAATAAAAATTATGAGATAAAAAGTCATATTTTTGAGATAAAAAGTCAAAATTATGAGATAAAAATCCAAATTATGAGATAAATAGTCATAATTATGAGATAAAAAGTCAAAATTATGAGATAAAAATCCAAATTATGAGATTAAAAAATCCAAATTATGAGATAAAAACTCATAATTATGAGATAAAAAGACATAATTATGAGATAAAAATCCAACTTATGAGAGTAAAAGTCAAACTTATGAGATAAAGAATCAAAATTATGAGATAAAAAGTCAAAATTTTGAGATAAAAAGTCATAATTATGAGATAAAAAGTCAATTTTATGAGATAAAAAGTCATAATTATGAGATAAAAATCATAATTATGAGATAAAAGTCATAATTATGACGTAAAAATCTAAATTATGAGATAAAAAGTCATAATTATGAGATAAGGAGTCAAAATTATGAGATAAAAAGTCATAATTATTAGATAAAGAATTATAATTATGAGATAAAAATCCAAATTACGAGATAAAAAGTCAAAATTATGGGATAAAAAGTAATAATTATGGGAAAAATGGTAGTAAACAGAATAGTTATCCTGAGTTTTTTTTCGATAACAACAGCAAAATGTACAACAAAGGTGATATTGTTGATAGCTTTAATAGATTCTTTGTTAACGTTGGTCCAGAACTGGCTGATAAAATTCCTGATCCTGGGACATCTGTTGATGGGAACAAATATCTCATTGATAGAGATCCTTGTTCCATGTTTCTCACAGCAGTAGAGGAGAAAGAAATTTTGGATATTGTTAACAAATGCAAATGCAAAACATCTACTGACTGTGATGACATTGACATGAGGACAATAAAAATGGTTTTCGATGGGATTTCCAAACCATTAACACACATTTTCAACTTATCATTCCAGACTGGTATATTTCCCAACAAAATGAAAATAGCAAAAGTCATACCGCTATACAAAACGGAAACAAACACCATTTCACAAACTACAGGCCTGTCTCCTTACTACCACAATTCTCCAAAATTCTCGAGAAACTCTTCAACAGCAGATTGGACAGCTTCATAGACAAATACTCACTACTCTCCGACTGTCAGTATGGGTTCAGAGCAAACAGATCAACTTCTCAGGCACTATTAGAATCATTAGAGGAAATAACAAATTCAATAGATCATAAAAAGCATGTAGTAGGAATATTCATTGACCTCAAAAAAGCATTTGACACTATCAATCACAACATCTTAATCAATAAACTGGAACAGTATGGGATTAGGGGTGTGGTATTGGACTGGGTAAGGAGCTATTTAAGGGGCAGAAAACAGTTTGTGAAATTGGATACATTTTGTTCCTCGGATTTAAACATTTTCTGTGGTGTTCCCCAGGGGTCAGTGTTGGGCCCAAAATTCTTTATCTTGTACATTAATGACATAGGCAAGGTATCCCATGCACTGACATTGATTTTATTTGCAGATGATACAAGCATTTTCCACTCAGGTGAGAACCTGAATGTCCTACTGAAAGAGATTGCCTTGGAATTGAACAGAATGAAAGTGTGGTTTGATAAGAACAAATTGTCATTAAACTTAGAAAAAACTAAAATTATGTTATTTGGTAACTGTAGAGGAAACATGACAGTGCAGTTAGAGATAGATGGGGTAGAAATTGAGAGAGTTACTCAAAATAAATTTCTGGGAATAACAATAGATGACAAACTAAATTGAAATTGTCACATTAAATATGTGCAGACCAAAATATCAAAAAGCATTTCAATTCTGAACAAAGCCAAGCAATTTCTGGATCATAAATCACTTCGCACTTTGTACTGTTCGTTGGTCTTACCATATTTAAGTTACTGTGCTGAGGTTTGGGGCAACACATACAAAAGTTCACTACATTCATTATCTGTACTTCAAAAGCGTGCTATAAGAATTATACATAAAGTTGGATATCTGGATCACACCACCCCATTATTTCTACGATCACATCTACTAAAATTTTCTGAAATTGTGGAATATCAAACAGCAATAATCATGTTCAAGGCAAAACACAATTTACTTCCTGCCAATATTCAAAAACTGTTTCGAGGACGTGATGGGGGCTATAATCTGAGGGGAGAGTTTAAACTTAAAACACTGGCTGTAAGAACAACAGTCAGGACATTTTCAATATCAATCTGTGGGGTTAAACTTTGGAACAGTCTGCCTGTGGAGCTAAAACAGGGCCTAAATGTTTGCCATTTCAAAAGGAAATACAAAGATGGAATTTTTATAAAATATAGGATTGAAGACAGGCCTTGATAATCACTGGGTGATGGCAGGGTAGCTATCTATTGGAGTTTAGCACTTTTTTTTGTTTGTTTGTTTGTTTGTTTTTTGTTGTTGTTGTTGTTTGTTTGTTTTGGTTAGATATGCATGAATTTTTACTTACATGTAAAAATTGCATGTGTATATGTATGTATTCAAATATTTGTATGTATATGTTTATATATATATATAAGGGGACAAGTGTATAAACTATTGACTATTGACTATACTAGCATCTATAGACATATCTAATATCTAGGCATGTAGCTGATGAATTTATAGCATCATTATTATTATTATTGTTATTGGAGGTAAACTGACTGGATTCTTTTTGTTATTCAGCAATGGAGAAGGGGTGGAAATTAAAAAGTTTTACTTCATTCCACTCCTTTTTGAAATGTAAAAGAAGTTAAACTGTGAATTTCACAGTTTGGTTGTATTTGTTTTTGGATTGTTTACTAGACTGCTGAATTTCATTGTAATGATTCTTTTTTTTTTTGTATTTTCCGAAAAATACTCAATTATTATTTTCTTTTACATTTTCAAAATAAATACTCATTCATTCATTCATTCAAAAAAGATGCAAAATTATGAGACAAAAAGTCATAATTATGAGTTAAAGAGTCAAAATTATGAGATAAAAATCAAAATTATGAGATAAAAATCAAAATTATGACATAAAAATCAAAATTATGAGATAAAAAGTCATAATTATGAGATTAAGAGTCAAAATTATGAGATAAAAATCTAAATTACGAGATAAAAATCAAAATTATGAGATAAAAAGTCATAATTATGAGAGAAAAGATGCAAAATTATGAGACAAAAAGTCATAATTATGAGATAAAAATCAAAATTATGAGATAGAAATCAAAATTATGGGATAAAAAGTCATAATTATGAGATGAGGAATCATAATTATGAGATAAAAATCCAAATTATGAGATAAAAAGTCAAAATTATGAGATAAAGAATAAAAATTATGAGATAAAAAGTCATATTTTTGAGATAAAAAGTCAAAATTATGAGATAAAAATCCAAATTATGAGATAAATAGTCATAATTATGAGAGAAAAAGTCAAAATTATGAGATAAAAATCCAAATTATGAGATTAAAAAATCCAAAATATGAGATAAAAACTCATAATTATGAGATAAAAAGACATAATTATGAGATAAAAATCCAAATTATGAGATAAAAGTCAAACTTATGAGATAAAGAATCAAAATTATGAGATAAAAAGTCAAAATTTTGAGATAAAAAGTCATAATTATGAGATAAAAAGTCAATTTTATGAGATAAAAAGTCATAATTATGAGATAAAAATCATAATTATGAGATAAAAGTCATAATTATGACGTAAAAATCTAAATTATGAGATAAAAAGTCATAATTATGAGATAAGGAGTCAAAATTATGAGATAAAAAGTCATAATTATTAGATAAAGAATTATAATTATGAGATAAAAATCCAAATTACGAGATAAAAAGTCAAAATTATGGGATAAAGAATAAAAATTATGACATAAAAAGTCATATTTATGAGATAAAAAATCAAAATTATGAGATAAAAATCCAAATTATCAGATGAATAGTCATTAATATGAGATAAAAAGTCAAAATTATGAGATAAAAACACAAATTATGAGATAAAAATCCAAATTATTATATAAAAACTCATAATTATGAGATAAAAATCCAAATTATGAGATAAAAAGTCAAACTTATGAGATAAAGAATCAAAATTATGAGATAATAAAGTCATAATTATGAGATAAAAAGTCAATTTTATGAGATAAAAAGTCAAAATTATGAGATAAAAATCCAAATTATGAGATAAAATTCAAAATTATGAGATAAAAAGTGAAAATTATGAGATAAAAAGGCATAATTATGAGATAAAATCAAAACTATGGCGTAAAGAGTTAAAATTATGAGATAAAAATCCAAATTATGAGATAAAAATCAAAATTATGAGATAAAATCCAAATTATGAGATAAAGAGTCAAAATTATGAGATAATTAAGTCATAATTATGAGACAAAAAGTCATAATTATGAGATAAAAAGTCATAATTATGAGATATAAAGTCAAAACTATGAGATAAAAAGTTATAATTATGAGACAATATCAAAATTATGAAATAAAGAATCATAATTATGAGATGAAAATTCATGATTATGAGATATTTAAGTCATAATTATAAGATAAAGAGTCATAATAATGAGATAAAGAGTCCAAATTACGAGATAAAAATCTAAATTACGAGATAAAAATCAAAATTATGAGATAAAAAGTCATAATTATAGGAAAAAAGATGCAAAATTATGAGACAAAAAGTCATAATTATGAGTTAAAGAGTCAAAATTATGAGATAAAAAGTCATAATTATGAGATAAAAATCTAAATTATTAGATAAAAATCTAAATTATGAGACAAAAAGTCAAAATTATGAGAAAAATCAAAATTATGAGATAAAGAGTCAAAATTATGAGATAAAAATCAAAATTATGAGATAAAGAGTCAAAATTATGAGACAAAAATCAAAAGTATGAGATAAAGAGTCAAAATTATGAGATAAATAGTCATAATTATGAGATAAAAAGTCATAATTATGAGATAAAAATCAAAATTATGAGAAAAAAAATCAAAATTATAGGTTAAAAAGTCAAAATTATGAGATAAAAATCAAAATTATGAGATAAAAACTCATAATTATGAGATAAAAACTCATAATTATGAGATAAAAATCAAAATTATGAGATAAAAACTCATAATTATGAGATAAAAAGTCATAATTATGAGATGAAAATCATAATTATGAGATAAAAATCAAAATTATGAGATTAAGAATCAAAATTATGAGATAATAAAGTCAAAATTATGAGATAAAAAGTCAAAATTATGAGATAAAGAATCATAATTATGAGATAAAAAGTCATAATTTTGAGATAATAAAGTCAAAATTATGAGATAAAAAGTCATAATTATGAAATAAAAAGTCAAAATTATGAGATAAAAAGTCATAATTATGAAATAAATAGTCATAATTATGAGATAAAAATCTAAATTATGAGATAAACTCATAATTATGAGATGAAAATCAAAATTGTGACTAAAAACTCAAAATTATGAGATAAAAAGTCATAATTATGAGTTAAGAATCAACATTATGAGACAGAAAGTATCAATTATGAGATAATCTAAATTATGAGTTAAAAAGTCATAATTATGAGATAAAAAGTCATAATTATGAGATAATAAAGTCATAATTATGAGATAATAAAGTCATAATTATGAGATGAAAAGTCATAATTATGAGATAAAAAATCAACATTATGAGACAATAAAGTCATAATAATTATGAGATAGAGTCAAAATTATGAGATAAAAAGTTATTATTATGAGATAAAAATTTATTATGATGAGAAAAAAAAAGTCATAATTATGAGATAAAAGTCAAAACAATGAGATAAAAAGTCAAAATTATGAGAAAAATACTCATAATTATGAGAGAAAGAGTAGAAATTTTGGCATAAAAAGTCAGAATTATGATATAAAGAGTCAAAATCATGGCACAAAAAGTCATAATTATGAAATAAAGGGTCAAAATTATGAGATAAAAGTCAAAATTATGAGATAAAAAGTCATAATTATGAGATAAAGAGTCAAAATAATGAGATAAAAAGTCAAAATTATGAGAAAAATAGTAATAATTATGAGAGAACGAGTCAAAATTTTGGCATAAAACGTCAAAATTATGATATAAAGAGTCAAAATTATGAGATAAAGAATCATAATTATGAGATAATAAAGTCAAAATTATGAGATAGTCAAAATTATGTTTTAAAAAATCTAAAGAATGAGATAAAAAGTCATTAGTATGACATAAAAATCTAAATTATGAGACAATAATCAAAATTATGAGATATAGAGTCAAAATTATGAGATAAAAAGTCATAATTATGATATAAAAATCTAAATTATGAGAACAAAAGTCATAATCATGCAATAAAAAGTCAACATTATGAGATAAAAAGTCATAATTATGAGATAAAAAGTCATAATTATGATATAAAAATCTAAATTATGAGAACAAAAGTCATAATCATGCAATAAAGAGTCATAATTATGGGATGAATAGTCATAATTATGAGATAATAAAGTAAAAATTATGAGATTAAAATCAAAATTATGAGATAAAGAGTCAAAACTATGAGATAAAAAGTCAAAATTATGAGATAATAAAGTCATAATTACAAGACAAAGAGTCAAAATTATGAGATAAAAATCAAAACTATGAGATAAAGAGTCAAAATTATGAGATAAAAGTCAAAATTATGAGATAAAGAGTCAAAATTATGAGATACAAAGTCATAATTATGAGATAAACGTCAAAATTATGAGATAATAAAGTCATAATTACGAGATAAAGAGTCAAAATTATGAGATAAAATCAAAATTATGAGATAAAGATTTAAAATGATGAGATAAAAAGTCATAATTATGAGATAAAAATCAAAATTACGAGAAAGAAATCTAAATCATGAGATAAAAAGTATCAATTATGAGATAATCTAAATTATGAGATAAAAAGTCATAATTATGAGATAAAAATCAAAATTATGAGATAAAAAGTCAAAATTATGAGATAAAGAGTCAACATTATGAGATAAAATATCAAAATCATGAGATAAAAGTCAAAATTTTGAGAAAAAGTCAAAATTATGGCATAAAAAGTCAAAATTATAACATAAAGAGTCAAAATTATGAGATAAAAGTCAAAATAATGAGATAAAAAGTCATAAGTATGAGATAATCAATATTATGAGATATTTACGACATAATTATGACATAAAGAGTCAAAATTATGAGATGAAAAGTCATAATTATGAGATAAAAATCTAAATTATG
Source organism: Scarus forsteni (assembly GCA_036419115.1). Classification (NCBI taxonomy): domain Eukaryota; kingdom Metazoa; phylum Chordata; class Actinopteri; order Labriformes; family Labridae; genus Scarus; species Scarus forsteni. Next base: position 3,062,259 of record JAZDUH010000461.1, read on the forward strand.
ATATAAAAAGTCATAATTATGAGATAAAAATCAAAATTATGAGATAAAGAGTCAAAATTATGAGGTAAGAAGTCAAAATTATGAGGTAAAAAGTCATAAATATGAAATAAAAAATCAAAATTTTGTGATAATAAAGTCATAATTATGTGATAAAAAGTCAAAATTATGAGATAAAAAGTCATAATTATGAGATATAAAGTCATAATAATTATGAGATTAAAAGTCATTAGTATGAGCTAAGAATACAAATTATGAGATAAAAAGTCATATTTATGAGATAACAAGTCAAAATTATGAGGTAAAGAGTCAAAATTATGAGATAAAGCATCAAAATTATGAGATAAAAAGTCATAATTATGAGATAAAAATCTAAATGAGATAAAGAGTCAAAATTTTGAGATAAAAAGTCAAAATAATGAGATAAAAAGTCATAATTATGAGAAAAAGAGTCAATTATGAGATAATCTAAATTATGAGATAAAAAGTCATAATTATGAGATAAAAAGTCAAAATTATGAGATAAAGAGTCAAAATTATGACATAGAGTCAAAATTACGAGATAAAAAGTCAAAATTATGAGATAAAGATTCATAATTATGAGATAATAAAATCATATTTATGAGATAAAAAGTCATAATTATTAGATAAAATCAATGTTATGAGATAAAACTCAAAATTATGAGATAATAAAGTCATAATTATGAGATAAAAAGTCAACATTATGAGAGAATATAGTCAAAATTATGAGGTTAAAATAAAAATTATGAGATAAAAAGTCATAATTATGAGATAAAAAGTCAAAATTATGAGATAATAAAGTCATAATTACAAGATAAAGAGTCAAAATTATAAGATAAAAATCAAAATTATGAGATAAAGAGTCAAAATTATGAGATAAAAGTCAAAATTATGAGATATAGAGTCAAAATTATGAGATACAATGTCATAATTATGAGATAAAAAGTCAAAATTATGAGATAATAAGGTCATAATTACGAGATAAAGAGTAAAAATTATGAGATAAAAAGTCAAAATTATGAGATAAAAATCAAAATTATGAGAAAAAATCTAAATTATGAGATAAAAAGTATTAATTATGAGATAAAAATCTAAATTATGAGATAAAAAATCAAAATCATAGGATAAAAATCAAAATTATGAGATAAAGAGTCAAAATTATGGCATAAAAAGTCAAAATTATGAGATGAAGAATCAAAATTATGAGATAAAAGTCAAAATTATGAGATAAAGAGTCATAATTATGAGATAAAATCATAATTATGAGATGAAAAGTCATAATTATTAGAAAGAATCAAAATTATGAGATAAAAGTCAAAATTATGAGATAAAGAGTCATAATTATGAGATAACAAAATCATAATTATGAGATTAAAAGTCATAATTATCAGATAAAATCAAAATTATGAGATAAAAATCAAAATTATGAGATAATAATGTCATAATTATGAGATAAAAAGTATTAATTATGAGATTAAAATCAAAATTATGAGATAAAAAGTCATAATGATGAGATAAAAAGTCAAAATTTTGAGATAAAAATTCATAAGTATGAGATAATAAAGTCATAATTACAAGATAAAGAGTCAAAATTATGAGATAAGAAGTCAAAATTATGAGATAAAGAGTCAAAATTATGAGATAAGAAGTCAAAATTATGAGATAAAGAGTCAAAATTATGAGATAATAAAATCATATTTATGAGATAAATGGTCATAATTATTAGATAAAAATCAAAATTATGAGATAAAAAGTCATATTCATGAGATAAAAATCTAAATTATTAGATAATAAGTCAAAATTATGAGAGAAAAAGTCAAAATTATGAGTTAATAAAGTCATAATTATGTGATAATAAAGTCATAATTATGAGATAAGAAGTCATAATTATGAGAGAAAGAGTCAATATTATGGCATAAAAAGTCCAAATTATGATATAAAGAGTCAAAATTATGGCATAAAAAGTCAAAATTATGAGATAAAAAGTCATACTTATGAGATAAAAATCTAAATTATGAGATAAAGAGTCAAAATTATGAGATAAAAATTCATAAGTATGAGATAAAAATCTAAATTATGAGATAAAAATCAAAATTATGAGATAAAAAGTCAAAATTATGAGATAACAAGTCATATGAGATAAAAATCAAAATTATGAGATAAAAAGTCATAATTATGAGATAAAAAGTCATAATTATGAGACAAGAAGTCAAAATTATGAGATAAACAATCAAAATAATGAGATAAAAAGTTTTTATTATGAGATTAACAGTCAAAATTATGTGATAAAGAGTCAAAATTACGAGATAAGTCATAATTATGAGATAAAAAGTCATAATTATGAGATAAAAATCAAAATTATGAGATAAAGAGTCGAAATTATGAGATGTCATAATTATGAGATAAAAATCTAAATTATGAGGTAATAAAGTCATAATTACGAGATAAAAATCAAAATTATGAGATAAAAAGTCAAAATTATGAGATAAAGAGTCAAAATTATGAGATAACAACTCAAAATCATGAGATAAAAATCAGTATTATGAGATAAAGAGTCAAAATTATGGGATAAAAAGTCAAAATTATGAGATAAAGAAACAAAATTATGAGATAAAAAGTCAAAATTATGAGATAAAGAGTCATAATTATGAGATAATAAAATCATAATTATGAGATAAAAAGTCATAATTATAAGATAAAAAAACACAATTATGAGATAAAAATCAAAATTATGACATTAAACAAAATTATGAGATAAAAAGTCATAATTATGAGAAAAAAATCTAAATTATGATATAAAAAGTCATAATTATGAGATAAAAAGTCAAAATTATGTGATATAGAGTCAAAATTATGAGATTAAAATCTAAATTATGAGATAAAAAGTCATAATTATGAGATAAAAAGTCAAAATTATGAGATACAAAGTCATAATTATGAGATAAAAAGTCATAATGATGAGATAAAAAGTCAAAATTTTGAGATAAAAATTCATAAGTATGAGATAATAAAGTCATAATTACAAGATAAAGAGTCAAAATTATGAGATAAGAAGTCAAAATTATGAGATAAAGAGTCAAAATTATGAGATAAGAAGTCAAAATTATGAGATAAAGAGTCAAAATTATGAGATAATAAAATCATAATTATGAGATAAAAGGTCATAATTATTAGATAAAAATCAAAATTATGAGATAAAAAGTCATATTCATGAGATAAAAATCTAAATTATTAGATAATAAGTCAAAATTATGAGAGAAAAAGTCAAAATTCTGAGTTAATAAAGTCATAATTATGTGATAATAAAGTCATAATTATGAGATAAGAAGTCATAATTATGAGAGAAAGAGTCAATATTATGGCATAAAAAGTCCAAATTATGATATAAAGAGTCAAAATTATGGCATAAAAAGTCAAAATTATGAGATAAAAAGTCATACTTATGAGATAAAAATCTAAATTATGAGATAAAGAGTCAAAATTATGAGATAAGACGTCAAAATTATGAGATAAAGAGTCAAAATTATGAGATAATAAAATCATTATTATGAGATAAAAGGTCATAATTATTAGATAAAAATCAAAATTATGAGATAAAAAGTCATATTCATGAGATAAAAATCTAAATTATTAGATAAGTCAAAATTATGAGAGAAAAAGTCAAACTTATGAGTTAATAAAGTCATAATTATGTGATAATAAAGTCATAATTATGAGATAAGAAGTCATAAGTATGAGAGAAAGAGTCAATATTATGGCATAAAAAGTCCAAATTATGATATACAGAGTCAAAATTATGGCATAAAAAGTCAAAATTATGAGATAAAAAGTCATACTTATGAGATAAAAATCTAAATTATGAGATAAAGAGTCAAAATTATGAGATAAAAATTCATAAGTATGAGATAAAAATCTAAATTATGAGATAAAAATCAAAATTATGAGATAAAAAGTCAAAATTATGAGATAACAAGTCATTATGAGATAAAAATCAAAATTATGAGATAAAAAGTCATAATTATGAGATAAAAAGTCAAAATTATGAGATAAAGAATCAAAATGATGAGATAAAAAGTTTTTATTATGAGATAAACAGTCAAAATTATGTGATAAAGAGTCAAAATTACGAGATAAAAAGTCATAATTATGAGATAAAAAGTCAAAATTATGAGATAAATAGTCATAATTATGAGATAAAAAGTCAAAATTATGAGACAATAAAGTCATAATTACAAGATAAAGAGTCATAATTATGAGATAAAAATCAAAATTATGAGATAAAGAGTCGAAATTATGAGATGTCATAATTATGAGATAAAAATCTAAATTATGAGATAATAAAGTCATAATTACGAGATAAAAATCAACATTATGAGATAAAAAGTCAAAATTATGAGATAACAACTCAAAATCATGAGATAAAAATCAGTATTATGAGATAAAGAGTCAAAATTATGGGATAAAAAGTCAAAATTATGAGATAAAGAAACAAAATTATGAGTTAAAAAGTCAAAATTATAAGATAAAGAGTCATAATTATGAGATAATAAAATCATAATTATGAGATAAAAAGTCATAATTATAAGATAAAAAAACACAATTATGAGATAAAAATCAAAATTATGACATAAAACAAAATTATGAGATAAAAAGTCATAATTATGAAAAAAAAACTAAATTATGAGATAAAAAGTCATAATTATGAGATAAAAAGTCAAAATTATGTGATATAGAGTCAAAATTATGAGATTAAAATCTAAATTATGAGATAAAAAGTCATAATTATGAGATAAAAAGTCAAAATTATGAGATACAAAGTCATAATTATGAGACAAAAAGTCAAAATTATGAGATAATAAAGTCATAATTACGAAGTAAAGAGTCAAAATTATGAGATAAAAATCAACATTATGAGATAAAGAGTCAAAATTATGAGATATAGAGTCAAAATTATGAGATAAAGAGTCAAAATTATGAGATAAGAAGTCAAAATTATGAGATAAAGAGTCAAAATTATGAGATAATAAAATCATAATTATGAGATAAAAGGTCATAATTATTAGATAAAAATCAAAATTATGAGATAAAAAGTCATATTCATGAGATAAAAATCTAAATTATGAGATAAAGAGTCAAAATTATGAGAGAAAAAGTCAAAATTATGAGTTAATAAAGTAATAATTATGTGATAATAAAGTCATAATTATGAGATAAGAAGTCATAATTATGAGAGAAAGAGTCAATATTATGGCATAAAAAGTCCAAATTATGATATAAAGAGTCATAATTATGGCATAAAAAGTCAAAATTATGAGATAAAAAGTCATACTTTTGAGATAAAAATCTAAATTATGAGATAAAGAGTCAAAATTATGAGATAAGAAGTCAAAATTATGAGATAAAGAGTCAAAATTATGAGATAATAAAATCATTATTATGAGATAAAAGGTCATAATTATTAGATAAAAATCAAAATTATGAGATAAAAAGTCATATTCATGAGATAAAAATCTAAATTATTAGATAATAAGTCAAAATTATGAGAGAAAAAGTCAAAATTATGAGTTAATAATGTCATAATTATGTGATAATAAAGTCATAATTATGAGATAAGAAGTCATAATTATGAGAGAAAGAGTCAATATAATGGCATAAAAAGTCCAAATTATGATATACAGAGTCAAAATTTTGGCATAAAAAGTCAAAATTATGAGATAAAAAGTCATACTTATGAGATAAAAATCTAAATTATGAGATAAAGAGTCAAAATTATGAGATAAAAATTCATAAGTATGAGATAAAAATCTAAATTATGAGATAAAAATCAAAATTATGAGATAAAAAGTCAAAATTATGAGATAACAAGTCATTATGAGATAAAAAATCAAAATTATGAGATAAAAAGTCATAATTATGAGATAAAAAGTCATAATTATGAGACAAGAAGTCAAAATTATGAGATAAAGAATCAAAATTATGAGATAAAAAGTTTTTATTATGAGATAAACAGTCAAAATTATGTGATAAAGAGTCATATTCATGAGATAAAAGTCATAATTATGAGATAAAAAGTCAAAATTATGAGATAAATAGTCATAATTATGAGATAAAAAGTCAAAATTATGAGATAATAAAGTCATAATTACAAGATAAAGAGTCATAATTATGAGATAAAAATCAAAAATATGAGATTAAGAGTCGAAATTATGAGATGTCATAATTATGAGATAAAAATCTAAATTATGAGATAAAAAGTCATAATTATGAGATAAAAATCAAAATTATGAGATAAAGAGTCAAAATTATGAGATAACTCAAAATCATGAGATAAAAATCAGTATTATGAGATAAAGAGTCAAAATTATGGGATAAAAAGTCAAAATTATGAGATAAAGAAACAAAATTATGAGATAATAAAATCATAATTATGAGATAAAGTCATAATTATAAGATAAAAAACACAATTATGAGATAAAAATCAAAATTATGACATAAAACAAAATTATGAGATAAAAAGTCATAATTATGAGAAAAAAATCTAAATAATGAGATAAAAAGTCATAATTATGAGATAAAAAGTAAAAATTATGTGATATAGAGTCAAAATTATGAGATTAAAATCTAAATTATGAGATAAAAAGTCATAATTATGAGATAAAAATCAAAATTATGAGATAAAGAGTCAAAATTATGAGATAACTCAAAATCATGAGATAAAAATCAGTATTATGAGATAAAGAGTCAAAATTATGGGATAAAAAGTCAAAATTATGAGATAAAAAGTCAAAATTATGAGATGAAGAGTCAAAATTATGAGATAACAAATCAAAATCATTAGATAAAAATCAGAATTATGAGATAAAGAGTCAAAATTATGGCTTTACTGTGACACTTTTTTTTTAACTGAGTCATTGTCCGTTTCTTTTGATCGTCCTTGAGATGGACACCTTCATTGGAGTCAACATGTGTTTAATTGTATTGACTGGACTTGATTAGGAAAAGCACACACCTGTCTCTATAAGACCTTTCAGCTCACAGTGCATGTCAGAAGAAATGAGAAGCATGAGGTCAAAGGAACTGCCTGAAGAACTCAGAAACAGAATTGTGGAAAGGCACAGATCTGGCCAAGGCTACAAAAGAATTTCTGCTGCACTTAAGGTTCCTAAGAGCACAGTGTCCTCCATAATCCTTAAATGGAAGAAGTTTGGGACAACACTCTTCCTAAAGCTGGCCGTCCGGCTTTTTATCTCAAAATTATCACTTTTTATCTCATAATTCTGACTTTTTATCTCATAATTTTGACTTTAGTATCTCATAATTCTGACTTTTTTGTCTTTTTTTTTTTTTACCTGGCGGAAATGGGCTTCCATACAAAACAGTAAAATCAGATTTAAAATTAGATTAACAAGATTTAAAAACATTGCACGCTAATTATGACTGTAATTAATCTAAATTAACACAATAATTTGACACCCCTAAGCATAAGTATAATTTTGTAGTAGGTTTTGCTATTTATTCACATTGTTTTTCCATATGTCGTAAGTCTTTTTTTTGTCTATCACAGTTCGTGTTTTATGGATTTCATCAATTGTGATGTGGAAACTTTGGAGGAAATGTGGACAAGATCTGCCAGGGAGAGGGAAGACAAGAGGAGAGTCATGACGAGGGCTAACTTGACAAGACATGCCTCAGTGAGGGGCATGGAAGTCTCTAAAAAGTTCAGGGTTCAGAATCAGTCTGGGAGAAACCCATGAACGGTCCTCTGGCCAATAACCCTCCCAATCAACCAAGTATTGAAAGTCCTGACCTCGCCTTCACACATCCAGTAACTCCTTTACTGTAAAGGCAGGATCGTTGTCAATGATTCAGAGGGTTGAAGGGGGTTTGGTTTGAGGGCTCAGAGGGCTGGTGTAAACAGGCGTAAGGAGTAAAACATGAAAAGAGGGATGGACATTCAAAGAAGCAGGCAACTTCCATGATACAACACTGGGGTTAATGATGCTTTTGATCTGAAAAGGACCAATGTACCTGGGTGCTGACTTCCAAGACTCAGTCAGAAGAGGGAGGTCCCGAGAAGATAGTCAGACCCTCTGGCCAGGCTGGTAATCAGGGGCTGGGATGCGATGTCAGTCTGCCAGCTTTTGATTCTGAGCAGTGGTGCATGTTAGGGCTGACACGACAGGCTCTCCGGAGATGGTGCTGAACCAAGGGGACTGCCACGTCAGACTCCTTGGCTGGAAACAGAGGAGACTGGAAGCCATTAGAAACCATGAATGGAGACATACCTTTGGAAGAGCAGACCAGGGATTTGTGGGCGTATTCAACCCAAGGGATATGAGTGGACCAGGAGACAGGTGATGAGAGGTAACACAACAAAGAGCTGCTTTGAGATCCTGATTTGCCTGCTCTATCTGGCTGTTAGTTTGTGGATGGTACCCTACAGGCTGGTAGATGCTCCCAAGGCCTGACAAAATGCCTTTCATACCTGGAAGGAGAACTGTGGGCCTCTGTCGGACACAATGGGCTCTAATTTCTTGGCACAGCGCAACCTGGTGCACCCCGCGCAGTATCCATTTCCTCCATGGCACAGCCATGCACAGACAATTTGGCAGACTGGCTGCGAGATGGGTGTGACGGCGTACTAGGGGGAGGTGCCGACAGATTCAGGTTGAGGCAGTGACACTTTCGTGCCAAAAAACTGCACGGGATTTAAGTTCAAACCTGGACTTTTCTCGGTGCAACGCACCCTCCACAGCTGTAATTTTGTGACAGATGCACATGTGCACACACTCAACCACACCCTCAGAAGCAGGTATCCACAGTGTCAGGCATATTCAATGCTATAAACAATCACAGCAATCCCTATATAATATAACCATCTGAACCAGCATATACATTTGGATCTATATTAATTATCCCGTCACGTCTGATGTTGGATCCAAGCCGTTTGTCATAATGAAAACTTAACCTGATGGCAGCTGGAAGTGTGAGGCACATCTCACAAGCCAAAAATAAACAGCCTCATCATCCAACAAGGAGTATATATCTGGCTTCTCTCATCTCATGAAATTCAAAGAAAAGGGGGAGAAACAGATGGAGAAAAAAGAGAGAAAATAAATGTTTGCCACTAAAGGTTCTGCTATTTGGCGATGACAGACCAGGAATCTGGACCAGAAATGTGGATCACAAGCATGATGAATGGATTAGCCTGCTGCTGTGCTTAAATGTCTGTCACTTAATTTTGTACTCCTATTAATGACAAAAGAACAAATAACATATGTCCCGGGAGCTGGCCCACACGGTGACGTGCTTCGTGGCCTCTCATTCACGCCCCGATGGCCCCTCCGCTGTCCTTGTTGCTGTAACTGTGACATCAGCTCTGACCGTCTCCGCTACTGGGTCTGTTCAGCACACTGTGGCTGTGGTGGCAGGGATCATTCAGACCAATCAGGCTCTGCACCTTGCACGCACCGCATTTAAAGGCAAGTAGAAACGTTCATTTGATTTGTTAAGACAACACTCAACTGTGTTAAACCCACTCAGGCCTTTTCTCCTCCTACTATGGCACTTGGACACTTGTCGGGCACAGACACGGTGCAGGGCAGGTGTGCCACACATGCACCTGGTCTACGAGATTAAGCCCTAATTTGCCCCTAGGTATGAGTGTGAGCATGAATGGTTGTCCCCCGCCTCTCGCCCAATGACAGCTGGGATAGGCTGTTATTGTGTTATTTTAAAGACTAAAGCTAAATTTTTCTCAATAGAAAACTATAGAAAAGTACAGCAATAAAGTACTCTGCGCACTGCAGGAACCTTGCAAAGTGCGTTTGACACACCCTGACAGAGGCCTGGGCACTCCCTTGCCTGGGGTGCTGGAGAGTGCCCCTTCTGGGGACTCCCTTGTTCTACTGGGAGACTTCAATGCTCACATCGACAATGACATTGAGACCTGGAGGGGCGTGATTGGGAGGAGCGGCTCCCCCGATCTGAACCTGTGCAGTGTTTTGTTATTGGACTTCTGTGCTCGTCACAGATTGTCCATAAGAACACCATGTTCAAGCATAAGGGTGTCCATATCTGCACCCGGCACCAGGACACCCTAGGCTGCAGTTTAATGACTGATTTTGTAGTCGTATCATCGGACTTGCGATACGCTATAGCTCACATGGTAGTACTGATGCCCCATAAGCAGAGGCTAGTACTTGCTGCAGCACTTCAAGTCTATCTCTTTGCTCTGCATGTTATTTGCTTTGCCCTTTGTCTCTCCAGATGTTATTTCAAAATAAGTGTTAATATAATGTTATAATATTTTTTTTTTATAGTTTTAAAGTTGAATTTAACAGTTTAATCTCCAAAATAACAGATAAATGTTTGCACTTTTAGGATACATTTGTAAATGTTTTTCAACATTATACATACATTGATGTTAGTTCCTCACTCTTTTTTATCACATCATCATCAATTACCATCATATCATATTAACATCAAGATTAAAACGTGAAATTGTCTTTCAAAATCATTGTTCTCTTTTTAGAACCATTTTTACTCACTTTTCATCTTTATTATTGTCATTGATATTATATCTTGTGCTGTCAGCCTTTAGTAAGTTCCCAAACTCATAATTCTTATCCAATAAAAGAGAAGGATAAATAAAGAAAGGAGTTACCCTTGTCCCCCTGAGTGCCATCTCTCTTTCTGATGTATAAACAGAAGTGGATTTTCCTGAAGATTATTTAGCCTTCTGTTTTCTCTGTTGGTATCAATCCATTAGCCTTACCTTGAGTCTTTTTCTATTTTCACTTCTGAGTTGTCTCAGACAGATGTAATTTTAAATGCCTGTCTTCTGCCTAATTGCCTTAAAGAGAAGGATGATTATTTTTTAATGAAATGAATTTTTTAACTCCCTCGCTCACACACACAAAAAAATGAGCATTACCTGTAAGCTGTGAAATAAACAAGTAATGCTTTTACATCAGACTGAATAAGGACACCCATTCATTTCCACACACCACAAAAGCCGTTTTGAAGTTTTTCCTCAGCCACCAAATGTGCTCCTGGACCTTGAATTTTGATTAGTTAATTTCATGCTGTGTGCAAAACAGTGTGTGTTGTCGGAGCTGCACATGCTTTTCTGAAACAATGGGATTTTCAAAGTCATTTCCTCTTTTTCTATTTGACGACTAAAGGGAAAAACATGGCTGTTGCTTAATCCCTCTATAAGTATGCATTAGATGGATTTGAACGTCTTTAAATGTCTTCAAGTTGCTGTTTGATACCCACTCAGGGACAGGTATTTTTCATGGATTGTTCTCTACTGCATAGGTTTAACTTTAAAGTCAGTATCAGTGGATTATGAAAGAGAATATTCAGAGCTGTTTAAAATTTCTAAAATGAAATCTGATGAATTGAGAAGTTGGCATTTGAGTTGAGCTCTCTCTGCCAACCAAAAAGGAGTCCACCTGTCTTCACGCAATACAACTGACTAAACCCCTCGACTGTGAATGGTGCACATAAACATCCTTCACTGCACAAAATACCAATGTATATCATTATATATTCAGTGTGTTATTATATCTTTTATAATATCACTGAAAATTTGATTATTTTTCATGCATTTATGGTAACCAAGAAACCAGGTTTACTGATGTTCCGGCGATTCTAATGGCAATATCAAGCCGTCATTTCTTCTTCTCCCTTAGCTGCACCTCCTCTCTCTTTCTCTCCTTATCTTCCTCTTCTTTCTCCACTCCCTTCCTTTCCCTCTTCCTCCCCATGCTTAATGTGGTTGCTCCTCAGCAAAGAAAGCAATTTCCATGTAGAATCACAACCAGGATCAGGTGACCTGGATTTGACTCCCCGTCAAAGCCCTCCACAGAAAGTGAAAATGTATTCATGTGTATTGCATGGAGAACATCACACAGATATGAGCACTTTTTTGCCCCCTGAAAATACACTGAGATTGCAGTGCATTATTGTTGAAAGACCAGCTGGATACATGCTAAGAAAAAATACAGATTTAATTCCTTTTTATGGTTGCTGCAAGAAGGGGAACTGTTTTTTTTTTTTAATCTACGTGAAAAGAGGCAAAATAAAGGCAGAAAAAGAGGCAGAAAATATTTGGGAATCCAGTGATTCAACAAATGATGAATTGTTTAAAACCACGTCAACCCATGACTAGAGAGTAGCCTCTTTCTTTTGTTCTATCCAAGTCCACTTTCTCCAAAAACCCTACGTCCCCTACCCCCCTCTGCCCAGAGGCTAACTTATCTGTCTCTCCAACATCTTGTTAGTCTTTTTTACCCATGTCAGTAAATTGATCAGTTTTTTTCTTCTCAGAACAAGTCACTGCTTCTCTTCGTAGAAACCTTCGGTTTTTGGCCTCTGTGCATCATTATTCAGTGTTCTATTTGGCTATTTCTTTTATACCCAGCCTCATGTAAGCAGCTGTTAGATTTAATGTTTTTTTAATATGTTTATGCTTGGGGAAAAAAGGATTTTTAGCCATTGAGTACATCAAGCCAATAAAACACTATGCATACTGACAGACTAATAAGGCACATAAGCAATTTTCATCATCTGATTAATGAGCAGTGTTGGAGCATCGACCAGAAAAAGAAACGCCCCACACATCAGTATTAACTATTTAAAGAAGTTATGCATGACACTCTCAAATACTTACACAATTCTTTCCATTACTTTTCCTTCATTCTTTAATATTACCAATGATGTCATAACCCCAAACATGTTCTTACCCCCAAAGGGATCCATTTACTCCTTTAAGAACATTCATGTTCTCCAAAATACTGCACAGGGACCATAGACATAACAACATACAGTGACTAAAAGGTAGAAGAAAAAACAAACCTCAGGTGACGTGTCTATAATCTCTCCGTTAGGATTACCACAAAAAGGCAACAAGAAACATATTATCCCTGCTTTTGTGGAGTTTTTAAGTTTGTGTTTGAACCTTGCTCCCATCCAAGGTGTCAGTCAGGTTATTGGAGACTGAAATTGTCCAACTAGAGCTACGGCCTTCTTTATACAGGATAACCTTTGTGTTAACATGTTGTTCCCATGTTAGCATGTGTTTCTGGTAACAGAGTGTCACTTATGTGTCATCATGTTGCTTTTAATGTTCAAAAAAGTTTCCAAACAACTTTTGTGTTAGTAAGCCTTTTGTCAACATGTCACTTTTTTAACATGTTACTGTGTGTTATCTTGTTAACATTGGGAAACACGTTATTTAAGTGTTTATGTGTATTCTTTGTTTTTAATGGAGGTACTTTACTTTGTGCATGTCACCGACCTTGTGCATGTCACCGACCTTGTGCATTACCTTTGTGTTTGTATGTTTATATTGTGTATGTTACATCTATAATGTTACCTTTGTGTTAGCATGTTGCCCTCGTGTTTGTAATGTGTATTTTCCTTGTTTCTTTGTGTCAGTATGTCTCATTGGTGATAGCATGTTCCCCTTGTGTTTGCACGCAACTTTTGTATGTCTTTTCTTTGTGTTAGCTAACTCTGTTTTAGCATGTTACCTACAAGAGTTTATCATATTGACTACATGTATGCCGAACTTTGTGTTAGCATAAAACTTACTTTTGTGCTAATTTGTTACGTACCCTTGTGTTTGTGTGTTTTTTGTATGTATGCCTGGTTCTTTTGTGTTAAAGTGTAGTTATTGTTGCACATTACCCGTGTGTTTGCATGCAATCTTTTTTTTAGATTGTTTTCTTTATTTCTTTTTAGTATATTATCATGCATTTGCATGATATCTTGTGTTGACATGTTTCTGGCCTTATGTTAGTATGTTTCCTTTGTTTCTGTATGTTTGCTATGTGTAACAATGTAACCTCTCTGGTAGCATGTTTCCTACCCTTGCATTAGCATGTAACCTTTGTTTTTGTATCTTTCTAATGTTTAAGCGTATAACTTACCTTAATGTGGGTTACCTTTGCAGGTGATAATTCAGTTTGATATTAATTTATGCCTGTGTGCAGTTTTCTTTTAAGGACCAGAATACATGTACTTTATGCATAGAAAACTGGAAAAATGACCTGATTCAAACCACCTTGCCATATTAGCCCTTTTCTAAATGGGCATGAGTCATTTCTGTGCTATGAGGTCAGGATTGTGGAAGCATACATGTAATGGAAAATGCGTTGTTTCTTTTTTGCTTGTTTGCTTTTTTGGCCCACGTTTTTTCAGATAGGTGAATGTTCTAAAGTAAGGCAAATAACATGATTACTGAAAAGTAATGGTGCTGTGTTATCTGAAATTTTGACAGCTGTACCTTACGCAAGTGCTTTACTTACAAATGCAACTTGAAATATAATCAATGACAAGTGGTATTTTTCCTTTCCTTTGCCTTTTTCTGTACTCTCAGATTAACAGTGAGAAGCGGACCACAGCAGAAATGATGAAGCCCAGACCTAAACCTCAAAAGAAGAAGAAGAAGAAGGACCCTAATGAACCACAGAAACCTGTGTCAGCCTACGCCCTCTTTTTCAGGGATACTCAAGCAGCAATTAAGGGCCAGAACCCCAACGCCACCTTTGGAGATGTTTCCAAGATTGTGGCCTCCATGTGGGACAGTCTAGGAGAAGAACAAAAGCAGGTAAAAAAAACAGGTAGCGTACATCTGAAAGAAGATATGGAAATTTGAAAGGATTTGCACTTAACATAATCACACATGTATCAAGAATCACATTCTGGCCTCTCCCTGTGTTATGTAATTACCAAAACATCTCAGTGAGATACCCCTCCCCTTTATCAATCAATCAATCAATCAATCAATCAATCCTTTATTTAACCAGGTAAAAAAACTCATTGAGATTCAAAACCTCATTTACAAGAGTGACCTGGCCAAGACGGCAGCACAGAAACAGAAAATAAAACAGATTACGGTTACAGACACACACTACAGAGAAACTGCTTTGGGATTATATTATTACACAGCGCAATCACAAGAGCCAATTAAGCTCACTTCTCTGTCCTTTATAACTGCCTTGAATTCCCCTAGGGTTACAAGATGTGTCAACTTCAAATCCTTCTGCAGATCATTCCAGGCAGACGGGGCAGAAAATTTAAAAGCCTTTTTGCCCAATTCAGTTCTTACTCTCGGGACCTGCAGCTGTATTATGTCCTGAGAGCGCAGGCCATATTGGCTGAAGTGTCTACACATGTGTGAACACAGATATGTAGGAAGAAGTCCAAGAATAGATTTATAAATAAAAATTAGCCAATGAGAAAGTCTTCGAACATACAAGGAAGGACAGTGCGCAACAGCATATAGGGAACAGTGATGTACATGATAGCTGCAACCAGTAATAGAACGCAAAGCACAGTGGTATACAGTATCCAATTTCTTGAGAAACTGCTCAGGAGCATTCATAAAAAGCAGGTCTCCATAGTCCAACAAGGGTAAAATAGTTGTGGTGATCAAATGTTTTCTGACTTGTAATGAAAAACAAGGCTTATTTCTAAAAAAGAAACCTAGTTTAAGTTTCAGCTTAGAAACAAGTTTATCTATGTGCAGTTTAAAGGATAGGTTCTCATCCAGTAGAATGCCTAAGTATTTATAAGATGTAACCATTTCAATTTCAACCCCATGAACAGTTAACAGCGTTTAGAGCAATTTGTCTCCTTCCAAAGATAACCCATCTGTTTATCCCCATTCCCATTCCCTAAATCCAATTCAAGCAGAGAGGAGAAGGGAAAAACACGAGTTTTGATGCACTGGTAGCTAAAAAAACATTCTGAGACTAACAAAGTTGGACATTTAATAGGCAAGAAATTGCCAATCTCGGGAAAATAGAAATGTAACTGGCAGCAATCCAGAAATTAAGACTTCCTGCAAAAGGAAACAATACATTTGAAACACTGACACAAAAACCCTTATTGGTGTTTTTTTTTAGCTGTTTTTTTTTAGCTGTGCAGGATACAACATAACTAGATAGGATTTTCCTGGATTAAGGCAGAAAAAGTGTAAAAAACTACACTCTTTGCCAAAACTAAATCTTGAGCAAATCTACGGACCCAGGTATTGTCACACACTCCCTGTGTCCCTCCAGTCTCCGTACACCATGCACCTTCACTGGCCCTCTGACAAGCAGGGATATGTGAAGTTCTAATATCCCCCCCCCCCCCCCCCCCCCCCCCTTTTATTTATATCTCTCGTCTGCTATTTTTTTTTTTATCCTGCCAAGAATACAGAATTAGTGATCCAACCCCCTTCACCCTCCAACCCCCAACCCCAATATAATCTTGTCCTTGGATTGGCTGTGGGTCATCTCAGCTATAAAGGAAGAGTGAGTCCATTGTTTTAGTTGCAGTTCAACTTCATCTCCAGCTCAACAGTGAAAGGTGGACAGTTCTAGTGATGACAGAGTTGCAGGAGGTCAAAGTAATTAGACACATGGGTATTTTATTGTGAAAAAACACTGGTTATCTTATCATGCCATTAGCAGTTCTTTTGGGATGGGGGCTTGCTTTTCATGAAGGACATTTTTAAGGACAATGGGCCTCATTCACTAACAGTGCGTACGCACAAATTTGTGCTTAAATCGTGCGTACAAACGTTTTAAGCACAAATCTGGGATTCATCAAAATATTCTTACTTGAATTTATTCGTACACTACGAACAAAAATAGAACTGGCTCAGACCAAGCGTACGCACAAATGATGACGACAGACTTTCACAGAAAATGAAAACACATGCTCTTTTAAGTTAATGCACAACATATTTAAACCTTTTTCAGTAAAAGAAAGCTTTTATGGAATTCATCGATAAAAACTCTGAATTGACTAAATATATTAAATAACCATGAAATTGATGCATTTACACCCCTATCATAATTAAATATTGAATCTTAAATTAAATACTTAGTTTACAATTAAAAAGATGATAATGTACATATTAAAATGTCACATTTCAGATGTCAATTAAATCGTTGACCACACCGACCTAATACAGCGTCTGTAATTGAGGTAAATTAGAGCAAATTTTAAAATGCAAACTGAATGAAGACATGAAATAACTTTCTTCTCCTTGGAATTTCAAACAGTTTCTGAACAAATGACACGCACAGCTTCCATGTTCACTCATATTTTTTATTCAATAAAAATGTTCAGAAAATCTTTTAATGTGTTGTTCAAATCCTGGATGCCCGTCGCGATATCCCTCACAGCACCCAGGAGAGTCAGCTGATTACTGATCACCTCATCGGTCAGCACATGGGCCCGTCGACGACACTCCCGGTAAGGGGCGGCAGTAGTGGACTGTGTGGCTGACACTGGCAGCGCGGACGTGGATGTTGATGGCGCCTCCTCCTCCACCGCAGCATCATCCGAGGCTACAAATTAAATTGTTTATGCTTATTAATCAGCATTTTCATTTGTATGAAATAAAATAGAATTTTCTGATTGATTAGCACTCGTTAATTACAATAGCAGCCAATTGCAAATATCAATCATTAAATGACTTACCATTCGGCGAGGGCTGAATCCCATCGCTTTCACCCTCATTTCTGGAACATATTCCAGATATAGAGGTGTCTCCAATAATCGCTGCCATCCTAAGATCCTGAGCCGACAGATCAGGTGGTCCTCTCCCTCCTCCAGTTCCTTCATTTTTTTCTGTTCCGAGTTTTTTCTTTGCGTCCACTTTGATATCAAACCACTTCTTCTTTACCTGAGCCACGGTGCGCACCTCCGGAGACACGGCATTGACAGCCTCAGTGATTAAGACCCAGGCATCGTTCTTATTTTGCATCTTCACTCCTGCCGTAACACTTCTGAAAAGTATTGATTTTCTTTTTTCCACCTCCTCAATAATCACCTTGATTTCAGCCGAGGTGAAATTCTTCTGTTTTCTGCCTCTTGGAGCCATCTTCAGTAACTTTGTCCTTCAGCGCTCTCGTTTTGATGCACCAGACAGGTGTCCTTATAGGTGATTTGGGGCGTGGTAGTATGCTGATTGCAGATTGCGGGCACGCGCTCGTCAATTTAGAATTATTCTGATTCACTAATATATGCAAGGTGTTAAGAACGAAATGGCCTGGTACGCACATGTCATGAATCTGACGGTGATTTTGAGTATGTCCTGATTTTGTGTGCAGAGTAAGAACATTTCTACGCAAATATTAGTGAATGAGGCCCAATGTTCCTATATATTTTTAGTCTTTCAAAAACAGTATATTTTCAAACTAATGAAGTGCATCACTTGTTAGGCCATTGTTACCTCGTTCTCAGGTATAAAGTAAGGTAAAACAATCTTTCTCCATTATTCTACTAAAATGTCAGCTTAAAAGTTACAACCCAAAAACAAACTGTTTAAAGCTCTGTATTTTTTAACTGAGCCTGAAACAAAAAAACATGCCGTTGCAGCCCTTAAGTTGCAGTTCTTACACCCATCCACTGCTAAAGAGCTAGGCCTCCACTGGTATAACACTATTGAAGTCAGGAAATGTGTAGGAACTCAGTCCAAACATAAAGTTCTTCACGGTGTCCAGATGTGTGAGAGGTGTTGGTAACAAAAGAATAGCCCATACTGTATTTCTAAATGGGTCTCATTGTAAAATTACCACCCAAGCACTGTATGTCTCCATTCTCTCCAAATTAAATTTGAATAAGAGGTGTCATATCCCCGGATTTTAATTTTGAATAGATTCTTAAGTCCATGAGCAATGAGTTTCGACCACTGACATAACTCTAACAAAATAGACAGTATTGCAGCACGATTTGGCAAAGATGGTACAGCCATTCAAAATTAATATGAATGTCTCTTCAGTGTCTTGAGTCGAGATGTAAATGTAAGAATGTGGGTGCAGTATATTTCTCTAAACGCACTGTGAATAGGGCTTAAAAAACTGTATTACCATCTTAACATCTCTGTCCTATTTTACCTTATGCTGTTCAGTGAAATTATTTAGTTTATCAGATGATCTAGAAGTATGGAATAAAAGATCTTTGAAACCTACAGAAGATGCTAAATTATGTTTATGTCCATAAGTATCATCTGTGTAAGCATTGAAAGGGACTTGATGATGCTGAATTCTAAAATATTATCAGTAAATATTATTTTAATATTTAAAAATTCAACACTTAATAGAATAAACAATAGGACCTAAAGCTGAGCCTTGCAGTAAACCACAGGCAATAGCAGAGATAGAGGAGGTGTGATTGCCTATGGTGGCTGCAGAGTTAGAGACTAATTTAGTTGATCGGTGGTGAAAGTAAAAGAGAGTTACTTCTGATTGCATGCACCAAACACCAAGATAACATGCTGCAACTACAAATTTACAGAGCCTCATTTAAAAGAGAAAACCCAGAGTGGAGCAAAAGTGGATCGCCACTGTCATACTACTGTGTGCTACAGAAAGACCTCTTATACACCTGATGCAAGTTTTGGTGATCAGAATACTACTTCTTTATCCACAGCACGACCCCAAACATACTGACTGAAAGTGCCAGTTATTCATATACTACCAATAAACAACTTTAATATGTTATGTTGAATTATTTCTCACCATTTTTAGAGATGAAAAAGTTCATGTTCTTCACCTTCCAAATTGCAGACATTTGCACACTGGTCCAAATTTTGGTGCCAAAATTCTGCTGTTTTAATGGGACAAAACCAGTTGGTGTTTTGTAGGGATGGAAATGCTGAGGCTATAGCTCCACAGAGTGGTCAGTACCCACTGAAACTCTTTTTGCCCTTCAGCTCATAACCTATGTTTCCCTATAAAGGCAGTGATACATTACATTACATCAATCAGTGTTTTCTGAAATAAAGGAAAATGTCTTTCTTTTTTTCATGTATTTGTTTACCCATGGTTCTTTGAGAGGTAGCTATGTTTAACTTAAAGAAAAATCCACCTGGTGCCAATGCTGCCTCAAACATGCATGTCCTCCAACTGGCAATATCAGCTCTTATAATCAAGTATTTGACTTTTAATGAAGTTTATGCAGTTGGCCATAGTTAACATTATAGAAAGCTTGATTTGGCCTGTGAAAATGTGTCAGTTGAAAACTGTTGAAAAGAACATTGTAAGGAAATTGTAAAATAATTGATTACAGTTTCAGGAAAATATTTTTAAATTCCCAAAACCTATTGTAGATGAGGATTTAGAAGTATTTCCAGATATGGTTAATGGTAAATGGACTTGGGCTTATGTAGCACATTTCTAGTCTTTAAAGTAATCAAAGCAGCTTTACACCACAGGTCACATCCACCCATTCACTCTCATATTCACTCACTGATGGTTGGAGTATTCATGGGAGTTGTCCAACACTATTAACTTACACATTCATGTCATTGCATACCCCATGTATTTGCCATTTGACAGCTGGAGCTGAGCTCTTAACTGCAACCTTCCGATTACCAACCAAACACACAATCTGATAAATGCCCCTAGATATATTACAGAATCCAGATGCCTTTGGCATGTTTCCACTGGGCTGCAACACTCCCTCTTGTCCAAATATATATATATGATAAAATAATAATAATAACTTAAATTTATATAGCGCCTTTCAAGGAATCCAAAATTAACTTTCCAAAATATTTTTTATATATATACATATATATATATATATATATATATATATATATATATATATATATATATATATATATATATATATATATATATATATATATATATATATATATATATATATATATATATACATACATATATATACATATATACACACATATATATATACATATACATATATATCTATATACATATCTATATCTATATCTATCTATCTATATATATATATGTATATATATATATATATATATAGATAGATAGATAGATAGACAGATAGATAGATAGATAGATAGATAGATAGATAGATAGATAGATAGATAGATAGATAGATAGATAGATAGATAGATAGATAGATAGATATAGATATAGATATATAGATATATATGTATACATATACTGTATATATGGGACATATAAAGTAATTTTGGGGTGTTTTGAGAGTTTTGTGTCAGCACCAAGCAGTATTTTAAAAATCATATGTTAAGTGTTTATGATTTTGTCAATTTACAGAAATAAATTAATTTTAAATTATTCGCCCAAGCTGTTGTTTAGGGAAAAATACCAGGCACAAATCCATCCCAGCATAAAAAGCACGATGCATAAACTGATAGTTTCACTGACAGTCATGCTTCTCCCTTTCTTCAGTTTGCATAATATGCATGATTTTGCCTTAAGCCTCACATCCTAATGGCCCTTTTCTCTGTGCAGCATCCCAAACAGAGAACACCTTCATGCACATCCATGTGCACACACTCATACAGCCACAATGTTTATGCAAACAACCTGACTTTATTTAGCAGGATGATAACATACGTTTGTACTGCACAGTAACAATATGGAAAGAAATTCCTGAACATAACTCATCCTCAGACAGAAATCGCATCCTAATGGGCAGAATGACAACAACCATTGTGGTGCATCACTAATGTCAGTATACTGATAGGAGTGTTTTTGTGGAGCTAAAAGCAGAGACAGGGAGAAGTTCCAGTTCATTTCTCTAGGTGGATTGAAATGGAAATGATGTGTTGCTACAAGAGAGGGAGACACATTGAGATGAGGGAGTTTTAGTGCTGTGATGAGGAAATGGATGTGTTCTGTACCACTGGTTCTCTTGGAAGGGGAAACATTAAGGGTGAGTGTGTGATTCTATATGTGTGGGTTGTATTTAAAGAAGTGTAAGATAAAAAGCCAGCCTGTGTCTCTGTGTGTTTGTTTTGAGAGCTGACATGTGTGTCTGCACATTTATAAGCATGTCAAGCCCTCTTCTCACCTGAAGCCCATTGTTTTGATTTTTTTTTCTTCGCAGGGCTACAAAAGGAAAACTGAGGCAGCTAAGAAAGAGTACCTGAAAGCCTTGGCTGCGTACCGAGCCACTCTGGTTTCCAAGGTAACACTTATGACACACAGGCCGCAGCTTAGACTGATGATGGATTGGATGGAAAATCCCTGCAAATGGGCAGGGAGGGGCTTAGGTGGAGGGGGAGAGAATGGGGGCATGGGATGCAAAAAAAAAAGGCCATGTTTGGAGCAATACCTAACTTTCATAGGGTGCAGATGTTGGGGGTTGGAGGACTGTAGTTGGTATGGTGATATAGTCTGGGGGAGGGGTCAGCCAGTGGGAGCGTATATGGCATATGGGCGTAACATCTATCAGGGATGGAGGATAGCAAATGATTTCCCTCTCATTTGCTGTGCTTTGTATCAGGGGAGTATGCATTTGGGAAACACACACACACAGTAAAATATAAACACAAGCAGGCACCTGTGTCATGCATTAGACAATTCCCTCCAATTTTCTAAAGGAAGTATGTTCAAAAGTACAATCACAGTACAGAGCTGCACCTATTACACCTTCTCACAAATTTAGATCTATGACATACGTGTTGCCCCTGGACTGGCGGCATCTTGCATGTAGCAGCATAGCAGCACAGAGAGGATGAAGAATGGCAAAGAGGAGAGCTGTGGATGCTTTGTTTAGTGCCGTCTTCTATTAACAACAAAGGATGTAGTGTAGGAAAGATTCCTTTTGTCATTTCATTTGTTCTGCAGGTGAACAGCCTCAATTCTCAACCAGGGCTCCTGAATGCATATATTTGTGTGTGTGTGTGTGGGGTGTGTGTGTGTGTGTGTGTGTGTGTGTGTGTGTGTGTGTGTGTGTGGGTGTGCGTGCGTGTGTGTGTTTGTGTGTATGTGTGCGCATGTGTGTGTGTGTGTGTGTGTGCCTCAGTGTGTGCATCAGTGCTCTCTCCTTTCTTTCCAACTATCTGTCAAGGTGTCTATTGATCATTACCTCGGCAGCAGCTCTATTCATACAAATGGGCTTCATTACTTTCTAATCAACACTGATGGCTGGAGAGCAATCTGACAGCTCATCATAGAGGCCTGGAGAGGGCATGGCAGAGGGAGGGGAAGAGGTGGTGCCTCACCTGTAATAAGTGATAATATCAAAAGAATAAATCTGAAAAGTATTATAAAGTTAAAATTTGAGGTTTTGCCTCTCTGAAAGAATGTAAAGCAATGTAAAGCTTATCAAGGTAATCAGGTAGAAGACATTCTTATTACAGAATGGGCATCATAGGCAAAATGAACTATTTTCAAACTGTACACAGTAACCTTATAGTGATAGTAATTTGACACAAGATCTCCTAACTTAAACCCATGACGCATGGGCCATAATTTCCTGGCCCAGCTGCACCGAGATAGGTGTGGCGGCGCACCAGGGGTAGGTGCCAACAGATTCAGCTTGGCACAGTGACGATTTCTTGCCAAAAATCTGTGCGGAAGGTACGCTGAAAGCCTGCCTGCTCCACCCTGGTCTATTCTTGGTGAAGGCGAAGCGCACCCTCCACAGTGGTAAATTGGCTGAGATGCGCACAGGGCGCACACGTCACCAAAACCTCACAGGCAAGTTGCATGTTGTGTGCCCCACAACATAGCCTTACGCCATGGATACCACTTTGACCTCAAGGAGGGGACATTACAGGACTTAAGATGGAGAGAGGCCGAACTGCATTTGCCGTATCAGCAGGAAAATCAGCAGAGCGCACGGGAGAGACCACCTGGCTGCACGGCTCTGTCCTTAAATGTGCTTATATGCCTACCGTTTACACATGTTTTTTGCCACAATTCCTTCCTCTTCCTTCTCTTGGACTGCTGGTTGGAGAAGGAAGGAGGGGGCCAAAGGAGAGCCGTCCTCCCCTAGTCTGCCAGCCTACCGGGGCTGGAGTCAGTGCCTGCAGTGCATTTAAAGGCAAGGAGGGGCGTTCATTTGATTGGTGAAGGTTACACTCGGCTGTGTTAACCCACTTGTGCCCAGTCCTCCCTCTCTAGCTCTTGCACGGGGGGCAGGGACGGGGCATGGGTGTGCCTTTTTGCGCCTCTCCGCACCTCTTCATGCCGTGCAGGAAACTTGCAAAGTGCGCTGGACACACCCTGTGGGCGCCTGGTCTATGGAATTAGAGCCCAATGAGTTAAAGAATACATGCTACACAGCCAATATTTTCCCAAAGTATTAGTTTTCTTTTAAATTGAGCATCAATATGCTGAAATTAAGATTTGCTCAAACTATAAATAATACCTCAACAATGAATCAAATAATAGAAATCAGACAAAAGTCAAGCTATGCTATTTTAGGCTGCTTTAAATTTGCGTAGACCGTAAATATACTATAGTTTGCTTTGTGGGTCATTTTATGTGGTTGGAAGTAATATAAATGCTCAAACAAACTCATGTTAAGAAAGACCAAACAAGCATATCCTTACCTGTTTGAAAACAGAAGTCTTGGTTTCTCCAAGTGCATTATAGTTTGAATAGCAGTAGTATTGAAAGCAATCCAATTCAAAAAAGGACCAAACAGGGACACCAAACGACAGCACATTGTGAGTAAAATGCTTCAGGATGTTTCATAATATACAACAGATAGCAAGATTAGGTAGCTTGTAATGACAAGATCAGATAGTTAAGCAGAGTTTGGTTAAGTACAGAACTGCTAGCACCAACAGCCTCTGACCGCCTATCAGGGTGAAGTTCTCATCATCAATCATTTTGCCCTGGTATTAATTCTAATATTTCTGTTAGCTTTGTAGATCACATAAAAAAGATTGAGTTAATCAATTCAATTTTACAGGATTGGATTGTTGTCCATGTTGTAAAATGACTGCATTATCCAGTAATGTGGTTATCCAGATTAATAGATTAAATAGATAGAGACTTAACCTTATAAGAAAGAACTAGATTTAACATCATTTAAAGAACTATAATTGTACCATTCCTGAAATAATCTAACAGGTTATATGTAAGCTTGACATAATGTTAACTGTACAGGCAATGATGTCTAAATTTAAATGTAGATTTTTTTTATTGAATTAATTTTTATGGCATTTAAACGCTATAAAAATGTAGTATTGAACTCTTTACAACATCTGTACCCATTAAACATTTAAATTGTGATCTGTAGTTAATTTATTCTTTATATTAAAAAAAACATCACTCATACATTCCACTATTCCTAGTGTTTAAAAGTTTAGACACAAAACAAATTAAAGCATGTAGGGCTTTAAAAGACGGCAAAAATACAATTCGTGAAAAATATCAATTATGATAATGAAATCCTCTGGCTTGTATGATGAAAAACATACATTTATGTTTTGTGTTTAGATCCAGCATGTGGCCACACTTGTCCAGATTCAGAGAGCTTGAAACCAGTTTATTTATCTACTCAGTTTTGTGCTTCAGGATGGTAAAATGTACCCAGAATTTGGATTTAGAATTTTGTATTACAAATGAGTATTACAATTAGCATTATGTTTTCCTTCTGACAGGGTGTGATGTTCTGTAGGCATTCTCCTTGAATCTGACTGTATCCATTGTTACTGGTGATGTCCACCCTGAGCTTTTGCTAGCTTTACAGTGTTATCATCAAAAAGTTCAGATGCATTCATGTTTTGTTTTTTTTAATCTCAAGTAGCACAAATAACTAAAAATATAGCAGTTGGTTAGGAGAGAAAGAGTTTTTCTTTACGTATAGTTAATTCTGACTCATCCGTTCCATGATAAGCCCCCCTTTAAAAATGGCTGAGGAAGTCCCTCTAAAACAGGGCAAGACTGTTAATGTTATTTTTAAGTATATAAAAGCTAATACAACAGCTGTGCAATGCTGAAAAATGTATAGCAACTGACGTGCTAGTGTGATAATGTTTTCAGGATGTCACTAATTGTTGTCAATTAACAATTGTTACAATTTTGTTTTTTTGCAGACTTATAATGACCCTGAACCAAAAAGTGCCCAGCAGACCAGCCAGTCCTCACACATGCTGCCTCCGAAGCAGCCCCTGTACAGTGTGCCCCCCCAGCCCTCCTCACCCTACCTGGGCCCACCGGGGTCCTTCCCACTTTCGGACCTCCAGAGCTTTGGTGGACCACCCCGCCACGCTCTGGCCCAGACCCTTAGCCAGTCCCAGATGCTGCCACCCAGCATGAGTGCCTCTCCCCCAGCACCTTTCCAGATCAGCCCCCCTCTGCACCCCCACGCCCAGCTGTCCCTACACCAGAGCTCCCTTCTCAACCAGCCAATTCGCATGCAGCAGTCGCAGCCAATCATCTCACATCAAATGGGGCTCCAGCCACCTCTGCATTCCCCTCCTCTCAGCCAACAAGTATGTCTGGCAGCCTTCAAATAATTTGATACATACACACTATCACCTTGTAATTTTTTTCATTTATATCCTGGTATCATCGACTGTAATGGTATTATATGTTTTTAATTATATGTAATTACTGTATATAGCATATAGGATCAGTTATATACACAGTTTTTGTTAGCGTTTGTTTCTTGTTCCCCAGAGACAAGATCTTGCAAAAGCCTACAGCAATATTAACAACAGCCTTGGTTAGCTTTTAACAAAATAACAAACTCCAAAATTTCAAGGGGTCCACTAAAGGACTTCCTCCAAAAAGAAAGCAAGCCACGCTGGATCCCAAATAAACATTTTTACAGCAGAATTACGCATGTTTACAGTCTACTAAAACATTGTGGGCTGGATCTACAAAGATCCCAAATAATGGGTGCTAAACTTTGTGCCAAACTAAAAAATTGTGCGAGCCATTAGTGCGCATGTTGTGAGTGATCTACC
Organism: Scarus forsteni; assembly: GCA_036419115.1. Classification (NCBI taxonomy): domain Eukaryota; kingdom Metazoa; phylum Chordata; class Actinopteri; order Labriformes; family Labridae; genus Scarus; species Scarus forsteni. The sequence continues at coordinate 3,088,972 of JAZDUH010000461.1, forward strand.
CTGATTGCGTGTGCAATTGGTAACAGATGCAAAAGTGGTGCAGACTGCTTGTTTTAAATGAGGATTTTAATAACGGAGTGGCCATAAATGAAAAATGGAGTTTGAGCTAAATAAACGTGAACTGCAGACATCTCTGCATTGCCAGAAGAAACATTATTTGGGGGACCATCTGTGAATAGCATACAGCTCAGAACTGGCATTGCTGAATAGACAATATGTCTCAACTACTTTTATTTCTGACCAGAGGTTGAGGTAACCATTTTTTGCTGTCTGTCATTTTTATGATTTATTATATTATAATATAATTTACCTTAAAATGTTTGTGATTGTGTTTTTTTCTAACCATAGGTAGTAAAAAAAAATAGAAAATGAGACTGCCAAATGGAAGTATTAACAGGATCAGCACAGGATGGAGAGCGCAGTCGACTACAGCGCCCACACAGGGCAAAAGCTCTAACCCCTCACAGTGCAGGTCACAATCATTGCAGGTGACTAGGGTCTTGTGTTTTTGCACTGGCTGTTTATTTGGCATTGCCTCCTGTTTACTGGTGCTTGTGACTTTGATAGTACATGCTGTAAACACAATAGCAGCAAGAAAATCACTTCCACTAAATGCATCATTATGTCTAATTCCGTCAAGATTCAAGATTCAAAGCGTTTATTGTCATTTGTACATTGAGCAAAATGTTTCCCTGCATAATGAAATTCCTACTCTGTTGTCCAAAACAAATGTCAGGTCAGAGATATAAATATAACAATAGATATAAATAGTACTACAAAAAGATACTAAGTAATACTAAATAATAGCAGCAAAAATATACAATAAAATAAAATTAAATAAGAATAAAGTCCAGATATAAACAAGGAGAAGATGGATTCCGACTGTATACATGTATGAAGATATTATCACTGTTAAGGATTGAAGTACTGTTGATTTCTGTGTATTTCTGTAAACATGTATATTGTGCAAAGATCCAACAAAGTGCAAGAGCAGTTTTATTGGTAGCAAGCAGTAGTGCTGCCACACCACACGGTGATGCAGCTGGTCAGGATGCTCTCGATGGTGCAGCTGTAGAAGCTGCTGAGGATCTTGGGGGAAAAAACAATTTTCCTCAGCCTCCTCATGAAATACAGCTGCTGCTGAGCCGTCTTGATCACCTGTGTGGTGTTAAGTGTCCAGGTGAGGTCCTCGCTGATGTGGACGCCCAGGTATTTAAAGCTGCTCACCCTCTCTACCTCAAGCTCCCAGAAAGTGGCTGATGAGGTTTCCTCTCCTTCCTCATTTCCACTATGATCTCCTTTGTCTTGTCGGTGTCGAGAGCAAGGTTGTTGTCCTCACCCCATAGCACCAGACTGCACACCTCTCCCCTGTAGGCCGTTTTGTCCCCCCCAGTGATGCTTCCTATCACTGCGGTGTCATCAGCGAACTTAAGGATGGGGTTGTGTTTGTGGGAGGTGACACAGTTGTTTGTAAACAGGGTGTAGAGGATAGGGTTGAAGACACCTCCGTGTGGGGTGCCGATGTTGGTGATGATGCTGGCTGAGGTTGGGGCCTGCCAGTCAGAAAGTCCAGGAGCCAGTCACAGATGGTCGGGTGCAGGTCAAATGTCGACAGTTTATGGGTCAGTTTGTGGGGGATGACTGTGTTGAAAGCAGAGCTGTAGTCAACAAAAAGCATCCTGATGTAGTAGTCTGCTTTCCATTTGGGAGTGATGGAGGGCAGAAGCAATGGCATCTGAAGTGGACCTATTGGCCCTACTCCTGTAGGGAATCCAGAGTTTCTGTTATGCTGCTCTAAATGTGGGCCAGGACAACTCTTTCAAGCACTTCATGATGATTGGAGTAAGTGCCACTGGTCAGTAATCATTCAGGCAGGAGGGTGGGGTCTTCTTGTGAAGTGGGATGATGGTTGTGGTCTTGAGGCAGGAGGGGTTGAAGATGCTCTTAGAGCCCATCCTGGAATGTTGTCAGGTCCTGTTGCTTTGCAGGGTTGATCCTCCTCAGGGCTTTGTGTACCTGGTCTGAGGAGATTGTTGGTGGGGGCTTGGGGCGTTGAGTGGTCCTAGTGTGTGTATGCCTAGGGCTGGGCGATGTGGCAAAAAAAAATGATAACGATATATTTTTTCATATCATTCAATCTCGATTATAATCATGATATGTTATGTCATTTTTAAACCAGTTTTAAAGCATCTGCACTGAAAACTAAGAAACTATAGAATAGTTTAACATTTTATTAACAAATCAAGTAAATAACAAAACAAATTAAATAATATGAACATAGAAAAATAAAATAACAATTTCAATCAGCAGTGCAACAAATGGAAAAAAAATATATCGCACCAACAGTGTCACAGTTTACAGCCCTGAAGATTTTTGGTTCTATAAAAGATTTAAAAAACTAAAAAAAAAACCTTGGGGATAATGAAGGCGCTTTAAAATGGATAGATTATTTTCAAGTTATGATGCAACATATGCTGTTGCCATCATTAATGCATGCATTAAACGTACACAATTTTAAAACAATATTGATTGGATAAATTAGACTTAAAATGTAACAGTACAAAACAACGATAACATAAAAAAATAGCAGCACTGAATACTCAGATCAAATGCAAAAAACAATACTACTTGTGGTAAAATTTAAAACAGTAAACTCTCCATCATATTAGCATATCAATCAAATTAAACAAAATATAGTAAAATATAAAAACAATATCACTCAACAGTGCAAGGAATGGAGAAAAATATAACAAAACAGTGCATTAATTTTCAGTCCTGAGAATTTCTGGAGGTAAACAAAGTAGAAAATAAACAGACAAACAAACCACCTGAGTAAAAAGTTCAAGACTTATACATGCTGAATCTAGAGCATATCATTTAGGACTTTGGTCCAGATTTTTTGCCAGAAAGACTAGCCTGTCTACAGCATCTGGCTTTAAAGCTGCCCTGTGGCAGGTCACAATGTTGCCCCCTGTGCTGAAAGCCCTCTCTGAGGGCAAGCTGGTGGCCTTGCCAAGAGACAAACTCTGGGATATGTTGCAGAGTGGGTCTTTCACCAAGCCAACGGATTGGTTTCACTGTTGGCATTTGGCGCTTGCAGATAACTATTTAGTTCTGCCTCAACAGCCTGCTGGTCTGTTAGTCCAGAAGTAGAGACTGAGGGCTTTTTGAAAAAGCTGCCAAGTGTCTTCTTCTGTATTTTTGCTGGTGTTGCTAAAGCTGTAGCACCTGCTGAGGTAGTAGGCTCAGACTGTGAAGTCTTCTATTCATCCAACATTTGTGAGACAGCATTGGCTCTCACAGCCTCTACTTTGTCAGCCTGGATGTAGTGGATATTGAAGCGAGGATCAATGAGGGTTGCCATGCACAGGAGGTCGTACGTGGCAGCATCATCAAATTTTTCATTTAAATAGCTGGTCACTGAACTCTTGATGGCCTTGGTGAGGTCTGTGTCAGTATCTCCTGGCTTCAAGACTTCTTCATTAAAGAGCTGAAGCGCAGGTTTCACACAAGAAACACTGACATATGCTTCTCCAGAAATGGCATCAGTAAAGTCAACAAGTGGATTGAGAGCCTTGTGGACAGACTCCAAGATGTCCTGCCATGAGGGAATCAGGTGCCTGTTTTTTCGATCATCTGATAAAACCTTTGCAATGGCTTTCTCTTGCTCCAGTACTCTTGCAATCATGGCATGACGGGACCCCCATGTAGAAGGAGATTCTGTGATCAGTTTGTGCTTCAGCAGTTTGAGTTAATCTTGGGCAGCTGCTAGTGCACTTTTCTTTTTCCATGAGCAAGAAAAAGCACTGACCACTTTCTTGGGCACACTGACAGCTCTCTCAATCCTCTTGTCCTTCATGCTTCCCTCTGTAGAAAAGTAAAAAATAAATAAATGACAAAGTCTTGATCTTAACATTGGCACAACATCAGCAAAGTTTTTGTAAATTTAGAGAATACATTTAGACTTCAAAATACAAAATCTACAATACTCACTAAAAGTAAGAACAAATTATTTGGAAATATTTTCAAATGTTATTTACTTTTGTATGAGCTTGTATCAGATTTTAGCAAGGGATAGACAAAAACTTGATGAAGTGTTAGACTGATATAGTGTCTGAATTAAAATTGAAATGATAAATATGTAACCAATATATGTTATCTTTAAAAGCAAAAAATTATCATGAAAAACATTTTTATTTACTTGCCTATAGCTGAGTGTAGCCGATGACCAAAACACTACTTTCGAGTCCAGCCTTTGAGAGCAACAGCTTTAACTATGCTGGCTCTGTTATCTGTTCTGATGCGGAGCCTGTCGGTCTTCGCTAAGGCCCCACGATTATAGTGCATCCTTCAGCCCCTGACTGATGATTTCGGCAGTGTGGTCCCCCGAAAAATACACAGTCTGCAAGCATGTGCTTTGTACAGCCCACTCCTGGTCAATGTAATGTATTGTGAGGCTCAAATATGGCTCAGATGTGCGACTCGACCAAAGGTCACTGGTTGATGCAAAGTATTTCATCTCTTTCAACTCAGTATCCAGCTTTTCTCTGCATTCGTAATATAGCTGTGGCATTGCAGTTTGGGAAAAATATTTATAATAGTATAAATATATAACAATTTCGTACCTCAGATCCAGCACTTTGATTAAATGTTTAAATCACTTTTTCTCTAGTAGACAAAAAGTGATTGCGCGTGTGATCGTTTTTCTCCTCCTAGAATGTTGCTCGTATGGTGCAATGGCCTGAAAAGATGACACTATGGATTGCGGCTTTGGACCAGCGGCTGCACCGCTAGCAGCAGCTGCCCCGCTAGCTGTGGCTACGCCGCTAATGCTGCGCATGGTTGCAGCGGTGAAAGACTGTGCAGACTTCGCTCGTGTTTTCATGCTTTCCATGTAATCACTTGGGTGGTACTTCTTTAAATGATTGAACAGATTTGTTGTATTGCTGGTTTTTGAGGGCACCGACCGGCGACATACCTTGCACATTGGCTTAGTTTGCTGCACATCACCTTGGAGGTACTCAAACCACCGCCACACAACTGACGTTGAGTAACCTTTCCTGTCAACAATAGCCTCATCTTCAGAGGATAACACCAAGTCATGTCTGACGTCATCTGTTTCGCTGCCCTCGGCTCCAGGTTCAGCTCCATGTTCGGCCATTTCTGTTTACTTCTCAGACAACTTACTGGCGGAAGTTGACCAGGAAAAAGTCGACTCTGATTGGCTATGGTCATGCACATTTCCATCATGTCTGATCGAGTAAATGTGCTCACAACTGATCACCGTGATCGACTTGAAATTAATCGCAATCACTAATCATGATCATATAATCGCCCAGGCCTATGTGTGACTAATCACTATGTTGTAGCTGGAAGTCTGAAAGTGGGTGTAGAAAGTACTGAGGTTGTCCAGGAGGCTGTCTGTGGGGCTGATGGTGTTGGTGGAGGGCCTGTAGTCTGTAATGTGCTGCAGGCCCTGCCACATCCACCTGAAGTCAGCTGTAGGTAGAGTAGAAGCTGTCCAGCTTCTCTCTGTACTGCCTTTTTGCCGCTATGATGGCTTTCCTCAGTATGTACTTTGCAGCTGATTGCAAGAGAGTGAGCATGCAGCATGTGGCATACCTGATTGTTTATCCAAGGTTTCTGGTTGGGGAAGTTCCTGACTTGTATGGTGGGCACAATGTTGTCAGCACAAGTGCTAATGTACCCAGTCACATACTCAGCATTGTCCTGTATGCTGAAAGAGGAGTCCTCCAGGGTGGCTACAGCTTTAAACACATCCTAGTCTGTCTGAGCAAAACAGTCCTGCAGTGTGCTCTCAGATTCTGGGATCCAGAGTTTAACTTGCCTGGATTGTTTCAGCCTTTGTCTGTAGGCTGGGTATTCCAAAGACCGCATGTCGGTTAGTAGGACGCAGGGCAGCAGTGGTTGCCTAGCAGAAACCTTTAGCCTCCATGGAGCCTTCCCCTCTTGCCTCGCTTGTGTTCCCATCTCAGGAGTGCTCTCCTGGGGTCAGCTGGTTCATATGGGCTAAGTACCTCGGGGTCTTCCAGTTGTGGGACTCGCGGGAGCATACAATGAGTTGTAGTTCAGTCGGTATGAAACCATTAAATTCAGTTTTTTATTGGTCGACGATGTCCAGCAGTGCCTGTCTGCTGTAAAAGAAAAGCCAGAATTCATGTTTTTTATATTAACAAATTTAATGGTATCCAAAAATCCAAACCCGCTCATCAGACTGCCATAGCGGTTCTTGTGTTAACATTGGAACCATAACGGCAGTCTGACAGATGTTTTGGGACTTATGACAGTAATTTGTATCTTTACCATCTGAATGGTACAGACAATACAAGGTCTAAAACCAGCTTTGTGTGGAAATACTTATACTTGAGACAAAATTTTGGATGAAAATGCAAATTGTGTGCTGAGCTGGAGAGACTGAATCCACTGGACTGATGTTTGTAGCAACATTAGTGCAAAGTTTCAAAAACACACATCTGGGTGAAATACTGCAGCATCTGATGGATTTACTTTCAGGCTGTTGCAAAAATAGCTGCTCACTGAAGGAGGACACAGAAGTGTGACGCTGTCAGCTCTGAGTGAAAAACTGAGTGATTCTGGCTTTGACAGCTACATTGGTTAAATGATTCCACCATGATGTATTGAAAGCACAAAACAGAGTGGGCTTATTTTTACGCGCATCTGCATGAGTATGATGGCATACTAGATCATCCCCCTTTTTCCAGTCCATCATAAAGACAAACAGCCTTCAAATCTTTCTGTTATTCATCAAAAAATGTAGTAAAATATTTGGTTAATGCTGTTAATGATATTCCAAACATGTTAACACACAAGTGGCAGATTCTGTCTCTCCCTTATCAGCCATCTGCGTGTAACACTGAGCCAATTTGCACCTGACTTTCAAACGTACTTAATATAGATGCAGAACCATAAATCACAATCAGTTTTGGATGTCAAATTATTACATTTACATCTCCTCCTCCCAGTATTTTGTGTGTTCCGTCATCATGTATTCTGCATATTCATCACTCCAAATGGATTGAGCATGCTTTTTTTGCTCAAATGACAAATGCTATCCTTGGTGCTCCCTGTTAGTTAGTAGATCAGCTTTGCGTACACTCTCAAGTTTGCATGTTTTTATACACACGTAAACCTTTAGTAGATCCAGCCCTATATTGTAGCTCTTCACAAACCAATAATGATGTCACAACTACTACACTCATGTTTCTACAGTTTGTAGTTTTAGCACAGAAATGGATACAAAGCTCTAAAACAAATTCTTCAAGATTATCTTTCTTAAAATGCAATTGTTTTCCTTTTTCACCTTTGGGTTTGCATTGTCTCCATAGTTAGGGAGTTGTCATGTCAGCTGAGTTTGAAACCCAGTAAATGGTTGTAAGTTTGGTAGAAAATAGTGCCTAAAGTGTTCCCTGTAAGCCGAGCATAGAGTGATAGAGACTGTCTACATCAAACAAACTCCAATATTAAAATGGTTCAACAAAGTCAAAAGCAGTCTATCAGAAATAAGAATGCTAGGAAAATACTTCAAATCCATTTGTCAATTAAAGACAGAACATTTCTTAAAAAAACAAAGTCTACTCTTCCACAGTCACCACATTTTAATTATTATACAGTCTTTAAGCTCAACATGCAATGAAAGCAGACCAGCAAAACAATAAATGAAGCACTCTGAGAACACAAACGGTTGCAAAGGTTATTGTCTATTAAATATAGAAAACTTGCACTGTTAAAAACTTTATCATCTTTGATCCGCATTTGGATCCAAATTATCAGAAACTAATATCTTCCTTTTGCAGTGACTAATATTTACTGGAAATTCATCAAAATCTGTTCGGAACTTGCTGATTTATCTTGTTCACAAACTAACAAATGCCAGCAAAAACAGAACTGCCTCTGCAGAGGTAGTGATTGAGCCGTATCAAGTGAAGACACATAATACTATTCTGACTTGTTGTTGTTAAAGATAGCCGACTGAAAACTTTTAATTGTGTTAGCAGGGTGAGGGGGGCAAAAAGTATCAGGTAGCACTGTCTACTGTGTGGTGCTGCTGCAGAAGTTTTTCAATTTTTCATTCCTCAAAATGTCATAACTCCATTCTTTAAAAACTGCTGGAAATGGAGCGATTTTAATTTAAACAAAAATTTTAGTGCTAGAGCCTTATACAAAACTTTGGACCTTGTTTAAATCACTAAAAGCATCTCCCTCTTCACTAGGATGTCACTTCAGGTGTGTTTACGTTCAGTATTAGTGGAGAATTCTACCATACCTACCTAACACTAATGCCAAGATGAAAATCTACATATTGTCAGCCTAATAATCGTTTTTTAAGCTTTCGGAAAAGAAAGAAAACCCCTTTTTTCAGCCAAGACATAAGAACTTTCTATTCATCCATTAAAATGGTGGCTTTCCCTAGGTGTGTGAGCATGTTTGCAACAACCAAATGTCACAATAACAATTCCATGATGAATAGAAATGACTTGTGCGAATCTTGCAGAGAACTTGACTTGACTTGACTTAGGCATTTTCTCTCCTAGATACTTTAAAACAACCAAAGTTTTTCAACTTTCTTAAATATAACAAGTTGTTTTACTTTCCTCAACATAACCAGATGATTTTACTTGCCTAACCTTAACCATTTTTTTCTAAATGCCTAACCTTAATGAGGTTTGCTTTTTTTTCCTGAACTTAACTAATTTGTTTTATGTGACTAGAAAAGAGAGATTGTCATTGTGCTCATGTGCCACTCTTGGCCTCATTGCCATTAAATTTTCTGAAAATAGGTAATTGGGGAAAAGTCAGACCCAGGGGGGGCATGGTTCTGTAGGACTGGTACATTGCTGTATGGAAAGCCTTTTAGGCACAAAATAGACATTGATGAAATCAACCATAGTTGATAGCAGCAATAGTTGAATCACAGATTAGAGTTAATGCTTTAGTTGTGCTCAGGTGAACCTTGTTTTCATGAGATCAGCAATCTTTGTACAGCGTCAAAAATGCTCAAGTCAGTTTGAGTTGATTTGGGCATAGCTCAGAAAAACCCAATTCAACCACATGATTTTAGCAGATAGTGATTCAGGACTGTTTCAAGGGTTCTGATTGGCTTAGGGTAAAGGCAGAAAGATGGGGTGTAGCAGCAGATTTAGGAGAGTACACATATGCCAATATCTCAATTTGGCCAAAAAATGAGTTTGGCAAATATGCTTTAAGGCTGACAATATTTTATGCAGTTGTATGTATTGTGAGCAAGATAGTCTTCAATCACTAATAAATTTCAAGCTTACTTTATCTTGTAACCTTTGATTATTAGAAGTATCCAGGCTGATATCAGCTGTTTTTTTTATGTTTGGGGGCATTAGTGGTCAAGTTGAGACAAATATTTATTAGGATTAAGAGAATCAAGCAATAATGTATTTATAATTTACAGACACAGTGGAGCATGTGTTCACTTTTTGCTGCTCTCTGGGTTTCTCTCTGAGATAGGGCTCTGTAGAAATATAAATCTGCCTCTGCAGATGAAAAATAACTATCAATCGAAATATAAAGTACAGTGTATAGCAGAGTGATGTGGGGGTTTTTGCCTGCCAGGGCATAGTTATATCATCATCATCATCATAGTAACCTCTTTCTCTCTCTTTTCCTTTTGTTGCATTCACAGGGATTCTCCCACATCCATGCTGACTACCAGAATAGTGTCGGGGGCTCACAGTCCCCTGGGACCCCCAACCCAGTGCATGGCCAGAACCCTGACTGGGATAGCGAATACTGTAACAGGGACTGTGGACCCAACCACTGCGGGTAGGCTTATCAAAAAGCACTGTCTATATTTGTGTTGTGAAAGTGCTGAATGTTTTTTGAAGGGCATAGAAGAAATCACATCAAGTGAACCACAAAAAGACAGACCAAAATAAAAATGTTACTCATTTTTCCAAATGATTTTTTGTGAACCACTTCACTTTCACACTCAGAGACTCCAACAGCATAAATTACAAATTGTGATTTCCCTACGAAAGCAGGGCATCTCATTGAAATTGAAATGAGTGACGCAGCAGTAGAACAATGCTATTAGCGAGCTTGGAAAAACTGTGACATCCGATTGTTTCCCTGTGTTTCACTCGGCACACATTGCCTTATTGAGTCAAGGTTTTGAAGCAGGTACAAGAGGATATTGTTCTGTCTCACCTGAAACTTTGTGTTGCTATTCTGAGAGGCAGAATTATCTCCTCCTGTATTTAAAGCTGATTCATCTGGTTGTCAAATGGGATCATGCCTGGGTCAAATCATTTTTGATGCTCTTTGAAGTCAATTGAGTCTTTGCTTTAAACTCTCTCCCTCAGTGTCAGATCATTGTAGTCTGGTTTATTTGGAGGGTGCTGAATTATTTCCAGCCTGTCAGTAAAGATAACTGTTGAACCGACTTTGCGTTTAACATTTCAAGTCTTTGGAGTCTTTGCCTTGAAGGGCGTTTATAGAATTTCCTAGTTAAAAAAAGTAGAGCAAATACACTTATTGTCAGAACATCAGTGAGGGTTAAGGGCTCACGGTGCAGGGGTAGTTACACAGAAATATAATGTAATTCTCACCACAAGTTGCTTTTTGAAAATTAATGCATTGCATTATTCAAGGACTATTTAATGACTTTAACACTGAATTTAAAGCATCATCTTTTGCCTTACTTTTGCTGTACTCCAGGGCAAATTGGTCTTTCATCCTTTGACAGCCAAGATGAGCTTCATTCACCTCTGACCCTGAATAGATCAGCAGTATGGATAACTGCTGGAGAGGAGTTTCACAATGTTCTGATTCCTGTAAGAACATGTATGAGATACCTTTATTGTACTCTTAAATACCAAAGAAAACATCAAACACATGTATCTACTCTTCAGCATCATGAAGGGTCAAAAGGCCTTTAGCTACTTAAGAGGGGCTACAGCTGTGGGTTAGCATTTTAACTTTGCAGGTGACATCAAAGTAATGACAGTGAAAACTAGTTTCTGGCCTGGGCACAGTTTATACTCTAGTAGGTTTCGCATGGCTTAAGAATGCTTGAATCAACATTTGTGTAATAAAAGTTGAGTTTGCTTTGAATGGCTGCTGATGATGTCAGAAATAAATTCAAGTATGCTTTACATCTATTTGTGTGATAGAGTACTTATATACACAGGACAGAAAAGTCTGCTACATTAGGACCTCAGTCCTATGCAGTGCTGGACAGCTGTCTGAAATGGCCTGTCTGAAGACTTGTGAGTGTGACATATCGAAAGAATGAAGAGCTGTTGAAAACATGGTGCTGAACAGAGCTAAACTGAACAACTACCACAGAAAAGTTAGACTGGACCAAATAGAACCAGCGTGGGGAGGATGTCCTTTAAGTGGCAGGAGCTCCAACGAAACATCTCAGACTGACAGATGTTAGTGGTGGATCAATATGTGAAAAATATGTTTTTTTTTTACACACAAACTATCATGAACATACTCTTGCAGTCATTAAACACGAATATGTGAATCAGAGTTAACAAAAACTATGGGCCCTTTAAACTGACTCTGCTAACTGACAAAGAATATGTAATTGTGTGAAACAAGAACAGAATGAAGAAGTTCGCCATGGTGAATGTTTTGACTGTGATTTAGCGTAAATTCTAGCAACAGTGGCTTTTATTGGAAAAATGTGGGTGTACTAGGGGTAAAACTTCAGTCAGAAAACAATAAAAAAAATGCAAATTTGCTCTGTAAAAATGCTTAGCTGCTTTTTTTGGGGTGGCTGACACAAAAATCTACTCAAAACAGTGACATTCAGACATGTTTTGCAGGAGTGTCCATAAAATGGATAAATTTGTTTCCCTGCTCTCCCATTTTAACAAATGACCAGCTAAAGGTTACACACGTAAATCCCGGTCTGATGAATAACAATAATGTGATTTCTTAAAATGCAATGATTACATATTCCAGCATTGCATTACAGACAAAATAAACCTAATAACAGTCACGTGTTAGACTGCTCCACATTATCTTAAAATTGTTTATTGGCAAACACTAACAGTTTCTTCTTCTTCTTCTTCTTCCTATTTTTTTCTTCTTCTTTTTCTTCTTCTTCTTCTTCTTGTTCTTCTTCTTCTTCTTCTTCTTCTTCTTCTTCCTATTTTTTTTCTTCTTCTTCTTCTTCTTCTTCTTCTTCTTCTTCTTCTTCTTCTTCTTCTTCTTCTTCCTCAGTAGTGTCATGGGAGCTCGGGACAAGCCTCTCTACCTCACTTGAAGTTGACAGACCTCCAAAATTTCAGACTCCAGGGAGCTTTCCAACTTAACATCAACTTTATCAATGTAACTGCTTCTTCAACAGCTTGTTTTTTTCTATTTGTGATGGATTTTGAAAATCCCAAAGACTGCTCAATAACTTCACCTATTTGTCAAGCACTTAGATCGGCCAGAAGCCTGAGGCACTTCTCTTGCTTTTCTTTTCTTTTTTCTACTCCAACCAGTGGGGGGGCAGTGAGCTTTAAGCTTATGCCAACATACTGTAAATGAAGTCCAAAAAATGCCTTCACATTTTGTTTTGAGATTTTTTCAGTTGCTTTCTGTGCTCCTGCTCTCTGCTTCCATTACTGTATTTGCCATAGACTGCCCTCATTGGGGAGATGAAATGCTCAAAGCATACTCAAAAGCATAGGAATCTGAGGGGGGAACCTAGAATAAAGTCACCTCAGCAGAGGTGGAAGTAAATCAGGCCAGACTGAAAGCAACATCAATTTTTTAATGAAGACAGTCACATACTCAGAAGATGTGTAAATCATACTTGGCCCTGTTAGAGGATTCGTTCAGTTCCCTTCTTTCTCACAGAGTGATTGTATATATCACCAAATAGATTCCACTTATGTGTGTATTTAGCTACAGTCCCTTGCTCTCACTTGCTTTTATTTTAAACTTTCTTTTTGCTTGGCTATGTGATTTTTTGCGCAGGCAGATTCAGTGAAGGAATACAGTACACACTTAAAGTTGTGTAGAAACTGTCTTCACTGGTCTTTTTTCTCGTCAACCGAGAAAGATTAAAAAATATTTCCTCCTTATGCAGTGGAGCTCTGAAAGAGGGAGTCACTCTTTCGACACAGCCTCAGGATGCTCCAGAACTGCAGAGGTCCAATGTTAATACCTCTTCTTTTAGCTCCTCCTCAATAAGAGGATCAATAAAGATCAACCCTTTCCACCTGAATACCCCACCCACCTCCCCGATCAGTCCCAACACCACTTGGTGTTGCTAAATGTGAAATGTTACTCAAGAAAAAAAACATACCAGTGGGTTTTTGACTAGTTTTGTTAGGTGTTTTAGAATTGTGTTGAACTCATCTTAATTATTATTGTGAAGAAAAAATTATTCTGAAGATATTTTTTGTTTTCCACTGTAGCAGGATTTGCATTATGGAGGAGAAGATTCAAGGAAAAAGGGAGAACCATTTTTCTTTTGTTAAATATCAAAATGTTCTACATTATGTTTATTCTATTTAATTTGGTTGCAGGTTTAACATCTATTTATGAATGATATGAAGTTACATTTTGGCTCATTTTTATCAGGGTTGATTACTATTATTATTATCATTATTATTATTATTATTATAGTATTATTGTTTTTATTATTATTATTATCATTATTATTATTATTATTATTATAGTATTATTGTTTTTATTATTATTATTATTATTATTATTATTATTATTATTGTTATTATTATTGTTATTATTATTGTTATTATTATCATTATTATTATTATTATTATTATTATTATTATTATTATTATTATTATTATTATCATTGCTCATGAAAATATGAGGATTTTTAAAAATGAATATTTTGTCAAAAAATGCAGTTGGTTCATGACCTGTGCACCAACATTATATTAATTTTGTGTCACTATTACTTCTTTTGTTTTCTTTTGTCTGTAATAAAATGTTTTAAGTGGAGAAATGGATACACTGGCCTCTGATTGTTGTGTTTGTTTTGTTGCTGTTTGTGTCATTGAGCTTCACCATAATCATTATAGATATGATCAAGTGCACACTGAGCCCTTTATTAACAGGAATTGATGCAAACAGGATCAATAACGCATTCATGTGACAGCAGCAGTCACATGGATGTGTGTGTATGTTTCTGTGGAGTTGAAGTTTCTCACTTTCATGATACAAACATTCACCATTTCACTATTTTTCACTTTTACTTCCTCAAAATCCAGACATAATCAATAAGATATATCAGGCAACATCTTCTGCCCACTGGTCCTGTTTTTTGGCAAAGGTGTGATGATGAAACTTGAAGTTAAAGCAGCAGTCTCACTGAGAACTACCTGAACAGTAAAAAAGCTTAGCCTTTTACTTATGAATTTCACAGTTGGATTAAAGGCAGAATAGAAATGGAATCTATCAACCCTCCCCTCCTCTTTCTCACAATCTCTGTTTTTATCTCTCTCCGTCCACTCTTCATGAGGATACAGTGCCCCCTTGAGATCTGACAGAAAACTTCTCTTGTTTCTAGATTATCTGCCTTTGGAGGGATCAGGTCAATGTTATGATAATCGTAACAGAAACAAAACAACATTGACAGTCACTACCTCAAACTTATCGTGAAGCTGGTTATAGTTTAGTAAAAGTCTGGACAAGAGAAGAACAGAAATTGAAAAAAATTGTAAGGGGAATGATATCCTTGTTCTGGTTACAGAAATATTTAGAACTTTACATTTAACATCTTCTAACAAAAAGGTGTATAATGATTTTTTTTAACTGTTCTGACCTCTGACAACCAGATGATGGCAAAAGCAGGAATACACATCCTTGCAAATTTCTGGTCACAAATTTCCAAAATGTTCCTCTACTTCCATCTGCAGGTGACATTGAGTGCTGAGGTGAATTTTTGACCCAATTCTTAACAATGGTTAAATTTTATCTAAAACAAAAACTGTGTTCTAAAAAGATTGATAGGAAACATATATTTAGAAATTTCACTCTGTGATCTTCTTATAAATGCCTTTGGTCTGATCATATTTAAAGACAGCTTTATGTTGACTTTAGTGGCCCTTGTTGGTAAGTAAGTGGGCTATTTGTCAGCATGGAGTAAGTTCATTCAAAAAATGAGCAATGTCATGCATAAACTAGTTATTTGAAGGTATGACAGAGGGAATCAGTACAACTAAAAAAACTGACAGTCCCTACCCCAGGTGACTCTTAATACTTAATCATAAATATTCCAGGAAAAAAAACTCAGGGAAGTTCATAAAACATATAAAGTTGTGGCTTTTACATAAGGAAATGGGTTTTATTTCTAAATAACCTAAAAAAGACAATACTTTGCTGGGCCTAATACCCAAGCAAGCATCACGCCAAACAACTGAATGACATGTATGCACAGTGTTTGCTGAGAAAATCAACATGGCATGGAGGGACTTACAACAGAATACTCTCCCTGAAAGATGCAAACAGTGAAAAGGTTTAAGTAAACTTTGTTTAAGACTTGATATAGGTCTTATTTTGTTCTGATGAGAGGAAGGAGAGTAATCAGAAAGCATCCAATAGTATTCCACTAGTCCATACGATTTCAAGGAGTAATAAATAAATATTTACATAGATATATGTATATGACAAAACTTTGAACAATTTTTGATCAAATTTCCAATAAGATTTTAAAGTTTTTAAGGACCTTTGTCACTAGTACTGCCTTATCTTCACCATGAAGGGCCATTAACAGGAAAAAAAATACAGAAAACATTATTTCTTTCTCATCCTGAAGAGGTTTCAGTAATAGCATTTATGTCTCTCTGTGACATCACCAGCTAAAAACTTAGAGCTTAAACCACAATAAGCACAGAGGTGACAGTATTATTCCCTTACAATAAAACAGGGAGACTCAAAAACAAATCATGTCTGATGATATTTTTTAATTTCAGCCAGCTATTAACAGAGTTCAATGTTACACAATGCTTGGGAAAAAAATTCAAACACTTTCAAAATACAATATGAAAAGTTTAACAGTCAAGATTTGACACTTTCATATGTTTTGCCAGTCCCTGATATGCAGATACTACCAGTTTGTTTTTTGTTATTTTTTTGTTTTTTTTGCATGGCTCTTTGCTATTGGTGAATTTGTTGTGGGAAAATATGTCTAATAGGAGAGCTATTCTCAATTCATTTTATATTTCAGATGTGCTTAATTTAAAAAACTAACATTGTGGACATCAGAAAAAAATGAGAATAACAAACTAAAAGAAAACATGTATTTTCATATTAGAGTCTGGACTGAGAGCTTTCATCTGTAACAAAATTGTTTCCCCTGCTGTTATCAATATCATATCAAAAAGTGTGCATCCCTACTTCTAGCAAATGTTTCAGATTTTTTAATACAATTCTGTCATTGTATCATGCCTCAGCTTTGCTCCCATGTATTTCAACATTTAAAACAATGTTCCAGATTAATTTATACCAAACATTAAACAACGTGGTTCCTGTTTAATGTCCCTTTTTTAACAGAAAGTGGCAAAACACTGTGTCTCATGTAATATTGGTTCCTTGCCTTCTTAATCCCCCATCACCAATATTTTGTCCAGCAGCTCTGATCCTCGTTCCATCCTTCGCCTTCAAAGCCTTCAATTTCCTCCTTAGACGGATATGAATCTTCCTGTCAGCACTGACATCAGACACATCATTATCTGCTGGTCAACAAACAAGACCAGACAAACATGAAGGGACCAGACATTTCACCGAGATCTTGATCCAAACACTGGACGAATCAGACAATAGCACCCAAAGACCAGATTCTGAGAAAGTCTGGCTTTAGAGACGTACTTATTTGGATGGAGGAGATCCTGTGATATGGGATCTCTTGTTCAATTTAGTTAATAATATCAGCAAAAGATGGACAGCCTTTTGTCAACTGATGCAGCTATATGAGATTACACTTCTTTTGTTGGCTGTTACTTTGTAAAAACACAAACAAGGAGGCAGACTTTCAACAAAAATATTTTTATTCAAATGTACCTTTCATGGTCACTGACAACAGTTACAAGAATTAACTTTTTTATTAGTAATTTTTATAGATTAGATCAAAAATATGATTTACTTCATAATTTGTCATTATACCAGTAATGTCCCCAATCCATACATACAGTTACACTTTCCTTATTACAGCCGTACACTCTGTAAATTAAAGGCTCATACATAGTGATCCCATCCTGTAGATTTTCTGGATATACATGTGTTTAAACCTGACAGGTGCCATAATTCCATTGAGTGTTATTAATTACTGGAGTAAAGTACTTAAATTGGGATTTCTTGAAATATTGTGCTTTTTAATGTTGTGCTTGCAACTGAAAAATGTTCACCATGTTTAAATGTGAAATAAGCATGCCTATAATCATCTGGTGTAAACATTATTCACATTCAAGATTTGATGTGCTCATACTTCAGGTTTACCTATACAGGAGTACCTTGAAAGTGAAAGTGCTTCAAGTTTCTTTGGGAAAACCTCAGAATATAGAGCAAAAGGTACATCTCTTATTTCAAAAATAAAGGCAAAGCACTTGTCAGTATATTTGCAACATTCATTCTGGTCTTACAGAGACAATAAAACCATAACAGTTAAATATCAGAACTGATATGT
The DNA here is from genome assembly GCA_036419115.1 of Scarus forsteni. Classification (NCBI taxonomy): domain Eukaryota; kingdom Metazoa; phylum Chordata; class Actinopteri; order Labriformes; family Labridae; genus Scarus; species Scarus forsteni. The sequence continues at coordinate 3,106,640 of JAZDUH010000461.1, forward strand.
CTGCAGTATCAGCGACGATGACACAATACAAAACAGTAAAAACACTACAATGGAGTTCACAGAAAACTCATAATTATCAGAAATACATATTTACAAGACTTCTGATAATAATGTCTCACAAACAGGTGCTGGTATTCACTGTCATGTCATCAAACATCATCACACGAGACAGAAAGCAGACCTGATTTACAGCGGCACATCTGAAAGGATTATTTCAGACTTGGTTTTATACCATTGCAGATTGTGCTTTATGGACATGCTGTGAGTTAATCTAACAAGTGAAGAAAACAAATAAAAAAAAAACAATACCAAAAACATTAGTACTGTATTAGCAGAGTGTTATCTGTGCAAAGAAAACAAGTTCATCCTTCAACCTTGACCCTTCTTACACACTATACCCATTTCAGGAATTTTTTTTAATAAGAGGTCACTTTGTTTCCTTCTATCAGTGAAGATGAAAGTAAAAGTCCAAAACATTTGTTCCAACATTCTATAAATCTGCAACATATTATCCTATGAGTTTGTTCGTGTTAGTTAGTTATAAAGAAAGACGAAAAACTTTTTTTTTTCTTGCCCAGCTATTCATTTGTACACTTCAGGTGAACGTTAGGCCACTAGAGTGTGTTGTTTTCAGCTTGTAAGGCTGTATGGCCAGTGGACCATATCCCCACAGTGGCAATGTTCCTGTGATCTGGTAGGAAAATATGCTGTTTTCATGCAATACCTGAATGTCCCAGGTCATTTTCATGTAAATAGCATAATGCTGAACACTGATTTTCTTTGTTTCCTAATGGAAAAGTTACTACAAAGTAGGGATACACATCCATTCAATATTGGTATTAACCTTTTTTTTCTTTTCTTTTTTCTTTTTCCATCACCAGCCCTCCCTGTAGGCTACTCCATCAAATAAAACTTTGTTTAACCCCTGATGTGAGCTGAAGGAGAGGGCCATGCCAAACCTCAGTGTGAAAGAAAGGGAAATAGTGACAGGAAGAGACAAGACAAATGGGGAGCAGAACAAACAGGTAGTGTTATTAATTTGAGATAGTAGTCCAAGTGTTGTGCTGACCTAAGTCCATACAGGACGTAAAGACTGTAAGAAACCAGGGTAACCGGCCTTCAATTGTATTCAATTGAATATAAGTTGAAAAGGATTTGCAAATCATTGTATTGCATTTTTATTTGCGATTTACACAATGTGCCAACTTCACTGGTTTTGGGTTTTGTATATTGGAAAGAGGCTTTTTTGGAGAGAGGCTGTTCATAACCTCCTCAGTTGGTGGAGGAAGAGACACATTGATGGTTCTTATATTAATCTTGGATTGGACAGATGATTTGACTTTTATATATCGTAGGAAGCTATTGTCCCAGTTGCCAAACTCTTATACCAGGTTGTGGAATGGGACCAGGCTGTTATTGTGAAAAAAATGTGTTTAAGATGTGTGATGCCTTTTTCAGCCCACGGATGCAGGTGAAGTGGTTTTTAGGGACTTAGAAAATCAGGATTACGCTTGATTGAAGTAAAGTTGGAAGGTGCAAGGCTAGGGTGTGTTATTTTGTGGAATTTCCACCAGGCTGTCAGTGACAAAGCCATTGTTTCTGCATTGAAACAAGGATGATGCTTGATGGTTTGACTGAAGAATGGGAGGTCTGAAATTGTTGTGTCTTCACAGATTGTTTGTTCTATTGTGTTGAGCATCTAAATCTCTTTGCAATTTTGTTTTTTGAAGAGTTGTAAGCTTGATCATTTTTATTTTTCCAAACAAATTTAGTGAACATTGAATCTAAGGCCTTGAACCAAGTGAGAGTTGGATGAATTGAAATCATTGAAAAATGGTCATTTATTCTTGGAAGTACTGTCATTTTAATGGTTGCTGTTCCTCCTAAAATGGATAGTGGCAAGTTTATCCAGCGCTGGAGGTCGTTGTCAATTTTTTTTAAGCAAAGGAGTAACATTTAGTCTGATCAACTCAGCCAGCCTGGAGGAAATATTCATGCCCAGGTATGTGATGTGGCCTGAACATAAAGGGATAAGTGATATATGACGTGCTGTATCCCATCTGGTGCTGTGTAACGGAAGAATAGAGGATTTGTTCCAGTTTATTTTGAAATCTTGGAGAAGGATTCAATGAGATTCACTGTTTGATTGAGGGTCTTGTAAAAACAGTAAAATGTCAGCATACAAACTTATCTTATGTTGAATTTGGGATGTTTTAATTTGTTTGATGTAGATGTTCTGGCATATGGCTGCTGCTAAGGACTCTATGAAGATGGTGAATAGTGAAGGAGAGAGTGGGCATCCCTGCCTTGGAGTGGTATTAACCCTTTCAATAGTTTTTGCCACATAAATTAATATGGTATGAACACATAAAGTGTTCAGTTTGGTCAAAAGAAGTAAAAAGAGGCACATAAATACATGGACCAATATAGGCTAAATTGTCGCTTGGTATTGACCTTGATTTTCACAAATAAGTACACCACAATCATAGGACAAATTGCACTGAAAATCCAGAGAGATTTTGGACCAAAATCACAATTAGTTTCTGTCAGATTAAAGCTAATGTAACACTTACCCACCTTTAATGTGCATAAACATCCACAGAAGTTTACTAGTCTTGTTGTTTTTGTTTTTTCTTGATCAGCACAATCTTCATTTATTCAGGTCTTTTATCTTAAAAGAATTTCCATGGTTTACTGTGTGACTGCATTGATGCCAATACCATTATTGATTCTCATTAAAAATTATATCCTTTTTCCTGTGGATTTCTCTGGAAAAGTAGGCTTACATATGTTATGTGATGGATACAAACACAGGTGGCCTTCCACCCTTGCTTGAAACGACAGACTCTTAAACCAGATGTTCTGGAGTTAGTATCATATCATGTAGAATTAAGCTACAATTTTAACCACTTCAGCATTTATGTCATTTATTTGCGATAGTTCCTGCTGATGAGGAAACCCTTCATTTGCAAGGAATGGAGAATGTGGAAGGCACTAAAAATTGAGTTGTGAAGTATAAAGACAAATAACACTGTTTTGATTATCATCCATTTCCATTGTCAAAAATATAGGAAACTCAAAACTGTCTCAATATGAAGATTTGTTGAGAGCTCATGGCAAGTGATGTGTTAATAAATATTTTTCATTCAAGATTTGGTTCAATATCTTAATAGACTTACAGACTTAGTTGCTTTTTAATTGGGTACCAATAAAAAAAAAAAACATGTATTAGAGTCTTCAGCGTCCTTGAGTGTCTTGAAAAGAGCTTTTAAATAAAATGCATCATTATTGTTATTTACACAACCTTTGTCTGAGCAAAAGCTGGAATGTAACAATCTAACATAAACATCATAGTTTTCCACCCTAAAGGTAACATCACAAAATCATGACCTCCATGTGGTCAATGCTATCCAGTTGCTGGCTCACAGCACAAACCCCTCAAAGCATTGCCCTGGCATGACAAAAGCCTCTGTCGTGACAGACATGAAGTAATATTAAAAGTTATGCTGAGGTCAGACTGAACAACCTTTTTTTCCTATTATGATGGTCATTGTGTTAGTTCAGGTGATTACTTAGTTATGGCATTGGATGGTGGTGAAGAAAGGAGGGATGACACTGACAACAGCACAGAAACATGCTGTATTAACCATACCACACATTTGTCTGTTTTTCTCTGTTTTTCTAAATGTTATAATCAATGATATGACAGCTTGATGCTGATTACAAGCAGTTTTTCACAGCGGTGTTAAGGTGCCATTGCTGCTTTTTTTAACCCTTCTCTTCTGTCGCGTGCTTTTAATTTCTCTACAAACACATCATGAGTCTATCAGTAGTAGTCTGTCAAATCTTTCTCTTGTTATTGTACTGTAAACCGTGCACTTTGTTATGCAGCTACTGTATATTTGCTGACCAGTAGTCTGTTCTTTCTCTTTTACTTGTTTGGAATGTTAACCGTGCACTTGGTTACACAGCCACTGTATATTTGCTGACCAGTAGTCTGTCATTTCTTTTTTACTTGTTTGAATGTTAACTGTGCTTTTTAATAGGCATCTACTCTATATTTGCTGACCAGTAGTCTGTTCTTTCTCTTTTACTTGTTTGAAATATTATGTTTATATTTATTTATATTTATATTTATATCATATTATATTTGAAATGAATTATAAACTATGAACTATGAACTAAAGGCAGTGATGTTGTTTCAGGGCATGACTTTTTTTTCTGTCTCATTGTCACATCTAAAGGAAACAACATCATCCTTTTCTTTATTGTTTGGCAGTGCCAGGCAGTAATTTCATTACTTGATATATTTTACTGTAATGATATATTTTTTAAGTACCGGAAAATTATCGGCTTACAGTATTTAAAATAGTACAAAAATCACAGTCAATAAAAAGGTGAAGTTGCTTATTTACCTTTTACCCAGGTGGTGATCTTGATAATACCTATGAGCAGTGAAAAGCAAAAAAGTCTTACTTCACGTAGGTTAAGAGTGAAAAGAGTTAGATTTACTTTGGACAACTTAAAGAATTATCAGTATTTTTAGTTTGCTTACCTAAAACATACAAAGAACAAGGAAAAACCTACTGGAAGTCAACAGGTCCTGAAACCATTTAACTGTCAGGGTATTGCTGTGCTTATTTTGGAATGCTGAAACTGGCATTAGAAGCACATTTGATAACCCATTATCTCCCCTCAGAATCATGGACTACAAAATCAGATGTATTGGTACGATTGAGACGAGGTATCATTTTAGTATTTTTAAGTAATCTAAAGGCATGGTTTTCATGTTTTGTAAGTTAAAAACCACCAATTGTATTTTCTAAGCTAAACTGTGCACAGTTTAGGTTAATAAGAAAAAACAACACTTTTCAACATCTTCTTGAAAAAGGAACATTCTACTTCATCACACTTTTTCATAACTGGACTTGAAGTCTTTTTCCCATTCATGTTTTATGTTTGATATCAATGTCACTCCGATGGCTAAAGGTTGACATGTCAGGGTTTTTGTCATTTGAGGTTCAATAACACACCAGGGGCTTTTGCTCTGACTCTGCAGCTGGATGCTACTCTAAATGACTCACTTGACATGCAGAATCACAGCATCAGCTGTACTAGCATTTAAAGAGAAACACTTGTCAATTAAGCTTTGAATAAAGCAGCTTGATATGATCAAAAACAAGTCTTTGTGGCATTCATCCAAGTAAACCCTTCTTTATCGAGACTGGCTGACGTAATTTGTATCAGTTATCTGCCTGGGGAAATGATGTGAAAAGAAAAAAAAAGGCTGTACCTTAAATAACAGGGTAATGAATGTAAACATGTCAATAGTGTTCAGACATAAAATCGACCCAGTCTTCATGATGTTCGTTCTGGAGGTGTTACTCAGTCGCCTCATGCTGTTCCCGCTCCTCAGGAACAGACATGAAGATCTTCTGGCAGAACATGGTGAAGATTTCTGAGAAGAAAAACAACTTGTGATGTTATTAGGTCAAAACAGATTGAATGTCTTCACATGTCATTAAAACATCTGAGTATAACCTTAGTTTGTGTGCCTATCACTGACTATACTAACAAATCAAACGTATCAGTGACATGACTCAGCAGACATTCTCACCTGAATTTCACAACCTACTGTAATGAATGCTCTTCCAGCCTTACTAGAACAAACAGACAAGGACATTGCTAAAAAACATAAATGCCTTGCTCACCCAGCATCTTTTTGACCACATGAGGTTTCTTCCACTTGTAACCCAGGAGGTACGCCGGGATTCCAGTAAGAATGATGCTGCAGCCAACCAGGCTTTCAAACGGAGCCGCCCAGAGTGACACCGCAATCATGAAGACACAACCCAAAACAAAAGTCACCGGAATGAAAAGATACACCTAAGAAAGAGAACATAAAAGACATAGGTGTTTTCCAAAAAGAAAAGAAGACATACATTTCAGGCAATGTCTTGACATATGTGGCAAGTTTCAAATGTTAAATATCAATGAACATTCATGGACATACAGCACCGATGCAATTGACAAATGGAATTGAGCTTGAAGTGTTTTTCCAGTTGTCAGAATACTCAAGAGGCTGTTGCATCTCAGGTCACCTCAGACACTTAAAGCCATACAGGTTGATGTTGTGTAAAAATGTACGCAACAGTATCAGCTGTTATTCAATTCATAAAACATCCATATACACTATAAGGCTTGGGTTGGGAGGGAGTTGATACTATCACTGACCCACAACTACCTCATGGTTGAGAGGTCCCAAAAAACATAAAAAACAAACATACTGGTATGTCTTCACTGTTTAGCCATATATACAGTACATAAGAAGAAGTGATAAGAGAGCACAAACCTCTGTCAGGGCCTTTGCAACATTGTTAGCCAAGTTATTGGTAAAACATTGAATAAACTGTCCTATCTGGAAATGTATCAAGTCATTTTTGTTAACAATTATACATGTATATATATATATGTATATATATATATATATATATATATATATATATATATATATATATATATATGTGTGTGTGTGTGTATATATATATATGTATATCTGTGTATGTATATATATATATATATATATATATTTATATATATATATATACATATATATATATATATATATATGTATATATCTATATATCTATATATATATATATATATATAAACTCTTCTCTCACCCACCCCCTCTCCCCTGGTGGGGTGGGTGGCTGTTCATCCTCTTCAGCTCGGGTCCTCTACCAGAGGCCTGGGAACTTGATGGTCCTGCGCAGTATCTTAGCTGTTCCTTGGACTGCACTCTTCTGGATTGAGATGTCTGATGTTTCTCCAGGGATCTGTTGGAGCCACTTCTCCAGTGTGGGGGTCACTGCCCCAAGTGCCCGATGACCACAGGCACCACTGTTGCCTTCACCTTCCAGGATTTCTCCAACTCCTCTTTGAGCCCTTGGTATTTCTCCAGTTTCTCGTGTTCCTTTTTTTTGATGTTGCTATCACTTAGGGTGGCTACATCTATCACAACGGCTTTCCTCTGCTGCTTATCTATGATCACAATGTCCGGTTGGTTGGCCATTACCATTTTATCGGGCTGTATCTGGAAGTCCCACAGGATCTTGACTCTGTCATTCTCCATCACCTTGGGAGGTGCTTCCCATTTTGACCTCAGGGTCTCCAGTTTATACTCTGCACAGATGTTCCTGTACACTATACCGGCTACTTGGTTATGGCGTTCCATGTATGCTTTTCCTGCAAGCATCTTACAACCTGCTATTAGGTGCTGAACTGTTTCAGGGCCCTCTTTAGACAGCCTGCACCTGGGATCTTGCCTGGTGTGGTAGATCTGGACCTCTAATGCTTTGGTGCTCAAGGCCTGTTCCTGCACCGCCATGATTAGTGCCTCTGTGCTGTCTTCAGTCCAGCCCCCTCCAGCCATTGGTAGGATTTGTTCACATCAGCCACTTCAGCTATCTGTCGGTGGAACATCTCATGATGTGTATATATACATACATACATATATATATATATATATATATATATATATATATATATATATATATATATATATATATATATATATATATATATATATATATATATATATATACATACATATATATATATATATATATATATATATATATATATATATATAGTACAGGCCAAAAGTTTGGTTTTAAAACTATGAATAACCATGTGTGGAATGATGTACTTAACAAAATAGAGTGAAATAAATAAAAAAAGGCTTATATACTAGTTTCTTCGAAATAGTCACCCTTTGCTGTGATTACTGCTTTGCAGACTTTTGGCACTCTCTTTATGAGCTTCAAGAGGTAGTCACCTGAAATGGTTTTCACTTCTCAGGTGTACCTTTCCAGGGTTAATTAATGGAATTTCGTGCCTTTATAATGGGGCTGGGACCATCAGTTGTGTTGTTCAGAAGTCAGGCTGATGCACAGCCCACAGCCCTATTAAAATTAATAACTGGGCAAGAACCAATCAGCTAAGGTAAGAGAAACAAGTGGCCATCATTACTTCAGTGAGAATCTACAATGTAATTAGGTGTGTCCAAACTTTTGGCCTGTACTGTATGTGTGTATATATATATATACACACACATACAGCACAGGAATACAGTTCCGAAGAATTGCACCAGATCACCTGATGCAGCAATGGAGAAAGTTTCTCAGCAGCTCGGCCAATAAGACCAACCTCATTAGCTTCTTGGCGGCCGAGTTGAAGACACTGAAGCTGAGGCACAAACTGCATGACAAGCAGCTGTATGTAGCCAGTGAGGAAAGCTGTTTGCTCATCACCAAGGATCAGTGGGCAGAGGTTGCAGACCTGCAGTCAAACCATGAAGAAGCTGACACGAGAATCATACTGCATGCAGCCTATGCTGCAGACGAAGGCTACAGTGCTGTTGTAGTAGCAGCTGATGATACTGATGTCCTGGTGCTCTGCCTGGCGTTCTCTGCAAATATCTCATGTCCCTTGTTCCAGAAATGTGGAACAAAGAACCGGGTGAGGTATCTTGATATCACCAAGCTACATCAGGGGCTTGGAGACGGGGTTTGTAATGCTTTGATTGGCATGCATGCATACACTGGGTGTGATACAGTGAGTGCCTTCGCAGGCAAGGGGAAGCTGGGAGCCCTGAAGCTCATAACAAAATCAGAGCACTTCCAAGAAATGTTCCTGGAGCTGGGACAGTCCTGGGAGTTATCCACTGACCTGTTCCAGAGGCTGCAAGCTTTCACCTGCAAACTGTACTCAGCACCCACATCAACAGAGGATGTCAACACAGCCCGCTACCAGCTTTTCTGTGCACGGCGTGGGGAGCTTGAATCCAGCCAGCTGCCACCATGCAAGGACTGCCTCCTTATGCATGCTATGCGTGCCAACTACCAGGCTGGCATCTGGAGAGGAAGTCTCCAACAACATCCGGAAGTTCCAAGCCCAGTTGAGCATGGCTGGGCCAGAAATAATGGTCAGCTCACTTTCAAATCGATGCAGGGATCCCCAGCACCTGAGGCAGTGCTACAGCTGCTGTCCTGTAAATGCAGCCGTAAATGTAAGCTCCCGGAGTGCCAGTGCATGAGCAATGGCTTGAAATGCACCAACATTTGCAACTTGCAAACATGTGACAATCAACCCCAAGAGGATGACCATGAAATCTTGATCACAGATGCAGACCTGACTGACTCTGACAGTGAGGAGTGAGCTTGATAGTCGTTGTTTGAATAATACATGTTTGAATTGTCATCTGTATTATCTAATATACTGTGTACTGTTCTTTGTTCCAAGTATTGCTTCAAAGGTAAAAATGTTCAAGACGTGTTTCATGAGTATGTTGTAAGTATATTGTAATTTTCATCAAATTCAGAAACGTGCATCATATATGGGATTATTATGATCTGATTATATTCTATGGACATCCTGCCTAAACAACATGCACATATTCAAATGAGTATATCTCCAAAATTATAAGACCTACATGCATAAGTCTGGTACCTAATGAAAGCTGAGGCCTGTGAGATTTCAAATCTGATGCCTAAAAGAATGCCAATATTACCTAGTGTCTCTGATGTGAATAGATACATAGAAGAAAAATTAAATTCTTATTTCCGCCTCTGCATAATTTTGAGAAAGAGGGTTATAACTGCAACATATATGATCTGAGCAACCAATAATGCATTTTTTTAAGTTCTGTAACATTTTTAGAACATATTGGGTTGAGTTTGGCAGCCTGAGTGGTTCACAAAAGTCCCCAAGCCCCATATTGCCAAACATGTACCATACACAGTTCTCAGGTTTCAGCTATAAGGAGTCTAAATATTCAACGCATGATAACCATCACTAAGCTATCAGTCTGCAAAGGCTATCATGCCAATAAATAATGTGGACATATATAAGAAGAAGAAAATAGCAACTAGAAATGGCCCACCCAATCGATTGTGATTGGTGGTCTGGCTCATGGACTAAAAGGGCCAAGCACAGCTCCTGAAAACAACTTTGTGTGATGCAGTCCACAAATATCGTTCTCCTGGCAACTGCCAAACCAAGATTTGTTCATGAGATTGTCAGATGAAGAAGCGCGATTCGTCTCTCCAGAGAACGTGTCTCAACTCCTGGCGGCATGCTTTACACAACTGCATCCAACGCTTTGCATTGCACTTGGTGATGTATATACATACATATATATATACAGTCATGGAAAAAATTATTAGACCACCCTTGTTTTCTTCAATTTCTTGTTAATTTTAATACCTGGCTCAACTAAAGGTACATTTGTTTGGACAATTATAATGATAACAACAAAAATAGCTCATGAGAGTTTAATTTAAGAACTAAGAACTATTCATTTTCCATGGTTTTCTTGATAATAACCAAAATTACTTAAATTCTTACATCAATAGCTATGGCATTGTACCGCCAAAAACACTACTTTTAAGCATTCCATGTTTTTTTTTCTGTTTGCTTTAAACACATGATACACACAAGAGTTAATACTTGATTGCATAACCATTGTTTTTGATGACTGCCATGCTGCCTTGGCATGCTCTCCACCAGCTTCTGACATTGTTCTGCTGTCACAGCAGCCCATTCCTGTTGGACAAATTCAAACAAATTTTCTTTTGTTTTTGGGCTTGTGGTTCTCCATTTTGAGTTTGATGATTTTCCACAGGTTTTCAATTGGATTAAGATCTGGTGATTGAGCAGGCCAAGGCATGGTGCTAATGTTGTGGTTCTCCATCCAGGTTTTAACTGACCTTGCCGTGTGGCAAGGGGCATTGTCTTGTTGGAAAATCCAGTCATTCGAGGCAGGAAAGAGTTTTCCAGCTGATCGAAGTAGACTGTTTCCAAGGGTAGTCCTGTACATGACCTGGTTCATTCGGCCTTCACACAATTGCATTTGCTCTGTTCCACTCAGACTGAAACAACCCCAGATCATGACTGATCCACCCCATGTTTTACTGTAGGGCAAGACAGTCTGGGTTGTAAGCTTCTCCAGGCTTCCTCCTAACCAGTAAGTTGGCTGGAGGGGCATCAATTCAAAATTGATTCATCACTGAAGAGAACCTTAGCCCAATCATCAACAGTCCAATCCTTGTGGTCTCCAGCAAAGAGTAACCGGCCTTCCTCTGCCTTTCATTGATGAAGGACTTCTTGCGTCCTCTGTCTCACTTCAAACCAGCTTCAACAAGTCGGTTTCGAACTGTCCTTGCTGAACAAGTCACATTTCTCGACAGTGCCCACTCATTTTAAGGTCCCTGGAGGTCTGACGACGATTCCTGACACAGGAACGGATGAGTGCACGGTCATCTCAAGGGCAGAAAGACGTTTCCTGCCACGGCCAGGTAGCAATTTGGTAGTGCCATGTTCAGCTTGTTTTTTTTGTTGTAATGAACGGCTGTCTTGGTGATCTTCAGTTTTTTCGCTACCTGTCTCTCACTCATGCCAATTTCCAGCAGTGCCAAGATGGCTGCCTTTGTGGCTTCACATAATTCTTTTGTTTTAGGCATTATGTGAGAGCTGACAACTTCTGAGTTGTGCTACGGCTTGAATGTAAGCAGGAAACCACTCTAGGCCTTTGCATGTGCAGTGCTGCTTGTGACATGAAATGGCCTCTTATATACCCTGGGAATCAATTAAGCTTAAGAATGTCAAATAGGACATAAAGTATTATGTGACCAGCTGCATTTTTTGTTGTGTTCATTGTATTATACGTTTAGTGGTACCAGATATTAGAATGAACAAGAAATTGAAGAAAACAAGGGTGGTCTAATAATTTTTTCCATGACTGTATATGATGTTCGTGATTATGCTTTTGATCAGATTAGGGAAGAACTGCATTCACATCTTGTTTTGTTTTGAAGTGGTCTAATGGGCCCTTTTATTTTCTGTTATTTAAAACATTTTTCCCTAATACCTTTGCATTTACAGCTTGGTAACCTTTCTTTGTATTTAATAGCTTTACTTTTTCGTATTACTATAGTAAATTTGGCAATGGTATCAACTCCTCTTAAATCTTTTTACAACAGTTCTTCATCAGTTGGCTATCAACTTGCAGTAGTTATTATTAAGTTGTCTTTGTGCAATCTAGGTTTTAGTTAAAATATGACCAGTATTGGGATCTATACTCCATGTGGGCATGAGGACAAAGGAGAGGCCTACATGCAACTTTTAAAGCCTGACCTAGAGTCTTCCATGACCGTTAGGAGATGGCACCACCACCTGCAGGTTTGCCCATAGGTGTGACTTTTTATTCAATACCAAACTCTGCACAGACACTGGCTCCTGCCAGGTAAGCCCCGCAGGGATCCCCAATGACATCATCAAGTCCTTAAAACAAAGCCGGAGCCAAAGCTCCACACTATTCCCAAAGGTCTGCATCCAGAAGTGAGCTCTTGTGGGCTTCCTCCATGATGTGACCGCTAAAAGGGAGCACACGATAAACGTCTGTTTCTTTCTTTCTTTTCATCACATCTTCAACCTAGGTCACAGTCTTCAACTCGCAGGATGGGTATATTAACTGCCATTTGTTTTGTTATATTTTTCCCTTTTTCTTCCCTTCTTTGCCTCCTTTTTTTTACTCGATGCATATCGCTGTACAATCAGCTGATCAAGCGTCTGTGAGGATGAGTGTGCCAACTTTGCTAACAAAGCATCTCGTCCTCTGTCTATGGCTTGTCCCTGCTGCCACTGGAAAACCAGTACCTCACCACTGTCAGCAGACAGTCAGAGCGTACTCTTTTTTTTTTTCCTTTTCCATTCCTTTTTCGTTCAACCTCGGTAAGACCGGAGAAATGAAAAGTAAGAGGCTTATTTCTGGGCAGAGACAAGTAGTTTAGCGTGTGTTTTACTTCTTTGTTTCTTATGGGTCCTGCATGAATTTATGCTGCATATTTTATGTTTGGTCCTCCCCTATGTTCAGTTTATGAATATATCACTGGTTGAAAAACCAATATCAGACCAGGAAGACTTTGGTTTACTGGCTCTGTTTTTGTGTAGTGATACTTTAATTATCAACTGTAAAAAATACTTTAATTATCAACCATAGGTGACAATCTTCCTCGGACTCTCTCTCTTTCTCTTTCTTGTCTCCCTCTCTATCTCCCTCACACTACACAGAAATTAAAGGTGCCATCCGGTGAGCGCCTAAATTTTAAAAAGCCGCCTCCATAGCATGTGGGCTCAAAGACCCCTCCTTTTGTCTCTTCTTTGTTCATGTGGTGAATCTCCATCTTGGCCCTAGATGGACAGGACACGTCCCTCTGTCGCCATTTTGGTTCAGGACACGCCCTCACGTGATCTCTTCGCCACTACCTCTCTTTCTCTCCTCCTCTTGCACCTTCTTCACACACACACAAACACATGCTTCATAATCTGTTAATTTACTGTTGCTGCTGTGGTTTGCTGTTGACCATTACCGGTGATACCGTGGGTTACTGCTGCTGCAGTCACTGCATTCGTTGATGTTGTCACACTTTTATGGGTTTTGTAGTTAGTAATGTTCTACTTATTATTTAAATTATAATAGTTTATAGTAAGTAATGTTACTTAAAATAATTATTGCCTTAAGTAAACCTTATTATAATTCATCTGTCATTGTTTGTGTTGACTGTGGTTGTATAATTGTCATACTTGCTAGAGTATAAACAGTCAGTGCTTGGCCTACATTCTTTTATTTTCACACCTTCTCAGACTAAAGTCTGATTTTTTTTATTTGGTTATCGGTCCCTGGAGACAGGGTGGTGCCCCTCAAAATATTGATTATATAATCATATTTATTATCAATTTTTAATAATTATCTTTGATAATTTTAATATCAATAATTAATTTAAAATGATTATTAATATCAATAGCTAAATTGCCCCTCTACTTGCGAACAACACGAGTATCAATTTTGTTTAAATTACTGCTCATCATTACATGATCTCTCCTGAGCCCCAGCACTTCTATATCTGCTAATTAAAGGTTTAGGGTACAAGGAATGCTTTGGAAACTGAGATTCATAGGGGGCTGAGCAGCATGACTTACAAAGCAGAATGATGTGATGCTTTGTTGGAGGCTCTAGGTTTAGATCTAAAAAGCAGGAAAGTGCCTGGTTTCAAGAAAGGTCTACATGAGGCCAGCTCTATTTATACAATATTGGAGGATCACTTTTTAAATAATTTGTATGAGATTACTAAAGCTTATAAAAAAGATGAAAGACCGGCGTCAACTCAAGGAGTATTCCCATGATCAAACAGGAACAAAGAGTCATATATTTGTATCAACACTACTCCCCTTATAATGAAAAACCAGCACGGCTCAATTTCCAAATAATAACAAAGGCAGTGATACAATGGTGCTTTCATAAGAAAATAAACAATGAATTAAAAAATGCAGATGTCATATGAAATCAGGAGAGGTGTTGATGTTATGAACAAAGAAATGTGCCACAGTTAGGCAGGATTAAAGGTCCTGTTTACTGACTGATGAGTCTCAAGTGTCTTAGAAATTACTTTTCGTTGATTTTAACTCCTCTGTAACCGGCATTTTCAGCCTGTAATTAAACAATTCACACACTGATACTTTACCTTAATTGGCCGTCTGAGGTTCGGTTTGGTAATGCGCAGCCAGACCATGCCCGCAATGGCCATGCCAACACAAAGCCAGGTGAAGAAACTGAAGAGGTTGATGACGGAGAAAATGTCTTGAGAGATGGCGTACATCATGGACAGAAAACACTGAAACAGGAGAAAAAAAAATAGGACTGTTTCAGCCTTAACACACAAGAGAAAGTTCGTATTTATCACAGGTTATTTAAAATTTTGTCATTTCTGTTCAATGACAAAAGAAACATTCTGAAATGTGTTTGTATTCTCAAGGCTCCAAAATTAGCTCAGTGTACCAAGTTATGATTATCCAACAATAAAAAAATATATTTCAGTGTGTGCAAGCAGGGGCTTTTATACTTTGGGGAAATATAAAAGGGGGTGCAAATGGTGTTAGTAGAGGCATGGCCAAATGGGTGATCAGCACCCTCTTAAAATCTGACATCACCCAAGATGTCAAATACAGTTTAAACTTTTCTATGTCATATTCACTTTCAGAGGTGGAATTGTGTTCAAATCAGTGTGGGATGTGTAGAAATAGGCGGCGGACAGTGTTCTTCATTTGTCAATGTGAAACAGTTCTTTCTGCTAGAATTTTAAACTGTGACTCTGGACCAAGCAACAATCTCTGCTGTTGAAAAATGAAGCCAAGACAAAAATGTGATTAGCTGTAAATCCTAAAGTGTCCACTTGGGGATATCTTAAAAAAATCCCCACCTGGGTTTAACTAAGCAACTAGGTGCAACCTCCTGTTGGATTATTACTGCATGAGCAACTGCCATTCACCTGGCAACAAGTCATCTAAGTCCAGCTGATGTAAAGAGTAGCTTCTCATTTCTTGAACAACAATGTCCAAAGACACATCATCTGCGTATGGAGGAGATGTTGGTCTGTTTAAGAAGGGTCACTGGCATGCATCAAGCAGAGAAACATCGAAGGAGATTGCAGAAAATACCAAAATTGAGTCACGCATTACTATAAACTGAAAGGATTGTGGGGAACCAGAAATGTTGTCGGAAAAAAATCCTGAATGATTGTGATCGGCCATCGCTTAAATGTTTGGCCAAATCAAACAGAAGAAAAACAACACTAGAACTCAGGGGTGTGTTTAATAGTGAAACTAAGAGCTTTTCCACACACACAATGCAGTTTTTTGTGAATATACAATACATACACAAAAAATGTTATGTAGAAAATCATGCAGTAGTCTCTTGATACACATCTGACACATAAGTACCAATGAATACATGTACATGTAATGTACACTTAGTTAGTACTCCTAAAGACAGATTTATGCTGAGAGGCCATCATGTAATACTAACTACAAGAGGCAGTTTAATACTAACATTGAAAGAGATATAAATAACACCTTATCAAAGGTAGAGAAGCACATGACATGACATGTAATGCAGAGTAATGGGACAGAAATATGTAAACAACCGAACCTGTCTTAAATGTCCCATTTTCAATCCAGTGTTCAATATTATAAAATAGTCAACATGTCTGCAATTACATAACAGAATGAATAAGTAGAGTTATGAAAAATATTGTCTTGATCATTATATTGACTTATGAATAGACATATGTTTATAGACACACATATATATATATATATATATATTACACACATAAATACACCTACATATACATACATACGTACCTGTTCATGCATTCACTTACACATATTCACATACAGAAACATGTATACACATATGCACCCATACACACTTACATGAAGATACTCAGACATGCTTACACATACTGTATAAACACTCATTATGTGGAAATATATAAACAATACAAATGTACAGCTATATAGAAAAGCTAAATCTACATTGTTAGAAATGTTCGGATGTCAAAGTCCTTATTCAGTTCTTTGAGGGGTGATGTTGTAGGTGTGTGAATCCAGTATAGTGCCCTTTTAACAGTAATGAGTTTATGTCCCCCTCTCTACGCAGATATTTTATGATCTCCATCCAAATATATTTGAGGGTCAAGACATTGTGTTTTGCTTCTGAGAAATTAAGAGCTACAGAGCTAGTTGTAACAGTGTTCCCGATGGTTCTACAATTCTCTGCAATACAGGTCTTTAGAGGTTGTGGTCTTGCTGTGCGTTCACACCAGAAGCGACAAAATTGCTTGTCGACGCTCTGGCCGCTCTCATCACACTGCTTGGCAGTTGAAAACACACAGTAGCACAAAGGCAGGAAACGGATGTGAGAGGCTGGAGGGGCAGGGATTGCAAGCTGCGGTGCAGATTTGCTCTGCATCACCATCTCTTTTCACTCTTGTTTTTACACTTATATGTTTATATATAAAGACTGCACTAAAATAAGACAAGTAAACAGACATACGCACAGGCTTGTGACATTTAAACAGCAGCTTATTTGATTGTTATGACTTTAACCCCCTTTTTATGAAACATTTGCACGAAGCGGGAGGTTATTTGGGGGGATAAATGATGCACACAGGACTTCCATTCCCTCTTTGACTGTGGATCACACAGGCTGGAGACAACAGTGATAAGTTTTTCCTCCATTTATTTCTCGTCCTTTCGCTTAAATTCTTCCGCATGGGAATCCAGATCGGTCTGTAATTGGTTGACGCCTCAGTCGCTCTGCTCAATTACATAAAGTTGAGCTTCTCCCAACTTCAGGTCATCGCTCACAATGCTTGCTCCGTGCCGCTCCACGCTGCTCGTGATGCTCGCATCGCGTCACTCGTGGCCGCCGCTGCCTCGATCGCCCCTTGATCATAGAAAACTAGAGAATTTGTATTTCCATGAAGGAAATGCGTTGAAATGCTGAGCGTGACTGCTGAAACTGTGAAATGAAATTGCTAAAAGTAATACAAAGAAAGTTGAAAATGTGACATGAATAGTTGTAAGCAGTAAATCATGGCTGAAAATGTGTGAAATGTGCAATAAAAATGTTTGCAGAACATCATAGCTACTGGAGGTCAGGTGTGCAGGTCTCGTGACCACGCTCTAACTTCAAAGAAATGTGCAAAAGTAGATTCTGCTTCAACAGTCACATCTCAGAAACTGTAGCAGATAGTGAAAAGTGCACGAAAAACTGTTTGCAGTTGTGAAAGAAAGCAGAAAATGACTGTTTTGTAACATGTTTCAATGTGGTGATATTTGTAGATTTACCTAATAAAGTGGCCAGTAATTTATGTGAAATGGGGTTGAGAGTGCAAAGAAAAACACGAATATGCTATTACGATGAAGAATCTGTATCAGATGGAGAATAAGATAATACACGGTCTACCTGGATTCAAACCCGTGAGCCCTTAGTCCATAATCCACTGTTCTGACCACTCGGCTATGGGGCCAAATATGCTGACACATTGAAAGCACGGTATTTCTACTAGTTGTATTGTGCGCATGTATAGTGTCATACAGCAGGCTCATAACGCTCGGTACTTCCGGGTAAACGAACGCTCGCTGTGCCAAAACCGTGGTAGATATCAGAAAAGGGATTGCACTGTGAGTATCCCAAGAACTTGCTGAAGCTATGGTTGTAATTTCACGTCTGTACTGTTGAAAATGTTGACACAGTGGTGAGTTAAAAACGGGCTTCAAAGTGAAGCACTCCGCATCCCGGAGCTGAAAAATTGCATAACCGCAGATGGAAGCTTTTGCGGCATACCGCAAGAGCTGAAGCTCACTGAGACAATTTGATATCAGATTAGACTTTGAAGCCGATTTCACGTGTAAGAGGAGAAGATTGTCTATGTTTTGATGCATAAATCATGTCTGTGGAGGACAGTTTGACGAAGTTATGACAAGATAATTCTGCTGAAGTTTTTGTGTGTGTGAAGGAGGGCTACGGTCTAATGAGTCACGTGACACGCTCTAAGTCCAGAGCAAACCACAAAACTCGGTGTTGCTCAAAAAACCATATTTAAAAAATTGTTGAAGCCAGCAAAAAGCTGAGGATATGTAAAAATAGCTGAGAAGTCAGTGCAGCTTTTAAAGCATGAATGAAGTCTGTAGGTGTAAGTATGCTCAATCTGTGGAGCTTCAAAGTTGCTGAAGTTTTCAGCAGACCTGCGGACATGTCCCATTGATTTCAATGTAAAAATACATGCAGAAATTATTTTTTACTGTAAAAAGTATAACTGTTGAACCTGTGAAAAATACAAGCGCACTTCTCCTGAACATGCTGCATATGTCAATTTTTTTCTGTGAAAATCTGTGCAAATTTAAAGCCTGTGAAAGGTGGCAAAGTCTAGGAATAAGAAAAAGAAGAAGAAAAAGAACAAAATGGAGTTTAGGGAGAACAATATGTTGAAATGCTGAGTCAGCTGGACACGCCAATTCTCAGAACGCTTCTGGTGTGAACGTACAGTGCGTCTTTGGGATTGGCCGCTTCAACTTTGCCTGCGGAGCGTACTTCCCTGTGCCCGGCACACTCCCACTTTGAGCGGCAGTGAAATAGCATTTTTCTGGCGTTTCTTTTTCTCATGTGACTGGACAATGCGCGCTGTCAATCATATCAACACATCCCCGCAGCGGCGCTGGATTTACTCATGCGTTACTGTACGTTCACGCTGGCGATCATAGAAAATGAATGGCAGCTGCACGCCACCGACGCTCAGACCGCTTCTGGTGTGAATGAACAGTAAATATGGCGCGTGAGTGGATCAGAGGATCACAGAAGAGAGGAGATTGCGTTGGAGAAAAAAAAATCAGTAAGAGGCAGTGAGGAGCAAGGACACTGAAGATTAGATTAGGATATGTCTTACCAAGTACACAAAACATAATTCAGGGGTAAATTTTTGACATGACATTTATGTCACACAAGGCACTAAACTATCGATTAGTAGCCACAAACTGAGTTTTCCCAAAGGATATATATTCTTTGTTCACTAGAACAGTATCCTTTTGCAGACTGTAGTTTCTAAAATATTTATAACGTTTTTTTTTTTTTATTCTTGCATATTTTTACAAAATTACTATTTTAGAAGGAGCTGGAGCTTTTAATGGGTGGCCACGTTTGTTTTTACCCCACTAGAAATTAATTTTAAATTTATTTGACAAAATACATACATTATTTTGTTGAAAATATTACATAAAGGGGCCAACAAAAATGTTTTTCAAAATCACAGGAGAGCAGGAACAATGCACAGTAATGAAGAGTAAAAATTAGGAGTGGGAGAAAAAATCGATACACCTAAGTATCGCGATTTTTTGTCTGCCGATTTTAAAATCGATATTTTTATTCAAAAATCGATATCCCCCCCCCCCCCCCCCTACACACACGCACATGCGCACACTATAGGCGCTAAAGTCGCCAAACTGAGGCAAGCGACATTGCTAGATAAAACAGGCCATAGCTCTTAAAATAGTGCTGAGTAGATTTACTACTTTTCACCAGCAGATAGTGGACAGGTGACAGGTTTCTATTCAAAGTTTTGGCGTATATTTATTTTAAAACACACACACACCGGACCGAGGGCCGTGAGTGTGGCTGTAGAGGCTGTGGAGCGGAGCAGAGAGAGAGAGGAAAAGAGAGACACACAGAGTGATAGAGTCAGTAAGAGTACTCACGATGCCGAGAGTACTTTGTCAAGTACTGTCTGACTCTGAATCTGAGGAATATTTACTCTCTGAGGGTGACGGTCAGTCGTCCAGTGAGGACGAAACTGGCAGCGAGTGCGCGCAGCGGGAGCGGCTCCGCGCGCCATTACAGTCCTGGAGCAGTACATACCGAGAGCTTTTCCTCTCCATAGCCGGCGACTGCCGAAGAGGGTACATGGTCTGGGATGCAGGGAAGCTCAAAACACCGCGAAAAGTGACGGTGTTAGCGGAGAATGAGAAAGACCGCGGAGCTCTGGTCAGACGAGGGAGAAGCCGGGGGTAAACAGTGCAGGCAGCAGAGGCGTTCATGCTCGGCCCGTAAATTACAGTGATGATGATGGCTGGGAAAACTAACCACTTTGAAACTATAGCCTTTTTAAATCTTGATAGCAAAACTGAATATTTCTTGAAAAAACTCTGTTGCCTGAAGGGATAATAAGCCATTTTTTATATGCAATCCAGGCTTTTGAAGAGAGGGAGCATAAACAGCTGGTTAATATATATTGCTGAATAAATCCTAAAAACAGACTCACATGTGATGTGTATTTTTCCTGATATAGTCTGTAGGCATCATCATTGTTCATCTTTTTCACTGGTTTTAAAAAAGCTAAAGATTGCAAAAATCGGCAATATCGTAGAATCGCAATTTAAATCGTATCGGCACCTAAAAAATCGCAATAAATCGAATCGGGAGAAAAGTGAATCGTCCCAGCCCTAGTAAAAATAGATAAACACAGAGTCTGAAGTTCAAAGAAACATACTACAGATATTTTACCGTTATACACATGTGCATGCAGAAACAGAGGTTTATTGCACTGCTCATTAAATATTACTGTTACATTATGTGAAAGCCTTTGAGAAATAATAAAAAGAAGAATTGATAATGCTATCAAGTTATGTTGCAATTTACTGGTTAAAATAATGTTTGTCCCAAAAGTGTAAACAACACATTATTTACCTTTTAAGTGTTTCCCAAAACTTATAAAACCACCCACAAATTCTTACATCTTACAAATTTCATTGGAACATAAGATTATGTTTGTTACATTCTTGAGCCATGAGACATGTATAAAATAAGACACTGTTAAGTTGGCACAAGAGATGTTCTTAAATGGTGAAAGTGACATAAATTAAAGCTTTATTTTCTGGAAGCAGGTTAAACTTTGACTGTTTTATTGATATTTTTTCAGTAAATATTGATGTTAAATTTTGATGTATGTTTCTATTCTTCTTCTGTGGCTCTATACCATATTGAGGGAACAATTCTCCTTCACTGACCATTTCATTAGGGCCTCTTTGCTGCACTGCAAAGGGTTCACACTGTACCACGCCATGTTTCCTGAAGATTTCCCTGAAGGTCTACCCAGTCTACTCAAAGGAAACAAGCTGAAGACAGAGCTCAGTCTTAATCCACAGAAAGGAGGAGTTCGAGGCCTGCTGAGGTGCTGTGGACCTTATCCAGTTGTTCATGGAAACAATTTTTAGAGGTATTTTAAGAGACTGTCACTGTCAAGCCAAAACATGAAAAGACATTTAATGGTGTTAGATTGTTAATTGATTGATTTATTTTTTAAGAAAATTATGGTAGTGCTGGAGGTCTCCTTGATCATTTTTGCTCCTGCAAAGAAAGAAGGCAGAGTAGAGAAGGGGAGAGAGAGAGAAGCATGAGCAGGTGAGCAGCATGCTGCTTAATTAGAGGCAGGTAGGAGCTGCAGGGAAATGTGCAGCAGGAGCAGAAGCTGCAGCAGGAGTAGAAGCAGCAGCAGAAGCAGGAGCATAAAGGAGACTCAAGAGACACCAGTGGTCAGTTGATCTGTTTTCTTCAGTTAAAGGAGATTGATTTAAGTGATATTTTGTTAAATTGCAATGCTTATTGTCAACTTTTGTTAAGGTTTTCAACCTTTTCTTATGAAGACAAAGAAAAGTAAAAGAATCTTCATGAAAAAGGAATTGAGTTGTCCTGTGTCCTCTGAAGTACTGCCTTTAGCCTTTACAATTTCAGGCATCCTGCAATAACCCTTAAAGAACTTGACTGTCACTCAGCTAAAGATCCTCATCACACTGCAAAAACAGCCCTACTAAAAATAAGCAAAATATCCTTTAATTTGTTACAATTTTCTTGTTTTGAGCAAAAAAATCTGCCAATGGGGTAAGCAAATTTTGCTTGGCTAGAATTCTTAAAGCTAGCTTATAAATCTAGATGGAATCTGTCTTGAAACTAGATAAAATTGCCCTGATTTTGAGAAAAGTTTGCTTATTACAAGCATAGAAAAGTTATTTTTTCAAGAAAAGTTCACTTAAATTTTGTGTTTTGCTTTTTGATTTAGCTTATTTCAAGAATGTTTTTACTTAATTTACGAATTAACATGTTTTTCATTTAGTAAAAAAGTCTTGGAATATGATATATTTTCTCAAAATAAGACAATGTCTTTCTGATTTAGCTGGTTTAAAGAAATTATCCTCCAAAAACAATAAGCAAAATTAACTTAGAATAAGACATAATTTCTTAAAAATAAAACACAAATGTAAGTGATTTTATCTAAAGTCAAGGCACCAGTAGCAATCCTGTTTGCTTGCCATTTGTTAAAAAAGTCAAATCAGCTGACAAAAAGTTCTAAAAGCATAATTCTCAACAACTCAGCCATCATCCTCAGAAAATGCAGTCTTTTGTGCTTTTTTAAAGGAATATTTTAACATTTTCGTTGTTTCGGTGTCTTACCTCAGTTCCCGGCAGTTCGGATTGGTCTGTGAGTCCATCTAATCCCCTATCTCCCCTGCTCTGCACCGTCTCGCCCATGGTCCCGCCCCCTCCCCACTACCTCTCTCATGTACTAGCAACTAGCAGCAAAGCTACTGAAGCATCATGGAGCCGGGAGGCTGCTTCTTTTACCCTCCACATAAAAGAGAAGGAAACGTAAAAGTTTCGAGGAAAAGGCTGAAGTAAGGAAGAAATATGAGCAATACAGGTCCCGACAGAGACTCAACATTGGAGAATCGTACGGTGGAAAAAGCTGCAGAACGATTTAGGATTGTTGAACACTGCGCTGGCTTCCAGCTACCCAACGGCCGGCTGCAGCACCGGCCACCGGCTGGCGAACGACCGCAGCACTGGCCGCCGGCCGCAGCACTGAGCGTCGGCTGGCAAACGGCTGCAGCACCGGCCACCGGCCGACCTTCAGCACCGGCCGTTCCGCCCCTGGTTGAACAGGTAATAACTTTGTTTACTACAGTGGGAGATGTCTGCTGAATAACTCTGGTTAGTCTGTGCCTATACTGGCTAATGACTGAACGTTGTTGATCGGAGCAGGTAGGCTTTAGCATAAGTTAGCCACACATTGTTAGCATTGTAAACTGAGCTGGTGAAGACACGCCGAGAAAGATAAATCCTCGCCCACAATCGGCTCTGCTCTGGCGACGCCAGACCCGCTTCGCTGCCGGTCCAATTGAAATGGCTACCGCTGTGTGTTACAAGGGGGATGACTGTCGTGTTTGTTACTTTCAGTTGAGCTGAGTTGTTTTTGGTTGTTGTTGCTGCTGATATTTCATGCCAGCCGGCTTGTTGCTCTATCAGAGGGGGCGTGTTGTTAGGAGGCGACACGAGCTGGGGGGCGGGATCTTGGAACACGGAGGGGAGGGGTGAGTGAAGGGGGGGCAGGCTGCGTTTTTCAAATCTGTCTCAACAGCCAAACTGGTTTTCAGATCATAGACCCTAGCTTTAAGCTACCAACTAACAACAGTGATATGGATTGGTCTGTGATGAGTGTGACGAGCCAAACGATCATCCAACCACAAGCCGCTGTTGTTTTTGAATGTTTCTGCACCTGAAAATACTTTTGAACGACTCTTTCCCAGATGGACTAGTGAAATATTTTAGTAGCAGAAAAATGAAACTGTCTGGAGTGTCAGGCCACTAAGTGGGTGCCTAACACTACTTTCTTCCAGGACCCCGTAAATATCACCAAAGATGGCCCCAGTAAATGAGATATGCCCCCTGTTACCTTGTCATTTGCCACCCAAGCTACAACTTCTTCCAAAGGTAAATCTACGTTTATTTGATCAAAAGGTAGAAACCCATCTCTAGACAACTACTGTTGTTTAGTAAATACAGAATTTCTCCACTAGGGTTAGGGTTAGAAGCTATACCCATACTGGACAGGGAGATGTATGACCAGGAGGTAAGGAGACAACTTTCCAACACAAAGTTTGACAGACAATTCCGGAGGCAAAGTCCATGATATCTTAAAGTCTCTATTAGACAAGGGTGAAAAAGCATCTGAACAGCAATTTGTCATTGTGGAATTCCCGATCACACCAGTTTTCGACATTCTACCTAAAATTCATAAACATTTCACCGGTGTACCCCCAGGATGACCAATTATCACAGCAATCAGTTCTGTGATTGAAAACTTTTCAGCAGTCATTGACTATCACCTTCAACCTCTGGTCACAGCACTTCCTTCATGTACTAAAGGCTCCATAGAATTTATCAAATGGATAAAATCTATTATATTGAGGACCCACATGTATTGGTCTCTATAGACACTAAGTCCTTTTATGCAAATGTTTCCTTACATGGGGAACTATCAGCTGCTCTAGAGGAAATATAGGAGTATGATACTAGCATGCAATGTATACTGGACTTACTCAGTCAAGTTCTAATGTCCCAACTTTTTCTGTATGGTAAGTCTTATTTCCATCAGGTCTCTCCTGTGGCAATAGTCTAAGATGTCTCTTTGTCCGGCCTCTATGTATGCAGTGCTCTTTGAAAGAAATACAGACCTGATCAAAATGCAAGTGTTTCCAGGAAGCTTTTTGGTGCGTTCCAGTTGTAGTCGGAGGTCGGAATTTCCCACTTCCGAGTAGGAAATTTTATCTGGAACGCCCCCCGAGGTCGGAATAACCTACTCGGAACTCGGGGAGACCTCGCCACCCCCGAGTTGACAAACAAAGATGGCAGCCCCCGGTGTGAACAGTTATTTAGCTCCTGTAATAATCAATTTATTTGCTCCTCTGACTAGGGTGTGTCGCTCTAGATCAGCTGTATACATCGTATTGTTAGACTTATATTTACAAAAATACTGCCATAGTGATAATCACATTCTTCATGTGATATTTATGAACAACAACGCAGGGCGTGCTAACAACAGCTAACAATAGCCGGTAGATCGGCATGATTTTTTTCCGACTTCAACTGGAACGCTGATAAGTCAGAGATGACGTCATGCCCATTTCCCAGTTCCCAGTTCCGAGGTTAATGGAACGCAGCATTTGGGAACATTGCTCCAAGTGGTGAAGATGGCTTCACAAAGGGCATCAACTGTCTGGAACTGATGGCCATTTTTATAAACTTCCCTTGTCATCCATCCCCAAATGTTCTCTATGGGATTTAAATCAGTGGAACATGCAGGATGGTCCAAAAGAGTGATGTTATTCTCCCTGAAGAAGTCCTTGGTCAAGCAAGCATTGTGAACTGCAGCGTTGTCCTGTTGAAAAACCAGCTGTTACCACACAGACGAGGGCCCTCAGTCATGAGGGATGCCCGCTGCAACATCTGCACGTAACCAGCCGCCATTTGACGACCCTGCACCATCTGAAGCTCCAGCGTTCCACTGAAGGAAAAAGCAGCCCAGATCATGATGGACCCCCCTCCTCTGTGCCAGGTAGAAAACATCTCAGGTGGGATCTCCTTGTCATGCCAGTAACGTTGAAGCCATCTGGACCGTCAAGGTTACATTTTTTATCATCAGAGAATAAAACTTTTTTCCACCTTTCAATGTCCCATGTTTGATGCTCCCTGGTAAAGTCTAAATGGGCAGTTTTGGGGTGTTGAAGGAGACGAGGTCTATGAATTCGTTTTTTTTTTTTTTAAACCCTTGTCCTGCAGAAGCCGTCTGATGGTTATTGCGCTGCAGTCGGCACCAGTAAGGGCCTTAATTTGGGTCAAGGACCGCCCTGTGTCTTGATGGACAGCCAATCGGATCCTCCAGCTCAGCGCAGGTGTAATTTTTTTGGGTCTACCACTTGACTTTTTTGTTCCATAATGCTGAGGATCTTTCAAAAATTTTAGAGTGACTGTCTTACTGCGTCCAACCTCAGCAGCAATGGCACGCTGCGAGAGGCCTTGTGTATGCAGCTCGACAATCCAACCACATTCAAGAAGAGAAAGCTTCTTAGCTTTAGCCATCAGGAGGGCACTACCGTGTGAATGCCTGACAGAAAATGAAAAATTTGAGCAGATTTTGGCTGTAATAGCCTGTGGTCTTAAACTTTTGATCAGCTGATAAACAGCCTATTTCAGTTTACTTGTTGTTTACAATAAATTACTTTTTCAAAGTGATTTCTGTCACGGTCCTTGTTCTTGCTTTTGCATGTTGTAGCTCTATTTAAAACCTCATTAAGGTCCAAATGTGCAAAATGCATATTCTAGCAATTTTTCAACTGGTCTTAAGATTTTGATCAGGTCTGTATCATCTATAACTCCCTGGTTAGCCCTTACTAATCAGGTTGTAAAAGGTTCCCTGACGACATCTTCTTCATATGGACAGGATAACTATCTCAGCTGCAGGACTTTCATACATTTTTAACTCTAAAAACAAACACTTACAATACAGCATATCTGCAGATTCCATAATAATTAACTTTCTAGATTTTTTTTGACAATTAAACAACGCTTAAAACATTCCTGTTTGTTAAATAAATTCTTGAAGGGAGTTCCTTTTGGTGTGCACATTTTTTGTTGTTTTTCTGTGTAATTTCCACAGGAGAGCACAAGAAAAACATCTTAAGCCAACAACCAAATTAATTTCCTTTTTTTTTGGGGGGGGGGGGGTTAAAACCCAACAGAGTGACTGTGACCTAAATGCATCAGAGCTTATTTGAGTGATTTTAGTTTGACTTTATTTGTAACAAAGACATAAATATCATTTAATTGTTGCAACAATCTTACTGTAAAAATGAGTGATGGCACTGGTGTGAAGAGGTCTGTGTGGACCAATCCCAGAGCAGCAGGAAGCTGACCTTCACGAGCTCCAGCATAGAACAACCTTGAAGAAAGATCATTTTTTATCAGTATAGTAAGCTGTTTGAAAGAGAAGTTGTTACACTGTAGTTATGCAGTAGCTACAGCAGTAAACTTGTTTGAGTGGTGTGAAAATGATTACTTTCACACTCATTCCTAACCCAAACTCAATCACTCAACAGCTCAAGTTATACATCTGATAAACTGGTGCAGTTATGCACTGTAGCATAAAATAAATACAAACCTTGCTGAGGTGAACAAGGACCCATTGACAGCTCCAAAGCAGGACAATCCCACAAAGACAGGAATGAGCCAGGCCATCACACCGAGATGATACTCTCCAAAACTCTAAAAAACACAACATGAATGATGGAAGCTTGTAGTTCTCATAGAACATTTGTTAAATGTAAATCTACATGCTGTTTTGACTGAAGTGTGAAGCTCACCACAGCAACCGCCTCAGACTCAACCATGACTTGAGGAGAGATGGTAGTGAAGTAGGCCAGGTTGGTGAGAACGTACACAACAGTCACGATAGGCATGGATATGATAATGGCCAAGGGCAGGTTCCTGTTGTGGGAAAGGTAAGGGTAATTTAAGGAAACAACATTTGACAAAATACCTGGATTCTGAGTTGTACTTTATGGAGGGTTAAACTGCACTTTTTCATGCAAGTTAAATTGATATTAGTCAGTGGCTAATGATTCAAACTGCCGGGAACCAGTTCCTAATTCATATCCTTTGACAGTGAAGACGGAACACTTCAGGGGAGATAGAATTTAACATCTTGCTTCTGAAAAAAAACTTTTTAGGCTGCAACAGTGCAACATATAAATACAAACAGATAATTAGTTCATGTACTGCACAAGCACGAAGCCTGAAATCTGCTGGTATGACATTGATTCAGGTAGCATGATTAATTGGGGGAATAGAATGTAGTGTCAATTTTTGCTAGAACCTTTGGGGCACGTGGGGAAAATAAAGGGAAATGAATCTGCCTCCAGTGCTTGATATAGTTATATGACACTGTTACCCCTTTACATCCCGTACATCTGAAAATTGTCCTGTCCCTGTCAGTGATTCAAATGTGATTTGCACTTACTGATCACTCAGGATAGTCTGTACTATAAAATATAAGAATTACATGTAGCTCATGCTTCATAGACAGCCCATTCCAGTGTAGTGAGACTGTTGCTAATAATGTAACTTTTTCAGACTTTTCCAGTTTAAAGGCTACTGTTGTTGTGGTAAATTGTATTAAATTATCAGGTTACTTAGTGCAGTGGTTCCCAACCTTTTTTGTCTCGTGTAATCCCTGAGTCTTTTTGTCATACCATGAGTACCCTCTCACTCATGCATGCTGGTGAGCTTTATATGGATTCAATTGTACGTCGGTGGACCCAATGCAGCCCCACTGCTTCTTTTGCATTGAAGTCCTGGCAAATAACTCCATGCAGCGACACCAGAGCAGGAGGTATCTGCAAAAACAAATAACCTGCATCACAGGTTATAGTCTCTCTGGAGAAACTAGTAGTCGCACACAATTTCCATTTTACTGACAGGCTTATCTCAGTACATTAAAAGTTGGGAATAAATTATCAAATGTTTCGATGTACCCCCTGCAATCTGCTCCCATATCCCTAGGGACATGTGTACCCTTGGTTGGGAATCACTGACTTAGTAAACAGTGTCTCCATGCAGTCAACAGATAAACAGGCTCAGCCATGGATGCAGTTAGCCATGCTGCTGGAATGCACAGTATTAGCAGGGCAGTACAATACAACTGCCATTACATTTAAGTCACCTCTCTGGATTGATCATCTCCTCTGTTACGTAATTCAGGTAATTCCTGGAAAAAACACGGAGCAAGAAGACAATTTTAGGGATTAAACAGAGACTTCAATCATTGTTTACTGTGTTGCAAAGGAAAACAGTAAGATTCTATGAATAAAGTGTATCTAATTATGTAAGAATGGTAACAATTTCCTTACCAGCCTCCAAAAGCAAAAAGCCCACTGTAAAGAGCCAACACAATGTTATCTACTCCCATTTTGCTGCCCTCAAAAGCCTTTTCAGGAGAGAGGTACGGCACATCACCTGCACAGACACAGATAGGAGGAAGTGAGGGGTTAAATCTACAGTCATAGAACTAAAAGAGAAATATTCTCCTCTGCTGAGCTCAGATGTCACTTTTCATTTCTTGCCTGAACGCCAGCCTGTACATTTGCTTGACCTTTCACATGCTTGATATTTTCAACCAGAAGGTAGTCTGTTGTGGTCTTCAATTGTTAACTTTGTCTCGAGGTTTCAATATCTGATTTGATGCAACAAAACTTTATCAGAACATGACCAGCTGACATTTGATATGAAAGAACAGAAATGTATTTTAAATTGCAATGCTCATTTATTCACAGCAGCTGAAAAAAACATCCAGTCTTTCATTTAAAACTGTCTGCTGGTGTGTGTTTAAGAAGTGTGTGTGCCTTTGTGGACTTGGCTGTGCGTGACTCTCCTCTCTACCTGTCGCTTTCAGATGCTAATGACTATGCTTGTCTGTAAGGCAGATCACACACACATTATTTTCTCACTCCATCCTTCCCTCGTGCGTTTTCAAAGACCACAGTGTGACAACAGCTTTGCCGCCTAGTTTCCATGGTAACACAGTGTAGAGCACAATGGTGGTGGGCTTGGCTTGTGAAAGGGGGAGAACAGCAGATGAAGCATGGAGGCAAAAGTGGCCTCACTGTCTTCCTGCTTTTTTAAACTCGAGTGGCTTGACAGAAGTTTACTCTGCTGTATTGATATTCCAGTTTTATGTATATTTACAACTTTTTGCACAAAATAAAGTTAACATGCACATGGATTACATCAACAACAAGTTTAAAATTTAGGATATCAATTAACTGATATTCTGATGTACAGATGAGTCATGTATACATACACTCACTGTAGACTCACATATGCACATGATCCCACAGTGGCTCAGGCCCAGATGGACAGATGGGCCTTGTGTTCAGATTCAGTAACTGTGTTAAAAAAATGAAAGGAGAGCAGTCTGCTTGGCTGGCCTCATTAAGTTGGTCAACTATTTGTTGATCATTCCAGACAAAGGGAATTATTTTTATGTACAAGGTGATAATGTCATCAAGATAGAAACCCATTAACTGGAAGTTTACTTTCATTTAAAAAAATATTTATGTTTATATATGTTTTTTGTTGGCCTCTTTTCTCAACATCATAATGGAAGGATACAGGTATGATAAGAGATGTGGAAGTTGTGACAATACTTTGCCTATCTTTCTAATAGGCAATTAATTAATAGGCAAATAACCTCTCTTCAAGATGCTAAAGCTAACCTTGATTTCATCTCAGTACAGATGAATCTTTGATATGACTATTTATTTGTCAAACACTCTCATGACATTGGTCATCCCTTTGATTACCCCTTCACATATTGTTTGATGTTCATAACTTAATATAATATAATAGTACGTTTATGCTGACATAAAGGGCCCTAACTTTGTGGCGCAGGGTGGCCCAGAGCCTGTCGCACCCCGCCCAGTGTTAATTTCTTCCGGCGCAACACCATGCGCAGCCAAGTTGACAATTTGGTTGACAGGCCGCGTCGAGATGGGTGTGACGACGCACCAGGGGGA
>JAZDUH010000461.1:3142500-3162500 GCA_036419115.1 Scarus forsteni
CAAAAGACTTCAAGCTGTTATTGATGTTAAAGGGGGAAATACAAGGTATTAAAAACTGGGGGGTGTAAACTTTTGAACAGGGTCAATTTGGAAGTTTCTGTTGTCATTATGATTTAAAAAGAGTAAACTAATCTTTTTTTCAATAAATGTCTTCACTCAACCACTAACCATGAGTGACAGAAAGGTTTTTGTGTTACCATTCATATTTTCTGAGAAAAGGCCAAAAAATCTGAAATTCTGCTGGGGGGTGTAAACTTTTGGGCACAACTGTATCTGCCACAGAAATATTCCACAAGTCCATCTGGGTAGTTGCCTTTTTAATTTGACTCCAGGGGCAGAACGTTTAAAAAAAAATACAAGCTTGTGATTGGACAATCGTTCTGCTCGTCACATTCATCACAGACCAATCCACATCAAGCAGGATTGCCTCATATAATGAAGCAATGTTTTCATTTAATTTTCTTTTTTTTTTTTTTAAATATATACATTTTATTTAATTATTTTTTTTATATTGGCTGCTGTTGCTGCTCAGTGATTTTTGAAGACTGCATGATGCAAAATGTGCCTGTTTGTTACTTGAAATGGCTGACTAAAGAATTGAAAAAAAATAGCATACTTTTTTGTTAGCTGTTGTTAACAGCTAACGACTGTAAATGACTGTTAGCCGTTAGCCGCTAACAGCTAACAACAGTTAATGACCGTTAGCTGTTAGTGGCGAACTTAGCTGCTAACGGCCTTATACTATCGTCTTACACTAAATTGTACCACACAGATGATTCATTTAACACTTATATGTGACAGGAACCTCGTCACAGACAATTCCTACAAGTAAACTTCTGAGGAGGGCAGATTTCACCAAGTTTTACTAAGTAGCCATGAGGACAATAGGCTAATCGGCATCTCCGTTCTCAACTGTCGGTTGTCGTCACTTCCGGTTGTTGTCACGTCCGCATTCTAAAGCTCCCGCCTCTCTTCCCTGATTGGGCCGTTAAAATGTTAGCCAAGACTGCCGAGTGAATCCATTGGCAAACGGAGCGCTTCAAGATGCAGGTCTGCAGGATTTCAGGAACTGAATCAGGCAGGCCCATCTGCTATGCAAGGTTATAAGAAGCTGGGACTCACCTGTAAAAATCTGGATGAAGCCAAAGAGGATGATGATGATCAGTGCCAGCAATTTGGAGGCTGTAAACAAATCCTGAACCTTTGTGGCAGCCCTCACACTGATACAGTTCACAAATGTCAGTGAGGCTACAAAAGAAGAAGAAGATAAACAATCAAGAAAGGTCTTAAATGAATATGATAAATGTATGAAGGCAAACCTCATTATCATCTGTATATAAAGAAGAATGATCCAAGAGTGAGGCAAGCAATAATCTGATACTCACTGAGACACAGGCAGGCAATGAGCTTAGCAGCACTGTCAGGCACCGCGCAGTATGGATACAGAGGTTTCAGCAGGTATGTAGCGAACACTAGAGACACCACATACTGGGATGAAGGCCTGATAATCAGCATCTCCACCCACAGCTTCAGAAAGGCTGCAAGTTCGCCGTACACCTCCAGGATGTAAGTGTAGTCGCCCCCTGACTTAGTAATGGTGGTGCCCAGTTCTGCGTAGCACAGGGCACCCATTGTGGAGATGACTCCGCAGACTGACCATACAATCAGCGAGAGGCCGGCAGAGCCGGTCTCTTTGACCACACCTGTCGGAGTGACGAAAATGCCAGATCCAATGATAGTGCCTATGATCATTCCCACACCATTGAAAAGCGTGATGCTGCGTTTGAGTTCGATCTTCTCCCCTTTGGCTGGTGAGCTATTAGTGGGGGAAGGGACCGTAGCTGTGGTTGGAGATGCTGGCTGTTCCACAATGAGACCATCCTGGTCGGGGTCTGTTTCAGCTGCTGGAAGACAGAGCAAAGCAGATAAAGTTCATTTGAGGTGAAAATACTCAGTGTGAAAAGCCGCAGTGAGTGAAAACAAAGTGTTTTCAATTAACTTTCAAAACTCAATGTATTTTTTTCAACCTACCGTACATTACAGTATATTATATCAAAACATTTATGAGCATATTGCACATACTGGGGTCATATCATGTGTCAGAGCAAAATTCTATTGCAATCCAGGTCAGCGGTTTAGCAAATGTCATGTGAAGTCTGGTAAAACAGGTTAACTGACAACTTTTACCACACGTCTTCTATCATTTGTCATCCTATCTTTCATTGTCTCTTCCTTCAAAACATTGCATCAGATTGTTTGACTAGCCAGGAAAAAGGCAAGTAAGGCCTATGCCTTTTTCTAAAGAGTAATATGACTTTAATTTCTTTACATGTCATTTAAGTTACCTCCCAGCGTCATAGAAACTGTTAAACCTGAATGGTGGATCTCTCCAGCAGAAGCAAGCAGAATGTACTCTTGTATTAGGCAATATTGCATCATAGCGCATGGCAGGATAATGCAGCCTTGCACCATGTGGTATCTACAGAAGATTGCAAGCACTGTACCTACCCCCCATCTTCTCCTGGCTCACCGCCTTGGCAATGCTCTCCCGACTGGTCCGTGACTTCAGCTTGGGCTCAGACATCTTCAGCTCTAAATCTGGGTACCCTAGTCTTATTTTTTTTCTTAACACCTTACGCCCTTTTTCCTTTCTCCCTTTATGTCCCCTTCCACCTCCTGCCTAGATTTCTTCTCAGCCCACTCTCACATACACCTCAACCCTCACCCCAACTCTGTCTCTCTCTAGCCCTCCCTGATTTGTCCTCTCTCACACACATGTACAGGCACTTTCCTCATTTGCAAACACGATGCCTCCGTCACTCAGACCTGAAATGGAGCTGACCCTGATCCTCCCTCCCTTTGGTCTCTCCAGGATACAGCAGGGAGGAGCTGAACCTTTGTGATGCTGCTGCTGCCGCTTCTGCCTAAAGCCCACACCCAATACAACTGAATGATGGGATTGCTAAGAGTGAGAAGTAGGTTACTTGCTGGCACCATCTGGAAGGTCTGTCATGTGATGCTGTAATCTCTCTGTATGCTGCCTAATCCAGCAGTATACTGTCTGTCAATGTGTGTCCATGTGTGCCATCTTGTTAAGAGTGAATTAGGGGAGGATGATGTAAATCTGTTGCTCCCTCTAGTGGTGTTGCTAGGGAAATAGGGTCTTTGTTCTCTGACATACAGGAAGGTGACACCACAAAGAAAATGGAGACCCACTAACTCATGCTATCAGTGATGGGGCGCTCTTGAATTTTATTTCACAGTGCCTGCCAACCATACAGAATGAGCCACTTGTCAGACAAAAGCTGATGAAACAGGATCAACCTTTAGCACAGGTATCATCAATTTACATTTGTACAATACCCAGTTTCTTCTTGACAAATGCAAAGAGGCAGGCTTCATAGAAAGATAAGGGAAATAAAAACAATTTTACAAATATTTTGATCTTATTGATATTTGAGCATGATATATATTTAACTGGTATCTGTTGTTTCTTAGCACTTACAAGTGAGATCAGTCCCTAATAAGCAATCTAAGGGCAACCACTTGGGGCAATTTAGATGTCTTCTGGGATTTTCATGGTTTTATTTGCTGGCTTCATGTTCTCATAGGGAAATATTAGCTTATAACGACTGTCAGGTGGATTTCTGTAAAAATAATTTAATATGAAGTCACTCCTTAAAATGGTTTCAATCACAGTGTTATTGGGAGATATATTTATAGTTCTAACTATTAGCATGTGTATTCTATAACTTTGACCATTTTTGGCTGTGGCTAGTGGCTAATAGCTAATGGCTACCCTGGAGGGACTCGTTTGTTACCCGCTGAAAGAGGAAACTTTACGTGTTACAAACTTTCTAGGCTAAGTTGAGGCCCTCTGACATTTGACTGCGGTAGGATGACTTTATGCTCTCGGTAAAGCTGCTAAATGTGAGACAAAGAAAACGCTAATAATGATGGAGCAGAGTGATAAGACACAGTTGTTATAGACTGATCATCTGTATGAAACATGTAACGAATAAACTCCATCAGCTGTGAAAACCTGTAACACTAAGTTAGACAGTGAAGTCATGTGGCAAAATGTTATGTTGTAACGTCACATCTGTTCATTTGTGTAATTTTCTGCTTAGATGTGTATGTTAGATACAGGACTGTGCCTCCACTTCAGATCCCTGAGAAGTTAGAGGATCAGGAGAGTCATGGAGGTCTGAGGGGAAGAAGCAGAGATGTTGAGTTCTGGAGGAGCAGCAGTGTTTTGGTAAGAGAGATCCAGCTGACAGGAGGAGACTTTCTAATGTGTTTCAGTGATGATGTGCAAAGCTCACAGACTAAAAATTGTGTAATTCATTTTTTTTATATTATTAAATATTATATTATTTTCTGCAAAGCTATGACTGCAAACCATCTAATTTCAATTAAAAAAAACTATTTGTCCCAAAAGCGAAATTCAAATCTCCTGAGCAAGTTGGTTCAGGACTATGAATATCAAGGTTAATCAGAAATAGGATAAATACACTAAAAAGCAAGTAGAAAACTGGACACTGGAGTATTCAGTGGTATGTTATTAATTTGAGCACAGATAAATGTTTTTAATTTCGTCCAAATATTCTGAATATTTACTCACATGATTGTAGAGCAAAATTTTCTGGTGAAATTTCTTAGAGTTTTTTAGTGTTCTTAGCGTTTGTTTCTTAGTGCAAAATAAAACTACTTACCATTGTACAATGATTTAGTACCAGATACAGAAAAATCTAGGAGAAAATAAAACTGAATGTAAGGCTAAATGATACAACAGAGGTAAAGGTTGAATTGACATGTAGCAATTATTTTCTGGATACTACTGGATAATTAATGAAATTAATATTCATGTCATAACCAGATTTACTCTCGTTAAATTAAAGGGGCACCATCCTTTTTATATAAAAAGGCTAAATTTAATTAATTGATTTATTAATTATTTCATTAAATCAGATAAGTCAATTAAATCAAACTTTATCAATTCATCAGTCTCAAGTCTAATGATGGAACTCTCATGCATTGATGTCAATCTTCCAAACAGAATACCAACAAACAGAACTTTAAATATTAGGGTGATTTATTAAAAGTATATGATGATTATATATAGGACAAAACAAAATAAAACACTTAAGAAAAAATAAATGTTAGTCATACTGATCAATGATGCTGTGAATAAGGAAAGAAGCTATGAAACCTCAAGAAACATTTAAGCATATGGAGTGATTATAGAGGGTTAATTTAATGAATTACCTACTTTAGAAAGGTCAAATCAAGGGAAATTGTTTGAGAATTAAACCAAGACACACTCAAGCCCAACTAAAGGGGTTCAGAACCACAGTTTTACTATGATGTTAAATTTGGATCGGATCTCAAACTGGTCCTGAGCTACTGGAGAGCCTTAAGGACTGTTCTGGTTTGGAGATGTCTCAAAATAAAACAGTTTCAATCTTATTAACAATTAAAACAAACAAGATATATGTGGTTAAACTTATACAAATAAGTTTACATGCCTTGAGATGGTATGCTAAAAAGCTTTATGGGTAGAAATCCTATTACACGGTTAGCCCGGATTTCATTTGTACTTAACAATTAAATTACAATTTACTTATACAAATCAATTTGACTTTATTACTTCAAAATCTGAGTATGTGATCCTTGCTTACTATCAAATATCAATTTATTATACTTAAGTTTAACAGTACGGAAGCCCTAAAAGGCCATGATTTTTCTACTTAATTTCAGTCGTTTTCCCGAGATCTCGACTTATTTATGTCGTTATCACGGGATAACGAAGCTTGTTTTCCCGAGATCTCGACTTATTTATGTCGTTATCACGGGATAACGAAGCTTGTTTTCCCGAGATCTCGACTTATTTTTGTCGTTATCACGGGATAACGAAGCTTGTTTTCTCGAGATCTCGACTTGTCGTTATCACGGGATAACCTTCTGGTGAAATACTAATCAAACCAGTCGGCTGAAAGCCAGACCAGGGCTGCCGTGTTGACTGTGCGCACTCAAACGAGGTAAATTACGGCTGTTGTACGTATCTTTGTGCTTCAGATACTTCGATGATTGGAGTTATAATCAGAGATGTTATGGTAGCGGAGTGAGTGACGCACTACTGCCGCACAGCAGCCACATCCGCAGCTTTGTACCCCTGCTGCAGGTTGGATTGGAGCAGCGGTCTGACGGTCTGTCTCTGTCCACGAGGAGAACTGCGGAGTCGCCCAGTCGGGGCAGGACTTGTTGGGGCGTCTGTTCCCATCATCACACTCGGGAAGAGTAGCAGGTAAGTCACACATTTTCTCAACTTCGGAGGTCGCCAGGCCGTGAGCTGATAAAATATTCAAATACTGCTGCTCCCAAGATCTTCGTTGTTCATAAGACGTCGTTGGGTTTTACCCCTTAAAGTCTGACGTGTCATATTTGATACAATATCAGCTTTATGATACCTCCATCTAATCTATATGATCAACAGATTACTAATAATACATCTGAATACAATCAGATAAATGATAAAATATCCTCAAGGAGATTAAAAGTACCTATTGTATCAAATGAGATACAAACATGTGTTCAGTTTTAATGGAAATTTAGATTTGGGGGGGATTTCAGTAGGAAGTGAAATAAACATTTTAGATCCCCCCAAAAATGATTTTATTGCCTTAATTTGTGGTTTCGGGCTTGAATAGCTGTGAATGAATAGCTGTGTGGCCCACAGCTCTGGCCCTTGGACATAAGTGAGGTACCCTTTCCACTGGGTACCTGAACAATTGAGGCTCTGCAGTCTGCGCTTAGTAGCTGGGAACAAAACATCCTGCCAAAGTAAGGCCCCCCATAGCAGACCTACAGTATTTGAGACAGTTCTTCCCAAAGACGTGCCTTCATAGCAGTAAACAGGGGACAGATTTTATGTTCACAGCTGCTTTGCTATGCTACCCCCAAAAAAGGCAAAAAAAAAAAAATCTTAATGGAAGACTTAAATCTCTAAGAACCACTTGGCAAAACAAGGACTGAAACAATGACAAGGGAAAGAAAGCTTAAATCAGTTTAATGTTACTTTACATTTGTGAAATAAATGAAATTATATTTAGCAATTCTGATAATCTACAGACATTCCACCATAAGTATCATGACTGAATACAAGAGGCCAGCAATGTTCCCACTTTCCAGTATGTTTTTGTGAGGATCAAGTTTCCCAAATTGGTGTTTACAATCATTTTGGTCCAGTACCAGTAGCCATGCACTGCAGCCTCACTAGCAGAAGCCATTTTCTTATTATTTATAGATTCACCAGGAAAAGAATTGAAATTTATTTTTTGACAATGTCAGAATCTGCAAATCAGGAACAGACAATGTCAGTTGCATGAACAAAGCGTCGGCCATTTGCTGTTGAAAATATTGGCAAAAACGTATTTGGGAGTCTGAAACATCTAAATAAATTAAAAACAAACTTCATGTTTTTTCTGTCTAAATTCATAGTGGATTCTCTACTGTTTATTCACATAATGTTGATACATTGTTCACTCCGGCCAAGCCAATTAATGTATGATACTGACTGCAAGACAGGTAAATAAAAAACTGTGCTTTGTCCTGTTTCTTTCTTCTATTTCAGCTCCCTTTGGTGCACTACACAGTCATTCAGGGTTCCACAGGCTACTGTTATTTCCTTTCTTCTTCAAGCCAATTAATGTATGATACTGACTGCAAGACAGGTAAAAAAAAAAACAGGTGCCCCCAAAATATCCCAGAAACGTAGTGGTTAAGGACACATGAAACAAGCAATTAAAAGTCATAAAAAGTTTTTTTGTTGTTCAGTTTATTAATGAATACTTAGGAAGGTAATTCAGCTACTTTGTGAGAAAATAAATAACTGCACCTAATTTCTAATTTATGGTAACTTGCCAACACTGATTACAGTCACTGACTGTAGCTCAAATGTTCATTGCAAGTAATTGCAAGTATTTAAAAGGATGATAGTTGTGTTGTTGCAGACTGATACTAACATGCATAACTTAAATCTTGTGCCAGATAGCTACCTCCTCATTTTGTGAACTTGGCATTATTATTATATTATATCACTGAAAATACAACTGAAAAGTCAACACAAAACTTACATTATTGTTTTCTGAGCCTACCACTTAACAGTCATTTTATTTATTCAGCTGTATACAAAACATAGATGATCCATTCCTTGCTGCTTTAGGGGACAGAGGGATACCAGAAGAGAACCTTGAGAGAATGTTGCATGACAAGGTAAGAAAAAACTCTGAATATATTCCTGACAAGAAATTGTCCCTTTTGGGAATTTTCAACCATTGTATATCATTGATTTAGACCATTTTAACAGACAAAATGGCATGTGGTCTAGGTTAAATGTTTTTCATTTTTAAAACATTTTGCATTTGTGAGAGCATTAAGATAGAGAATAATCTTTGATGACAGATACTGATGCCATGACTGTATCCTGATATGCAAGGGAGTTTGAGACTTGTCCAGTGATTCTCTCATCTTTGACTTGAATTTTTTTTTTTGTCTCTGCAGGTGGATCAGGATGTTGCCAGGATGATGGATGAGGAAACCTTGTCAAAGTATATTCCACATTTTGGAGACCGTGTGTTTGCCAAACATTGGACTGGTACATCAATAGCAGGTGCTGGGAGCAATGCAGAAAGGAAAAAAATCCTTATAGAACGCTTAAGATCTAAAATGAAACTTCCAAGCATTGGCCAAGCAGCAACAAGCTCTGTGAGACATACTCACCATGGACTTGGGGTTGGAAACAAGAATGCTGCAAGAAAAACAAGAAAAATAGAACTGGGTTGGATGAATTACCAAGATGGTATTTTCAGGCAGGTTAGACGACCTACTGGTGGGGGCACAAGAGAGGTTATTGCCAGAAAGGATGACACTGTGAACAAAATTTTAGAGAATGGGAAGACAATATTCTTCCCCAATGGGAAATCTCTAAAAGGAAGAGTTGAAGACTTTGACTTCACACTTTGTGTTATAGGTTTAGAAGAACCCTTGCTTGGCACAGTCACAGTTGGGGAG
The DNA here is from genome assembly GCA_036419115.1 of Scarus forsteni. Lineage (NCBI taxonomy): Eukaryota > Metazoa > Chordata > Actinopteri > Labriformes > Labridae > Scarus > Scarus forsteni. The sequence goes on from JAZDUH010000461.1 coordinate 3,151,573, forward strand.
TTGTATGACATAACTCAGCATAAAATACTCAGGTTGTACATTTGTTCAAGGAAAAGAGAAAATGATTCAGATTCTTGTGACTCCCCAGTACTGGTCAAATCACCAGAGAGATCCCAGGCAGCAGAGAGCTCCGCTTTACTAGAATTTTCTGCTGCACCTTCCTCCCATACCATGTCCCCTCTGTCCTCCTCTGCCTCTCTTTCCCTTAACAGTCCTTTGTCAACTTCCAGTCCTGACAAACATGCAAGTTTACAATTAACTCTGATGTCTGATTCTAGCCCAGCTTCTCAGACATTCAATCAATCCATGGCTAAGGTATCCGACCAAACTTTTGGTGAGGAAGTCATTTTCCTAGGGGACGATGGGAGGGTGTCATTTGATGCTCTCTGTGACACAGTCATATATCTGCCCACTGGTTCTCAGCAGCAGGAGTCACATGATGTCTTCAAAGCAACAGAAATTGAGAATCCTCTGACTAAAGTAGCAAAACCCAGCCCCTTGCCCACAAGCAGTGCATCTGATGTTTACCTTGAGAGCGAGTCTGCAGTACTTGAAATTGTAAATCAGGAATCAATAGCCAACCAGTTCTCAACATCAAGCTTATCCGCTAATCATTCTGAGAATTTCTTTGAGAATCCAGAGAACATTGTGGAGAAGCAAACCATTACTATCCGGGGAGTACATTGTGTTTCTGACATGATCGAGGCATTTTCAGATGAGAATATACTGGATGCCAATATTGAATGTAGGCGTGTCATGCAAAATGGTGAGTTGGAGACCGGAGAAGGAAGTGGACTTCTGATGGACTGTCTAACAGATTTCTGGAGTAATTTCTATGCATCAAGAACCTCAGGAACCACATACAAAATCCCCAATTTACATCATGCTTTTCAAGAACGGGAGTGGGAAGCTGTTGCCCGGATTGTGGCCTTTGGGTGGCTTGGTTTAAATACTTACCCATCCAGCTAGCTCCACCATTTCTTTATGAGGCATTCTCCCTACCTTCCCAAACCTGCAGTCTGATGGAGACATTTTTCAACTATATCAGCCCCACTGAGAAAGATGCACTTTCAGAGGCTTTGAATGATTTTAGAGGAGCTGATAAGGACGAGATTCTCACAATTCTGAGCAGTCACAACTGCACTATTCTACCTACTGAGCAAAACTTACAGAGGTTGCTGGAAGAAATTGCTCACAAAGAGTTGGTCCAACAGCCATCATTTATAATAAAGTGTTGGAAACCAGTCCTGCAAAGGGTTGGTGAGACTCTGGGTGGTGGGGTACTTGACAAGATCCTGGCAGATCTTCACCCAAAAGCAAGAAGTATCACAAAATACATTCATTTTCCAAAGATAGTGTCGCTAGCTGAGAGGGCAACCTCTCACCATCTTCTGAGGTTTGTCAGAGAACTTGAGCAAAGAGAGCTTGGACTGTTCCTCCGGCTCTGCACAGGGTGTGACCTTTTCCTGTCAAAGACCATCACGGTCACATTCACAGACGAGGCAATGTCTGAGGCTGCCAGACGGCCTGTGGCACACACATGTACTTGTGTCCTGGAACTTGCAACCAACTACAGCACTTTTTCAGATTTTTAAAAAGAATTTCTATCTGTGTTGCAAAGTGGAATATGGGCTATGGATATGATCTAAATATGGAGTGTGATAAGATCATGACTCTGAAATTGCCGTGACTGTGTTTATTTTATAATGGGAGTGTGCACTGATCTTTACACATGAACATGTCCATGCATACAGCCAACAGGGAGCGATCATATCTCAGTCTGTCAAGCAACAATAGCCACTAGGTGTCAGTACTCTATTGCAACACTGCCATTATATGCTGTGGTCTGTGGTGGTCCAAGTATTTCTTTGACTGGTGATACATAATTCTCAGAAGAGATATAAATTGATTGTGGATGTCTTTATTGGTAGAGCATTATAAAATATGACCATCTATGTATCCCAGTATCCCATCTATGTAATATCCAAAATGTTGTTCAGTATAGAATTTGTGAATGAGCAGGGAAAAAGGAAACATTGACAGAGATATTCAGAATAGTGTCATTCACAGGATTAACATTCTCATTTAAGCCAGTGAAAATCCTGTTGGGTACTATCTGTTTTATTAAAGAGTAACTTAGATATTGACATATTTAAATGGAATTGTTGGATACAGAAACATTTACATATTGACATCCTATCCATGCTTTATGGCCTTAAAGATAAAAGCTAAACATCAATTCAGTGTTTACATACACTAGGTTACATTCACTACTCCATGGAAGGACCAGTGTAACTGAATAATTTGTGTATTTTCATTTCTATCCATTGAATGAACCCAACAGTTTTTTTGGCACAATGTGCATGTAATAACATGGTATGCTCATTTATGTACTTAAAAATTATTTGAGCATTAGGGACCATACCAAAAGCTACTACAGTAAATTATGTATTATTTTTGGGGTGTTTACATGTCTTTACAGCAGCTATTGTGTCTTCAGAGGTCAATTGCACTGCAAACTCTATCTTGCTGTCAGCAAATTGCTCCACATTCATTTGTTCAGTGTAATCTCTTACAAATTTTCTACAGATAAAAGCAGTGTTGTATACACCAAAGTTTACTGTGACTGCTGCCAAATAGGTATTATACATTTTCCAGAAAATGTAAACTGTTGATTGTTATCAAGCTATAGAGAGGGATTTCCAAATATTTCTTTTACTACAGTCTTATGTTGGGGAAATTTTCTACCTTTTGTTGATCACTTAGCAGCTATCTAATGTATTGAGATCACTGATTACACTTACTTGTTTTTCTATTTTTTTCCAGTCACCAAGAGTCTGCAAACACATAGAACTATGAAAACTCACAGATACTCACAGTGAGCCACTGGAGAGGTGCAAGTGAAGTGGCTCAAGTGGCTGCTAAACAACAGGTTGCTGACCCTTTCTGGGGCAAAGAAAAGTACAGCTGGTTAAGGCCTTGTTTCTCCTATTCTTTTGTGAGTCCAATTTTCACAGCAGATTTAATGTTTTTGTTGTGAAGTAGCGCAATAAATAAAGTAAAATGTTGGTTGAATACTTTTGTTTCCAGTAATTATATTTTTGTTCTACAATTTCTGTATTAAACAGTTTCAAACTTCATTTGTTTGTTGTCTTATTTTAAAGTCAAACCTTTTTTGGTCATAGGTGTAAATATATAAAACTAGATTTATGCTGCTGGCCATAAGAAATTAAAGTGAATAAAAAGACAGAAGACATTAACCCTTAAAGTTTCCATTTTTATTTAGCAGTGAAGCTTCTTCAAAATTCAACACATGGTAGATCCTGCAAACAGCACACAATTACTGGTATGACCTTTGACAAACAAACATGGATGACCTGCAACTGTAGACCTGTTCAACTTTATGTGCTTTATCCCAAATCAACCATCAGCAGAAATTACATAATTTAACATAACTTTAGACATTTAGAGCAGTTAAACCTTGTTCAAAGTCAGTTCAGCTCAATGCTGCTGTATTAAACAGCATCGGTCCTGTCCAGATTTTGTTCATTATAGATATTTATGTTAATATTAGACTGATCTATCCACAGTTGTATTGATTATACATTTACAGGAACTATCTTTACATCCACACAGATATGAGGTCCCTCTTGAAAATGAGATGCCACATGTAAAAGGTCTCACCTTTAATAAAGGTATGTTCAACAAATATGGTGCCATAAAAATGAAGATGATTGATTAAGTCTATTTTCAAAAATGTGATTTTAGCCCCTTTGTCTTAGCCTGGATCTGTCAGCATATGTGTATATATACAAATATATATCTTTATGTATTTTTATCTACTGTATATTTGTATCTATAAAATAAAGAGCTTGTCTACAGCTTGTAAAGTGTCTTGAGAAAACACTTGAAAAGAACTGGGGCTACACAAATAAAAATCGATTGTTGTTTAAAAACTAGGGTTTTCAGTTTCACTGTGAGTGAGTGGGAAAAATACTCCTTCAACATAAAACAATGTAATCAGCAGCAGAACACAAAGCAACTAAAGGGATGTATAGTGTTACAGATTGTGTTGGTGTTTTGTGTGCACTTGGCTTCATAAAGATATGCAAATAATACAAATTTGGTAAATTCATGGAGTTCATTCTTGCTGATGCATCCATAGTATTCTTTGAGCCAAAGTAACACCATTACAAGAAATATACAGAAGACACAGGCATAAAAATGACTAGCAACTGCAGATGTATTCAAAATAGTAGGCTAGATATGTTAACTTTAATTTAGAGGTTATGATTATTCTGACAGGTGTGCTCTGATCAAAGGCCTCAGCTGTCTGTACAGTCTGGTTGCCTCATCAGCATTATGGCCCATCTCAAGATTCTGTTCTTCCATTATCATCAAACAAAGCTCGTGGAGGGCTGGGTCACAGACAATGTCAGTTTTCCAAAGGCAGATATCCTCTTCTAAGACAATGTCCAGTCTGTCATAGTCCACTGAGTGGAGATGGTCCTGTGCTTGGTAAAGTTCTGGTGTGTGGTACATGAGAAAAGGTTTTCCACGATACAGCTCTTGTCCATTGCCACCAGGCCGGATCCGATGGTTGTTCCACATTCTCACCACTATGTCTAGCTCTTTCTGTTTGAAAAAATATAAACAAAGATTCAATTCACAAGTGAGTGAGTGAGTGAGTGAATTAGTGATTAAGAGAAGAATTACATGTATGAGTTTCAGAAAGCAGAACTGGATGAGTGCCTTGTCGATCATATCCCCATTGAAATCACCCACTGACTGGAACTCCTGGAACAACTCTCTCCAGTAGTCTGCATTTTGTCTTCGGTATTGTCCCCACCAGCTTTCAATTCTTTGGTTAGCAGTGCTTCTTCCTTGAAGCACACAAGGTCCATGAACTGTGCCATTTTCATCTTCACGCAAAAAACACTGCAATCTGTTGACATGTACATTCTCTGTACCCAGATCAGATTGGAGGATTTTTGGACAACCCCCATGCTCACTAACAGCACTAATGAAATAAGCTGCAATAACTTCTTACTGTTAGTGAAATTTGCTTGCATCCAGATAATATATCGGGAGAAGCCATCAATGCATCCATTAACTCCAATGCCATATGGTGTGAGTTTATCATATGAGTCCATGTGCCAAATGTAATTTGGTTCTGGGACACTGTAATGTCTTCTTCTGAGTCTCCTACCTCTTCTCTGCAGTAAACCTTCTGGGTCTAACACAGATTGCACTTGATACACCAGGTTTCTTGTGACCCGCAGTCCAGCAGATCTGCATCTTTCAGTCATCATCCGATACCCATGGAGACGCCCAGGACCTCTTAGCTGCTCAGCTATGTAGTTAACGACGGCATCAGGCTCAGTTAGATCACGCTGCAGATAAAGCTGAAGCCTTGCAAGCAGTCTTCTTAGATGACGTACACTGAAATGTATATTGTTTCTTACAGCAAGGCCCATGACTATTTCAGTCTGTCAGCCCTTGGTTGAAAAGATAGGTGATGCAATGATCTATATTTTCCTGCTCATCCGACATTGTGACAGTGACATCAGGGTGCACACCATTGGCTCCCAAGAGAAGATGAAGGGTTCAGCTGCAGCGTCTCCAAAAGCTTCATCCACCACAGCTACAGAGTGTTGAGAAGAAAGGAAATAACAGTAGCCCATGGAACCCTGAATGACTGTGTAGTGCACCAAAGGGAGCTGAAATAGAAGAAAGAAACAGGACAAAGCACAGTTTTTTATTTACCTGTCTTGCAGTCAGTATCATACATGAATTGGCTTGGCCGGAGTGAACAATGTATCAACATTATGTGAATAAACAGTAGAGAATCCACTATGAATTTAGACAGAAAAAACATGAAGTTTGTTTTTAATTTATTTAGATGTTTCAGACTCCCAAATACGTTTTTGCCAATATTTTCAACAGCAAATGGCAGACGCTCTGTTCATGCAACTGACATGTTCAGTTCAGTCTGTTCCTGATTTGCAGATTCTGACATTGTCAAAAAATAATTTCAATTCTTTTCCTGGTGAATCTATAAATAATAAGAAAATGGCTTCTGCTAGTGAGGCTGCAGTGCATGGCTACTGGTACTGGACCAAAATGATTGTAAACACCAATTTGGGAAACTTGATCCTCACAAAAACATACTGGAAAGTGGGAACATTGCTGGCCTCTTGTATTCAGTCATGATACTTATGGTGGAATGTCTGTAGATTATCAGAATTGCTAAATATAATTTCATTTATTTCACAAATGTAAAGTAACATTAAACTGATTTAAGCTTTCTTTCCCTTGTCATTGTTTCAGTCCTTGTTTTGCCAAGTGGTTCTTAGAGATTTAAGTCTTCCATTAAGATTTTTTTTTTTTTGCCTTTTTTGGGGGTAGCAATACAAAGCAGCTGTGAACATAAAATCTGTCCCCTGTTTACTGCTATGAAGGCATGTCTTTGGGAAGAACTGTCTCAAATACTGTAGGTCTGTTATGGGGGGCCTTACTTTGGCAGGATGTTTTGTTCCCAGCTACTAAGCGCAGACTGCAGAGCCTCAATTGTTCAGGTACCCAGTGGAAAGGGTACCTCACTTATGTCCAAGGGCCAGAGCTGTGGGCCACACAGCTATTCATTCACAGCTATTCAAGCCCGAAACCACAAATTAAGGCAATAAAATTATTTTTGGGGGGATCTAAAATGTTTATTTCACTTCCTACTGAAATCCCCTCCAAATCTAAATTTCCATTAAAACTGAACACATGTTTGTATCTCATTTGATACAATAGGTACTTTTAATCTCCTTGAGGATATTTTATCATTTATCTGATTGTATTCAGATGTATTATTAGTAATCTGTTGATCATATAGATTAGATGGAGGTATCATAAAGCTGATATTGTATCAAATATGACACGTCAGACTTTAAGGGGTAAAACCCAACGACGTCTTATGAACAACGAAGATCTTGGGAGCAGCAGTATTTGAATATTTTATCAGCTCACGGCCTGGCGACCTCCGAAGTTGAGAAAATGTGTGACTTACCTGCTACTCTTCCCGAGTGTGATGATGGGAACAGACGCCCCAACAAGTCCTGCTCCGACTGGGCGACTCCGCAGTTCTCCTCGTGGACAGAGACAGACCGACAGACCGCTGCTCCAATCCAACCTGCAGCAGGGGTACAAAGCTGCGGATGTGGCTGCTGTGCGGCAGTAGTGCGTCACTCACTCCGCTACCATAACCTCTCTGATTATAACTCCAATCATCGAAGTATCTGAAGCACAAAGATACGTACAACAGCCGTAATTTACCTCGTTTGAGTGCGCACAGTCAACACGGCAGCCCTGGTCTGGCTTTCAGCCGACTGGTTTGATTAGTATTTCACCAGAAGGTTATCCCGTGGTAACGACAAGTCGAGATCTCGAGAAAACAAGCTTCGTTATCCCGTGATAATGACAAAAATAAGTCGAGATCTCGGGAAAACAAGCTTCGTTATCCCGTGATTGTGACGGTGGTAGTGATGACCCAGAAGCAAGTAGGTGTAATGAGCAATGAACAGTCTTTATTAAACACCAAGACCAGTAACAGTTCACAGCAGGGTGCGAACCCGCGACCAGGAGATTTGCAGGCAGGTGCTCTCCCAACTGAGCTAACCCAGAGCTGTTCAGACGACGGTTCCCTCAGCGTTTTCAGGGGAGATGCTGCGGCTTGAGCGGGGCTTCAACCCGCGACAGCAAACTTAGGAGATGAACACTTCTCTGATTGCAACACGCAGGAGGAGTCCAAAACTGAGACCCACACAGTTTAAACAGGAAACAGGCTGTGGCTTGAGCGGGGGTCGAACCCGCGAGAGCTTGATCTGTAGTCGGACGCCTTACCGACTGAGCCACCCAGGAGATGCACTGACAGAAGCTCACATAGTCTTTACAGAGGGAGGTGATGCAGGCTTGACTCACACCCAGACGAGATGAGGCGTTCAGGAACACTCGAAGATGTGATTCAGGCGAACTCACGTTGTCGAAGACAGGCAGGGGGTCGGATACCAGGCGGATGGCACTACGTAGAGCAGACAGGACTCGGCAACAGGAGACGGAAGCAGGATCAGATACCAGACGTGGTTCACAACGTAGAGCAGACAGGACTCGGCAACAGGAGACGGAAGCAGGATCAGATACCAGACGTGGTTCACAACGTAGAGCAGACAGGACTCGGCAACAGGAGACGGAAGCAGGATCGAAAGCCAGGGATTCAGACAGGCGGGTGAATGCAGGACAGAAGCTAGTCGATACCTTGGAGTCAAGCCGAGGGTCAGGCGTATGAGGCAGAGTCTGGGACGAAACTTGTCGGCAACGGGTGATCAATCCGGGAAACAAGTCTGGACTTCTCAGCATGAGTGCGACGACAGTCTGACAAGGACTGAGTGTGGAGCTGGGGCTTTTGTAGCTGGCTTGATTGCCGGAGACAAGGTGCAGGTGTGAGCAGCAACACAGGTGAGGTGAGTCTGGACTGATTAGAGTGGAGCAGGGAGTGACAGGCTGCGGATGAGACTGAGGCTGAGGCTGAGATTGTGACAGTGATAACGACATAAATAAGTCGAGATCTCGGGAAAACAAGCTTCGTTATCCCGTGATAACGACAAAAATAAGTCGAGATCTCGAGAAAACAAGCTTCATTATCCCGTGATAACGACATAAATAACTCGAGATCTCGGGAAAACGACTGAAATTAAGTCGAAAAATCATGGCCTTTTAGGGCTTCCGTATAACAGTAATGCAAGTGTCAACAATTTTACGTTATTCTAGCTTTAATTCATCAAGTTTTAACCCTGATTACTTAAATTTATAAAGTTAACCTTTCACAATGCATTATGGGAAAGAGAAACAGCCCTTTTTAACCGTCAACCATTTCATCACCCACAGCCAGTTGATGAAGTTGTACTGTACTGAAATTTTAAGACATTTTGAAGACGTGGGGATGTGTGGTTTATCAACTGGACTGATAATTTGGACTTGTGGAATCTGACACAGCCTCTTATTGAACCCTTATTGGACCCTTTGCCGTGCGCACCGTGCTGTACACCAGAGAAAGAGGAGGCTGAGGCCGGGAGCACCGCCGTCGTTACCGCGGTCTACTGGGATGTTGTTGACGCCGAGTCGGACACCGCCTCTCTGGAGTTGGACCCCGCTGTGTACCGTGCTTCCACCGAAGAGAGAGGAGGCTAACGCCGGGACGTCCCTGCCAAAACCTACTACATCTGGTGAGTGCCATTAAGCTAACATTAGCCACACTATTGGCTTTTCAGACGGCCATTGAATGTAGTCACCTAACTTCATCACTGCTGTGCTACTTGGAGTTCGGCCGTGTGAGTTTCCTAATGACAGTGACTGAACAGGTGAATACAGGGGCGAATCTAGTCATATGGGGGCCCAAGGCAAACCTATTCATTGGGGCCCTTCCCTGTACTGTGCTGATAAATTTTTTAAATTATTTTATTTACTTTTCCAACTTATGGAATGGGTGCGGAGAAAAAATAAACAAGGAACTCGGCAGTGGAATAAGTAGTCTAAGTAAGTTTTACCTTTTACCTTTTTTGGTCTGGTGAGGATCTTTAAAAATAAGTAAAAACCATAAATTTATCATTGTAAAACACTACATAAAAGTCAGACTTAAAAGAAAGCAAGCAGGCAATGTTTATGCCCTGAGAGTTAGAAAAAATCCATTCAAAGTTCAATATATGGCAAATATTGTTCTTTTCTTTTTTACTTTTGCTGTGGCTTCTAATATAGGATGCTTTTCTTTATAAAAAGTGAAAGGTGCTTTTTGATGGGTAACATAGAATTATCTACTAATGTCTTTATTTCTCTGTTAGGATGTGGCCAACAAGGATGGATACAGCCAAACACAACTGGAAATCCTCTGTGTTGATGAAGCAAATCCTCAGATCAACCCGTCCAGTGTGGCAATTATCTTGGAGGGTAATATGGTGATGGATGAACCAGCCGACCTGCATCAGGCTGTCTGTGTCCTGTTCGAACTCATTTATGCCTCCATTATGTATATATAATATAATATATGAGTTTTATATGACACTGACATGCATTCAGTTTCAATAAAAAGATTAATACATGTTTGGACTTTTTCTTTTTTTCCCTAATTTTGTAGTTAATATATTTAAAAAAATATGAAATGTATTTACCTTAAATGCTAAGTACAATTTATTGGGCACAGGAATTGATAATCTCAAGATTTTAAGTTATTTCAGCTTGACATTAAGTTTATTGTGCTTAAAAATAACAATTCCAGAACTTCACATATTTAAGTTTAATTTACTTAAGTTTTCATTGTACATTACTTAATTTTTTTAGGGCAACCACTTTCCTCAGCTTTTTTGAGTAGATTCAACTTATCCGGGCTTACACTGTATTAGCATTCTTCAATAAAACAGAGCGAATTGAAATATTACAGATTACAGGTGCATTTGGAGGGAAGATCTCTACTCAGTTTGCATTGAGGGGAACCATTGGTTTATCAGACGGCTTTGAAACATAATTCAACTTATTCATAACTTTGGCACTTTTAGGGCTAAAAACACATAAGTCGTATCATTAGAATACATTTTCCATGACAGGATGAAATATCACATTGCTAGATGTGTCCATTGTTTCATTTAAAGAGATTTTAAGGTTTGCGGTTTTCTGTTGGTGGAAAACATCTGGACAGAGATTACAAGAAGCAGATGAGGGGTCCAAATTACCAGGGGGGTCAAAAGTCAACTTAATTGGCACCTGAGAATCTTCTGGGGGGTAGAACACAATTATTTAGGACTCTGGGAAGGCAGTCTGTTTGAACACCTTATCAGGTCTCAGCCGATCACTGTTTAGGAAGGAAGTCCAGTGTAATAAATACATCTTTAGCATCC
>JAZDUH010000461.1:3172500-3242500 GCA_036419115.1 Scarus forsteni
TCCACTTTGCTCAAAACTGGAAGAAGAAAGTCGTTGTGTACCCAGCGGTCACCGCTGAAACAATGAGCCGTACTGCGCATGTGCGGAGCAAGCGCTCTTCTTCTTAAGTTCAGAGGTCAGTACAGTCACACAACATGCCTGGAGTGACACAGACTGTTGTGGAGGAGTAGCCCGAACGGACCATAATGGAATATTGGCGAAACTAATAAGTTTTTGGACGATTAATGTAGTTTTAGGAGCGGCGCTGTATGCCCTATGTGCAGCCATTATACGGATGTCCACTGCTCGATTTTGGATCTAAATATCTCCCAAAGCACTGTTTGGATCAGGAAAGCCTTCTGGGTGAGTATATTGTTCTGCTTCATTCTATAAACAATGTAAAGGCTGCAGGAACCAAACTTATCCTTTAAAGGATACAAAAAGCAATATTATTACCTTACATTGCCATTAAAATGAAAATGCAGGCCAACATTATGAAAAAAACACTTTTACAGCTGTAAGATGTAACTTGATGTCACACTCCCTCCTCAGCTCTGTTTAGCCCTAGCCTATGATAAGAAAGAATGTTTTTCCAATACCGGATCCTTTAACTACAGAAGCTACAGTACCGTACATATGTGCTGGACTGGTTGACCAAATTATGATATTCATCCTTATTTGTTTTCCTCCATGGCAGCACCATAGCACCTTCCTACTTGCTGCTTCGTTTAATATCTCTTCACTTACGCCCTTCGAGACAGCATATTTTGTGCAAAGGACTATTTCACCCCCCCCCCCCCCCCCCCCATGCCTTTTTTAATTGATTACTGCCCAAACATTAAACGTTCACTAGTAAGTAAAACAGAGATGCTACAAATAATACAAAATCCATACATTTGACACTGTTGATAATTTGATAATATCATACAGATCAAACCAATGTCTCGCTTTGGTGGGGAGGACCTCAAGACCTGCACATGTTGGATCCTGGACAGGTATGAATAGAAATTGAATTTTACTAACATGACATTGTAGACATGACAGTATAACGGTCAGTGGTTAGAATGAAACGGCCGTCTGTTCTGTTGTTCTCAGTAAAAGAATATATGTCTGCAAGTTATTAGTTATTCTCTGTCATATAACTGACACATTTATAGCATGAAGCATTAAATGGTTTTTTTTTTTGCCTGTTTGCAGAGTCCGTTTACATTGCCTTTCCCAGAGGTGACGGAGGCACAGGTCTGAGCAGTGATGGGAGAGCACTTGAGGCAGGCACCAGCTCAATGTGGTGGGGAGGGCTACAGGAGGCCAAAAACATCACCCCGCTAATTTTTTACAGTGCCTCACAAAGAAGTTAATATAGAAAGGAGAGTTTCTATCATACATAGACAACTTTAGTACTTTATACTTTTGTGTTCATTTTTTGTGCAGCACAATGTGTAGTTAATGTAAAAGTGATTTAAATGCAGTTAATATAAAAAAATGTTTTTTTTTCCACTTTACTGCTTTATACTTTTTAGTTCCATTTATTTTGAATTATTTGTGTTTTTATTTTGAAAAGATTCCTGTTTTACTGTTTTAATGGTTGATGGGTTTAAAAACAATTATGCCCACTCCATGACTGTAAGGGTTTTATTTTGAGTGAAAAATGTACTGTGATTGCAATTACAGTTGACTGATGATTGCCAAATGTACAAAACCCAAAACCAGTGAAGTTGGCACGTTGTGTAAATCGTAAATAAAAACAGAATACAATGATTTGCGAATCCCTTTCAACCTATATTCAATTGAATACGCTGCAAAAACAAGATACTTAGCATTTGAACTGGTAAACTTTGTTATTTTTTGCAAGTATTAGCTCATTTGGAATCTGATGCCTGCAACATGTTTCAAAGAAGCTGGCACAAGTGTCAGAAAAGACTGAGAAAGTTGAGGAATGCTCATTAAACACTTATTTGGAACATCCCACAGGTGAACAGGCTAATTGGGAACAGGTGGGTGCCATGATTGGGTATAAAAGCAGCTTCCCTGCAATGCTCAGTCAGTCACAAACAAGGATGGGGCGAGGGTCACCACTTTGTGAACAAATGCATGAGCAAATTGTCCAGCAGTTTAAGAACAACATTTCTCAACCAGCTATTGCAAGGCATTTAAGGAATTTCATCATCTGTGGTCAGGAATATCATCAAAAGGTTCAGAGAATCTGGAGAAATTACTGCACGTAAGCGACAAGGCCCAAAACCAACATTGACTGCCCGTGACCTTCTATCCCTCAGGCGGTACTGCATCAAAAACCGGCATCAGTGTGTAAAGGATATCACCACATGGGCTCAGGAACACTTCAGAAAACCACTGTCAGTAACTACAGTTCGTCACTACATCTGTAAGTGCAAGTTAAAACTACTATGCAAAGCAAAAGCCATTTATCAACAACACCCAGAAACGCCACCGGCTTCACTGGGCCTGAGCTCATCTAAGATGGACTGATGCAAAGTGGAAAAGTGTTCTGTGGTCTGACCAGTCCACATTTCAAATTGTTTTTGAAAACTGTGGTCGTCATGTCCTCTGGACCAAAGAGGAAAAGAACCATCCGGACTGTTATAGGCGCAAAGTTCAAAAGCCAGCATCTGTGATGGTATGGGGGTGTATTAGTGCCCAAGGCATGGGTAACTTACTCATCTGTGAAGGCACCATTAATGCTGAAAGGTACATACAGGTTTTGGACCAACATATGTTGCCATTCAAGCAACGTCTTTTTCATGGACGCCCCTGGTTATTTCAGCAAGACAATGCCAAGCCACATTCTGCACGTGTTACAACAACGTGGCTTCGTAGTAAAAGAGTGCGGACCGTACGAGACTGGCCTGCCTGTAGTCCAGACTCCCATTCAAAATGTGTGGCGCATTATGAAGCGTAAAGTACAACAACGGAGACCCCGCACTGTTAAACAACTTAATCTGTACATCAATTTGTTATATTGACGAATATTAATCAACAGGTTATGACTATTAAAACTTTAATAACTTAACTTTTGTTCATTATATCCAAACCAAAGTCATTCTGAGTATCAAGCATCCCCTTTGCTCTGTACTACAGTTCTAGTTTTAGATAAATAAGTTTCACTGTATTTTATATGATTTTTGTTATATTGACGAATATGAATTAACAGGTTATGACTATTTAAACTTTAATAACTTAACTTTTGTTCGTTATATTGACACCAAAGTCATTATGATGATTGAGCATCCCCTTTGCTCTGTTCTACAGCTCTAATTTTAGAAAAAAAAGGTTTCACTGTATTTTATATGATTTTTGTTCTATTGATGAATATTAACAGGTTTTGACTACTAAAACTTTAATAACTTAACTTTAGATTGTTATTTTGACACAAAAGTCATTCTGATTATCAAAATCCACTTTCCTCTGTACTACAGCTCTAATTTTAGAAAAATAAGTTTCACTGTATTTTATATGATTTTTTTAAATGTGGATAATTATTAATTAACAGGTTATGACTATTAGAACTTTAATAACCTAACTTTTGTCCGTTATATTGACACCAAAGTCTGTCTGAGTACCAAGCATCCCCTTTGCTCTGTACTGCAGTTCTTATTTTAGAAAAATAGGTTTCACTGTATTTTATATGATTTTTCTTAAATTGACGAATATTAATTAACAGGTTATGACTACTAAAACTTTAATAACTTAACTTTTGTTCGTTATTTTGACACCAAAGTCATTCTGATTAACAAGTATCCCCTTTGCTCTGTGCAACAGTTCTAATTTTAGAAAAATAGGTTTCACTGTATTTTATATGATTTTTGTTATATTGACAAATATTAATTAACATATTATGAATATTTAACTTAAATAACTTAACTTTTGTTCGTTATATTGACACCAAAGTAATTCTGATGATTGAGCATCCCCTTTGCTCTGTACTACAGCTCTAATTTTAGAAAAATAGGTTTCACTGTATTTTATATGATTTTTGTTGTATTGACGAATATTAATTAACATGTTATGACTACTAAAACTTCAATAACATAACTTTTGTTTGTTTTATTGACACCAAAGTCACCCTGATTTACAAGTATCCCCTTTGCTCTGTGCAACAGCTCTTATTTTAGAAAAATAGGTTTCACTGTATTTTATATGATTTTTGTTGTATTGACGAATATCAATTAACATGTTATGACTACTAAAACTTCAATAACATAACTTTTGTTTGTTTTATTGACACCAAAGTCACCCTGATTTACAAGTATCCCCTTTGCTCTGTGCAACAGCTCTTATTTTAGAAAAATAGGTTTCACTGTATTTTATATGATTTTTGTTGTATTGACGAATATTAATTAACATGTTATGACTACTAAAACTTCAATAACTTAACTTTTGTTTGTTATATGTACACTTAAGTCATTATGATGATTGAGCACCACCTTTGCTCTGTACTACAGCTCTAATTTTGGAAAAATAGGTTTCACTGTATTTTAAATGATTTTTGATATATTGATGAATATTAATTAACATGTTATGACCACTAAAACTTTAATAACTTAACTTTTGATCGTTATATTGACACCAAAGTCATTTTGATTTTCAAGTATCCCCTTTGCTCTGTACTACAGCTCTACTTTTAGAAAAATAGGTTTCACTGTATTTTATATGATTTTTGTTACATTGACGAATATTAATTTAAAGGTTACAGGTCTTGTTATCCGTTTGCACATTTTTGTAGTTGAGTACTAAAACGGAAATCGAAAATCGAGTTGTTATCCCTGTATTCATTTTCATCCTAGAGACGAATATTGTGAAAATAGTTTGTTTTCTCATTGTTTCATTTTTGGTTTTATTTTGAAAATCGAGTGAACGAATGATACACGGATTCTTATGGTTAGAAAACAGCAAAGCTCATTTAACGTAACGTTACAGGCTAACACAACAGTCTAACTGCAGCTAAACTTTCTCTCCTAAAGCTAACGCAGCGACAGGAGGGAGAGGAGAGGCACTGAGGTCAAGCCAGCTGCACACAACTAGAAACACTTGGTCAAGCCAGCCCACACGTTGTTTTGCGGTGTGCGCATATATGGCAGATTACGGTAATAGCGAAAAACGCCTCATTTCAAAGTAAAAGCAACCTTCCACAAAAACCCCGAAATTGACCTCAGAAACGTCAATTTAACGTAGTCTTTGAAAATAAAAGCCTTTTACACGTTCGTATTTTCCTTACAATATATAGATTTAAATTATTTTTTAAAAACTAGTAGTTATAACTGGACCATTCCACTTCAGACTGATAGTTCATGACCTCAGGATGACACTCAGAAAAAATCAGCTCAATCTGATGTGGAATTTCAAAATAAAAGCCCTCTCAATTTTCAAATTTAACTGTATTTCTTCAATATATAGATTTATAATTAAAAAAACTAGTAGTTATATTACAAGTACTATCAGTCTGAAGTGGAATGGTCCAGTTATAACCACTAGGTTTCTTTTAAAATTATAAATCTATGTATTTACAAAATACAGTTAAATTTTAAAATTGAGAGGGCTTTTGTTGGAGAGGGCATCGGTGGCGCAGTTGGATAGTGCGCTTGGTCAGTGATCAGGAGGTTGCAGGTTCAAGCCCAGCTCCGGGCGACACATGGCGATGTGTCCTTGGGCAAGACACTTAACCCCAAGTTGCTCCCACTGCTGCGTCAGTGGCGTGTAAATGGGCATGACAGGGCGTGAATGTGTTAGAGATACTGATGGAAAAACTAACATAGAAACACAGAACCATCAGTGAGTGAATGTGAGTGCGAATGGGTGTGAATGGGTATGAATGGGTAGGTGTGACCTGCGGTGTAAAGCAGCTTTGAGTAGTCAAAGACTAGAAAAGTGCTACATAAGCTCAAGTCCATTTACCATTTTGTTGTGAAATTCAATATCAGAATGAGCTGATTTTTTCCTGAGTGTCATTCTGAGGTCAAGTACTATCAGTCTGAAGTGGAATGGTCCAGTTATAAGTACTAGGTTTTTTTTTTTTTATTATAAATCTATATATTGACATTTATTTAATTTATTTATTTATTTTGTTTGTTTGTTTTGCTAAATGTTAACTTTTGGCGTAATGTAAGGAAAATACGAACGTGTAAAAGGCTTTTATTTTCAAAGACTAAGTTAAATTGACGTTTCTGAGGTCAGTTTCGGGGTTTTTGTGGAAGGTTGCTTTTACTTTGAAATGAGGCATTTGTCGCCATTACCGTAATCTGCCATATATGTACGCAATGCAAAACAACGTGTGGGCTTGCTTGACCAAGTGTTTCTAAAGCCCAATCCCAAACCGCCCCCTACACACTCTCCCTACCCACTACCCCTCTGTTTGCGCGTCCTCGCGGAGGGTCCACCATATTAAGGGCTATCCCAAACCACGTGTGGAGGGGGAGTGGACCGTTCAGCCCTTAAACAGCATGGCTGTGTCCGAAATGGCATACTAACATACTACATACTACAAACCCATTGTGTATATACTGTATACTACATACTATAAGTGTGATTAGAATGCCAACCGTTCACACTGTAGTATACTACTAAGTTTCCCATGATGCATTTCAAACCTCCGACGACAAAAATCAGAAGCACGCCAGGCCATCAAATATCTCTGTTGATTCACCACATTTGAAAGTTCAGAGAGCATTTTAGGCGAGAAAGTCACCACATAGAATACCAAAATGTGGTCATTTGAGCCATAAAACGCACGGATACAAATTTCATTTCGACATTTCGGACATTCCGCTATGCCGCTATTACGCTATCGAAGACACTTGCGGTCGGCTACAAAACAAGAGCCCATTTACAAAGCGTTAAAGAACTAAAAGGAGATCATAAAAGACGCATTTATTTTGAAAATGGGAAGTTTGGTAGTGGCCGATTTTTAGCTGAATGTCGGTCGGTCGTGTATGGCGCAATGCATTATGGGGCGGTTGAGTGTGAGTAGTATGCCCACCTTGCATACTTAGCATTTTTTCCAATATAGTATACATCCGGGTATTTCTCGCACACTCAATCTTTTCATACTATCCAGTGTGAACGCACTACATACTCATTTTGACGTCACACTTAGTATGAATAGTACGTTAGTATGCCATTTCGGACACAGCCCGAGTCTGCATCGATGCAGGCTTTCAACGACTTTTGCAGGAAGAGCAACGTCTAAATGGGAGAGGAAACAACATAAATGTAAGTGCCGCATGTGTCCACATGTTCCCCACACCTTTGTCACACTGACCAAAAATCACATAAGGCGTAGTTTTAAAATATTTAAACGAAACAAGCAAATCACACTCTATCCTGACGTTTGATATGATTGTGCAGCCCTGGCATCATAAAATGTGAGCACAATTGGCAACATTATTCATCTTTAATTGGAATTGTCAGATGGTAATCGGATCGAAAGACATGTGGAATCACTTAAATAATTTGAAGTAGTCTACAACTCCTGTCGAAGGGCATCACAATCATTTCCACAGCGTTAACAGCCAACAGCCATACACGGGCATCTTTCTGTTGCTATGACCATAAGGTTTTCCGTTTTCCAGTGAAGTGCAGAGGGCCTCCCATTCCTGCCTGTCATATTTATATACCCTCCCCCTTCAGTGGAAGTGCCCTCCATGGGTGAATTCCAATTCCTCCCTTAACCCTCAATCTTAACCCTCAATCTCAAAAATGCGCTGCTAGTGCTGGCCACACCGGGGCCAGCACTAGCAGCACCCTCGGGAGTAATTACTACCCAGAATGCATTGCGTATTTTCACCAGCTTCACCGCAACCAAGATGGCGTCTAAAGCGGCGAAAAAACGAGCTACAAATTTAAGTATTTTTGTCAATATGACATACAAACATATTACAAAAAACATTGTATCATCTTATTTAAGCCCGCATCACGGATTATTGACCTCACTGTTGCATAACATTCTTTTTATTTGATGATGTTTGCCAGCCAGACTGGCGGTCCCGGTTTCAGTGCACAGCTTCATTCATAACCTAAAGTTACGGTAGCAGAGATGGATGGAACATTTTGTTATTGTTGCTGGAGTTGGTGGGAAAGGACTATGGATGACAGAAATGGCATCTTCTTTATCTTTTAAATTGGCAGACTGAATGCAGCTTGGGCAGAGTGCTGCCCCCACAGTCTGAAGATGTAACTGCATTTAAGTGGTGTCCCATTTGTGAGTCACGAAATAGCCCTTAACACTTGGTTTTGAGTGTCACTGAGATTGAGGGTTGAGATTGACGGTTAAGGGAGGAATTGGAATTCACCCTTTATTTTGGAGTGACACTCATTAGTGAAGGGGTAGTGTGTAGGGGGCGGTTTGGGATTCAGCCTAGTTGTGTGCTGGCTTGACCTCAGTCGGAGAGGCTGCATGAGGAATAATCATAATCCCCTAGCTGTTACACTCTTGACTAATGTAGGAGTATTCGTACATCGAAGTTTAAACTGTAGGCTTTCAGGGTAACTTTAACACTGATAAAAATCTTGAGCTCTTACATCTGCTCCACTTCCCTCTGCTATTGGCATTAGCTCGTAGCAATGAGCAAAATAAATACCACACAGCATTAAAATACTCACATTTCCTTGGTCTGAGGTTTGGTGGCAGACAGTTGGTGCTGAGCTTGGATTCAGGAACAGTCTGGTGTCCAGTCCTGTGTTGAACTGA
The DNA here is from genome assembly GCA_036419115.1 of Scarus forsteni. Classification (NCBI taxonomy): domain Eukaryota; kingdom Metazoa; phylum Chordata; class Actinopteri; order Labriformes; family Labridae; genus Scarus; species Scarus forsteni. Next base: position 3,181,181 of record JAZDUH010000461.1, read on the forward strand.
CTGAAGTTGAAGAAGCAGTCGGCCATGAACTGATTAGCACACATACAGATTTTAGCCGACTGTAGCTGCTCATCCCCTTAAAAAATACAATTAATCCACCGGCCCCTTGGTTCTCAGAGGCTGGAAGCCTATATGTGAAGATACTGTATATGAGGCTGTTTACAGCCAACAGCCGAGCACAGACAGCTTCTAAGCTTAGACGTGCTGCTTCTTCCTCTCTGTTGTTTTACGGTGCAGGTACGTCACATATCTGCAGCAATTCTACACGGACAAACAACGATACGCTACATAGATCGATATGTGATAGTATGATGCATTCATAAGTCTGTATCGCATTACTTCTATTGCTCATATTAGGTAACATTTTATTTTTGCTATAAATCTGTTTGAATGCTACTATGACATGAAATAAAATTCAAATACAAAACTGTCTAAAAATAACGAAACTGTCACGACATCATCCTAATTGCAATACTTTTAATATACTTTCCATAGATAAGTATGGTAATTATTAATAGAAATTCACTAGCAAGGACCACACCACAAATGTATACGTTTGAAGGTTTACTGAAGGTTTAGGAATATGAGGAATGACAGTGATGAACATGTGACATGAGATTTGTTGAGAGATGAGCCGTTAGGAAGGACGTCAAAAGCCAGGCAGAGGGAGACTCAGTGTGGGGGTACCGTCTCATCGTGTTCTGCCCGAGCTGATCTTGACCATAGACTGTAAAAAACATGGACGCCGTGATGCTGGGCTCAAATTGAAGCCTCCACAAAAACTGCTCCCCCTGGTGACTGGCTGCAGTATAGGTCAAATTTCCGTCTCCCCCATTCATCTGGACGGGCCGTAGTGAAACTTCAAAAAATTATTACACCTCGTAGAAATATTTCTCCCATCCGTATGCTGAGATGAAATTAGAGAATTATTGGGCTGAGTGTTCTCCAAGTCCTTTTATGTCTGAAAAGTTTTTTTTATTAGTTATTAGAGTTTAAAAATAACCGCGGTTTACGGCAGCTTCACAATGATTGTGTACGGCGTATGCTGAGGCGTGTTGCGACCGTTTACGACAGCTGCGTCCGGATTATGGCCCAAATTCTCTACTGGTTGCACAATGGCAGCGCCCAGACGAGGGATATTTTGGCTTCAAGTCCGTTACATGGTAGAAGGCGGAGCCACGCTGTCCAGTTCTTATAATACATCCATGATCTTGACCCCCACCTAGGATAAGGTAAGCGAGGAGCTGAGTGGAGAAAGAAAAGGGCATGATTAAGATTGAAGGGTGGGAGGGTGGGTTTAAGAGTTACAGACGAACTGAGCGATGAGGCATGGCTGAGTATAAGCAGGCTTGTCAGCTGATTGGAGGTGTGGTTTTTGGCGTGGTCCAGCTCCCGAACCTAAGTTAATACATTAACTTCATTTCTAGAAATGGATGTTCCTTTTAATACTGAAAACTTAAGTCACAGTTTTTGGACGAAAAAACTACTGAAAATCTACATCAAATGATCAGCAAAAACTACAAAAGTTTACGGTCAATTTATGTCTTATCGCGTTTCCATTGAAGATTTCCTCAGTTCTTAATGTCCCTGTATACAAGCACATTCTTCTGGAATTTTGTATCGTTCATTATTGTTCCTCTCGTCTAATGCTGCGTTCGAGGCAACCCGTAACTCGTATATTTCCCACCTGTAACTCGTGAAAATGCACTGGAACGGCAGTCGAACTTGTAACTTACGACCCGTGAACTCGTACCAGATCGATGTACTCCGAGTTACGACTTGTGACGTCACATTACAGTCTAACCAATAAGGCAGCCTCTTAATAATAAGAAACACTGTAGAGTATAAGCTTCTGTTACATTATGCGCCGTTTCCCCGCTTCTGTTTCACTCAAATGAGCTTGTTGATAAAACATAAATCTTATAATTCCTGCCATGTTGGTTAAATTACATACCAGAATTTCTTGCGCTCAAACCAAAGTCGTATTTTGCCTGGAACGCTTTCAGGTCGGAACTTGGAGATTTTAATTGGGAAATATCCGAGTTACGGGTCACCTGGAATGCAGCATAATACATCCTTTTTTTTTTTTGGTTGTTTTTTTTTTGGTTGTTTTATTGACAAAATGCAAATTACAAACTCTCGATGGAGATAGAAAACAAACAAACAATCAGACGAACATCGGCAAGGCATCCAAATACAATTCACATTCCATATAATTTTTTTTTTTTTTTAAATCTCAATGCAACAACCTTGGCACATACACCCAAAGGACATTGCTCCTCTTACTTATAGATATCTCTTTATCAAAAAAACAATAATCTCTTCATATTTTCATACATTGACTTCATATGCTGGTTTGTAATGCTCAGAAACTGCAACGAATCAAAAAAAGATTTAAGTTCATTTTTAAAATAAACAATAGAAGGTTTCTGATTTTTCCATTTGCATTTGTGAATGTGATATTTACCCATAGTTAATATAGTTCACCAAAGTAAAATTTTCATTTGAAACATTGTCATTGTATGGTATAATCTGCTGTTCTTCAAAATTGTTTACAATAACATTTTTCATGTTCAGCCAGTTTTTAACATTGAGCCAGAAGTCAGAGGTAAATGAACATGAAAAAAAAAAGATGTTCTAGTGTTTCGGGTTCTTCATTACAGAAAACACAATTGTCCACCTCAAATTTAAATCTCCCACTGAGTGTTTCAGCTACAGGGTAATAAACATTGATAATTTTAAACTGTACTTCTTTGACTTTGGGAGGTATTGGCCATTTCATAAAAGCAAGAGATTTGTTGGTTACTGATACATTAGAGTTACTTAATTTAATTTTCCTTTTATATCTATAATCATGGAACATCATACCTTTCAGAGTCCTACCCAGAATTTTATTATTACACTTTTTATCCCCTAATGGAATTTGGTCAACTTTTAACGTTGGTAAAACTATTTGTATTTCTGAGTGTCTGCGAATACTCTGTATCATTTGCACCAAAGAAAGAGGTATTGCTTTACATGTTCTATCATATTCTTTGAAAGCACATTGACGCTTAAATTTATTCTTGAAAATATTGAATTCTAGGAAACGACCATTATCATCCATTAGATCCATAACATAAACAATGCCTTTGTCATTCCAGTTTTTCTTGAAAAGAGTTTTCCTGTTGATTGTTATTACCCTGTTATTCCACAAGGTGGAGCTGTAAGGAGTGAAGTTATGAGAGAAAATCAATTTCCAGTAGTACAGTACTTGTCGGTGGAATTCAGACAGCTTCAGTGGTAATTTTGTGATTTCGAAATCACATTTTAACAAAAAGTTAAGCCCTCCTACCTTCCTAAATATATTTCTTGGAATATGAAACCAAAGAGATTCAGGTTTTGATAAAAAGGCTTTGATCCAGTTAATCTTGAACACTCCAACCATTGCTTCAAAATCAAGTGTTTTTAATCCTCCTTTATTGCTCTCTTTGACCAACTGCGACTTTTTGACATAATGTGTTTTATTTCTCCAGATGAAATTATAAATGATGGCATTAACTTTTTTAATTGTACGAGGGGGGACATAAAGGGAGTGACAGGGTTAAACAAGCTTTGAGATTCCCTCAGCTTTGGAAAGTAAGTTCCTACCAAAAATTGTAATATCTCTCATTAACCAATGATTAAAAGACTTATTCACGCTTTCTACTTTATTATCAATATTGCTTTTTCCCCTTGCCAGCATAATACATCCATGGTCTTCTCCCTCCGTCTTCTTCTCTTCCGAGTTGCTGGGTGTTGCTAATGTGGGATCCTACCAATGACAAAGCAGGAGCGTCATCACAGCAAATAGGGATGTTGGGATGTGCAACGTCATCGACAGGCGCAAACCAGGGGGAGGGACAGAGCTGGCAGCATGGATGTACATCATGGATGTATTATTATTATTATTTTTTATTTATTTATTTTTTTCTTTCTTTATTGCCAATGTACAAATAAACAAGGCATCACATTCAAGTGAAAACGGTCTTATGACAAGAAAAAGACCAAGCAATCACAATAATAACAAAAGGATAACTTACATAAAACACACACAAAAAAAGAAAGAAAAATAAATGAATAAAACACAAGCGGTCAATCAGGAATTAAAGTACAAAGGTACTCATATAGAGATTGGGCTTTTTGAGTATTACAACATTTCATACATTTTTTATATATATTGATCTCATTTTGAAATGCAACAAATATTGGAGCAACTTTTAAAAAGCTACATTTGTGTATGAAAAACTTAGCCAAGATGATTAAATTATTAATCCCAAACTGTGCTTTCTTGTCCTCCACTAAACCAATCAGTATGTTTTTGTATGTTAAAGTCCGAGTAATTGGATCATTGTAGTTTGTCCAATTTTGAAAAGAATCCCAAATGGGTCTAACTAGGTCACATGAGAAAAAAAGATGTTCTACCGTTTCAATATCTGTGTTACAAAAAGTGCAAACATTTAAATCTGCATTAAACCTTTTATGTAAGAAGTCATTACACGGATAAATTTCATTCAACATTTTAAAATGAACTTCTTTAGCCTTGGGTGGGACTGGAAAGGAAAGGTAACCCGTTCTTATCTTACTTATAACATTTCTGGAGTATTCTTTGAACAAAGGGACCCTCTTCAATGTTGAGGAGAAACAAATTGAAGTGAAATTAGTCCTTAAGAATTTATTATTGCATTTTTTATCCAAAACACTATATCCATCTATGACTAAAGAAGGCATATGGGAAATAACCACAGAGTAGGTCAGCATCCCTTGGATTAGATTAATCATTGCTTGTGGAATTGCCTTGATTACTACATTATATTGTCTATTAGTACAATCCAGATTGTATTTTGCTATGAAAGCATCATAATTCAAAGGCTTACCGTGGCTATCTAATAAATGCATAATGGACCAGATACCTTTCCCCATCCAGTCATTGTAATAAAAAGATTTCCTCTTGATTAAAATACATCTATTATTCCATAATGGCACTGTATGTGGAATAAAGTTATGCTTATATATTAGTTTCCAATAACGAAGGACTTGTTGGTGGAAAGCAGATAGCTTAACAGGTAGTTTGGGAATATCATAGTCACATCTCAATAAGAAGTCTACACCACCAAATTTCTTGAAGATTTTAGAAGGAAAATCAAACCAAAAACTTTCACAATTTTTAACAAAACTTTGTAACCATTTTAGCTTGATGGTACCATTCATTGGACCAAAGTCAATAGCATTTAAACCCCCTTCCTCGATAGATTTCACAATATCACCTCTCCTTAAATAATGATGCTTATTTTTCCAAATAAAGTTGAAGTTATCTTGATTAATTTTCTTGATTATATTATCAGGTACTTCTAATGAGTAAGCTGGATATATGAGTCTAGATAAACTCTCCATCTTGGTAAGTAGGATGCATCCAAAGATGGATAAGTCTCTTTGAAGCAAACTATTAAGAACAGGTCTACATTTCTGTATGTTATTTACCACATTAGAAGTTTCCCTAATATTTTTATCCTTCGTAATTATGATTCCCAAATATTTAACTTCACTCTTTACTGGAATATTATGCACATTAATCAGAGGATGATCATGGATGGCCAATAATTCACATTTCTTCATATTCAAACGTAAACCAGAAGCTTTTGAAAACACAGACACCTCATTTAAAGCTGCAGGAATCTGTGCTGTGTTTTTTAAAAATAAGGTGGTGTCGTCTGCTAGCTGACTAATAACCAAAGAATTTCCCATAACATTTAATGGTTGGATGACTGAGCATTTTTTTTATATGGATTGCTAATAATTCGGCCACAAAAATAAATAACAATGGCGAGCATGGACAACCCTGTTGAATACCTCGTTTAACGTCAAAATACCTAGATGTTCCAGATGGCAAGGAAACTGAACTATTAATATCTTTGTATAGCATTTCAATTATCTTTATAAACTTTTCCCCGAAACCAAAATATCTCAGTGTTTGTATAATGAATGAATGTTCGACCATATCAGAGGCCTTGTAAAAGTCCAAAAATAAAATAACACCATTATCTTCAATTAAATGCTCATAATCTAATAAATCTAATACCAGTCTAATATTATTATGAATAGATCTGTCCCTAGAAACCCAGACTGAGTGTCACTTATAATCTGAGTCATATCATCCCTTAATCTTTCAGCAATCACATGTGTAAATAATTTATAATATGTATTAAGCAATGTAATGGGGCGTAAATGGTCAATATACCTTTTATCTTTACCATGTTTGGGTATAAGTGTTATTAATCCTTGTTTCATTGTAGGAGTTAATGTACTTTCCTTTATCATGTCATTTATCGCATCAAACAGCATATCTTTGATATCCTCCCAAAAGAATTTATAAAAATTGGAAGTCAGACCATCTTGTCCTGGAGCTTTAGTGCTATCTTCTTAACCGCATTGTCCAACTCTACCATTTGAATCTCAGATTCACATAGCTCTCTAAAATTTAAATCTATTTTGAGGATATGTACTTTAACTTTTTCTAGAAATGAGATTGAATCATTAACAGAGTAGTCAGAAGCATACAGATTAGAATAAAATCTATGCACTTCTTCCGATATCATTTTATGATCTGTACATTCGACATCATTAATCACTAACATGTTAACTGCATTTCTCTCCTGTCTCCTTTTTTCTAGCCCACTGAAAAAAGCCGTGTTTTTTTCCCCTTCTTCTATCCACTTTGCACGTGATCTAACATATGCACCTTGTGCTTTTTTTAGATATAAATTGTCAAGCTTAGCCTGTAGATTAATAAAGTTGCTTTTATCAACATCAGATACTGTCTTATTACAATAGTAACTTACGTCTTGTACCAATTTGCTTTCATATTCTCTTTGTTGTTTACATTTAAATTTGCTAAAATTTATTGAGAATTCCCTCACTTTAAATTTCAAGAATTCCCATTTACTACTGTAATTAATTATACTCCTATCTTTTTTAATTTTTTGTACTAAGTTTTTAATTGATTTAACATATATTTCATCTTTTAGAAGGTCAGCATTAAATTTCCAATAATCTTTTTATACCTAGTACTACTTTCAGGATTCAAAGTAAGAGAAATTAAACAATGATCAGTTAGGGGAGCACTGGAAATTGAGACATCTGACACATATTTTACAAATTCAGGTGTTGCTAACCATAAGTCTATTCTAGATTTACTACTGCCGTTTGGTTTCACCCACGAAAATTGACTAACGTTTGGATTTCTGTCTCTCCAAACATCTATTAGAGCATTGGCATTAATAAAATCAAATAAGATGGTGTTATACTGGACAGAATTGTATCTGGAAGGGCATCTGTCCTGCCATTCATCAGGTGTTAAGTTTAAGTCCCCACCAATCAAAATAAGTTCAGTATGATAGATTTCCTCGTATTCAGAGATAACATCTGTCACTTTCAACAATAATAATTTGTTCTGATTACTGTTGTTATTAGGAGTGGGAGAAAAAATCGATACACCTAAGTATCGCGATTTTTTGTCTGCCGATTTTAAAATCGATATTTTTATTAAAAAATCGATACCCCCCCCAACACACAAACGCACACACACACACTATAGGCGCGTAAGTCGCCAAATTGAGGCAAGCGACATTGCTGGATAAAACAGGCCATAGCTGTTAAAATAGTGCTGAGTAGATTTACTACTTTTCACCAGCAGATAGTGGACAGGTGACAGGTTTCTATTCAAAGTTTTGGCGTAGCTATATTTATTTTAAAACACACACACCGGACCGAGGGACGCGAGTGTGGCTGTAGAGGCTGTGGAGCGGAGCAGAGAGAGACACACAGAGTGATAGAGAGTACTCACGATGCCGAGAGTACTTTGTCAGGTACTGTCTGACTCTGAATCTGAGGAATATTTACTCTCTGAGGATGACGGTCAGTCGTCCAGTGAGGACGAAACTGGCAGCGAGTGCGCGCAGCGGGAGCGGCTCCGCGCGCCATTACAGTCCCGGAGCAGTACATACCGAGAGCTTTTCCTCTCCACTCTCGAAGAGGGTACATGGTCTGGGATGCAGGGAAGCTCAAAACACCGCGAAAAGTGACGGTGTTAGCGGAGAATGAGACCGCGGAGCTCTGGACAGACGAGGGAGAAGCCGGGGGTAAACAGTGCAGGCAGCAGAGGCGTTCATGCTCGGCCCGTAAATTACAGTGATGACGATGGCTGGGAAAACTAACCACTTTGAAACTATAGTCTTTTTAAATCTTGATAGCAAAATTGAATATTTCTTGAAAAAACTCTGTTGCCTGAAGGGATAATAAGCCACTTTTTATATGCAATCCAGGCTTTTGAAGAGACAGCATGAACAGCTGGTTAAAATATATATTGCTGAATAAATCCTAAAAACAGACTCACATGTGATGTGTATTTTTCCTGATATAGTCTGTAGGCATCATCATTGTTTATCTTTTTCACTGGTTTTAAAAAAGCTAACTAAAGATAGCAAAAATCGGCAATATCGTAGAATCGCAATTTAAATCGTATCGGCACCTAAAAAATCGTAAAAAATCGAATCGGGAGAAAAGTGAATCGTCCCAGCCCTTGGTGTTATATCCGTACACATTTATCAAAATAACAAAAGTGCCATCAACATTTAACACAACTGCAAGCCAATGACCATCTTCATCAATTTTGAAAGTGGTTATCTTCCCTGGACATCTGTTGAAACATATGGCTACACCACCAGATCGATTAGAGCCATGGCTGAAAAGGATTTTCTCTCCCCACTGGTTTGACCAGAAGGTGGCATCAGCGTCACATGAATGAGTTTCTTGTAATAAAGTGCAATGGGTTTTCTGCCCTTTGCAAAATAGAAAAATAGCCTTCCTCTTCACATTGTCTCTGAGACCTCTTGCGTTTAATGAAACAAAAGACAACTTTGAGTTTAACATCAATAAAAATAAAATAAAAGAAGCTGCTAACGAACGCAGCAATAACAATAAGAAAGCTGTAGAAGTGGTTTTTTTTTTAACTTTTCTTGAAAGAGAAAAGTGAACGTTCCTCCTATGTCAACTAGAAAAAACTAAAGGACCAAACCCCCACTTTCAATCTTGAGTTTTCTGTTGTCCTTCCATGTCTCTAGATATTTACCTTAATGTCTCACTTTTTAGCACAGATGCGCCGTCCATTTATGAATCCAAACGATCCGCGGAAATACGCCTTTTCACCAGCCTTCCTTGCTTGTTCGATCTGCGGCCAAAGTCTCTCTCTCTCCATCTTGTCATCCTTGGTCAAATCCTCGGAGAAACGGATCCCTGCGTCCGCGCAGACCTGCAACTTTTTGGTCAGCTTCCAGATGCCACCTCCAGGGGAGGATTAAGGTAGTCATGGGCCCCTAGGCTACTTATTTTCTGCGGGCCCGCCTTATGTATCATGCTCTCCACACACACACACACCCACTCCAGGTACACTATCATAACTGTAACACCCTTTAATTTTAACAAAAATACTCGAAAGGTATTCCACCCAGATTTTAGCTAAACCAAGACACCATCTGTGCTGCAGTAGTACTGCTTTTCTAGAGCAAAACACACTCTGACAAATCAAGCAGCTGGGAAAACAACAAATTCAACAAAAAAATGTTAACACAGCAGCAGGAAATGTAAGGATAATAATGGCAGCAATGCAACAACATTACAGCCCAATAAACATGCCTTACCTTTACAGGGCTCTCTTTCTTGTTTTCCTGGCAGAGAAGTCTTTGATGAGGTTTGTAAAGTCAAATTTTCTGAGAACATCACTCTCAATAGCCATCAGAGGCAGGTGATTCAGTCTTTTTTGGCCCATTGTGGATCTGAGTTTATTTTTCACAAGTCCAGGTTTTGAGAATGAGCGCTCTCCGCTGGCATTGGTTACAGGTAAAGTCAGATAGAGTCTTAATGCTATGTCAACATTTGGAAACACCGACTGTAGTCTCCTTCCTCTTACAAGATTCAGCAGTGACCTTGCTGAGGTGTCCTTCTGTTCCTTTATAAATTCTCTGAATTGTCCAATTTCATCCACAAAATCTTCCTCTAAATCACTCGGATATTTCCTCTGGAGATCAGCTGCGCCTGAACGGAGATCTTCTACGGAGATGGATGGAATGTCATTCAAAAATCCAAATGTGTGCAGAACATGTTTGTAGGAGTGATACCTCCGATCCAACTCTGCCAGGAGACGATCTATGGCAGCAATAAACACTGTAGATCTGAACCTGTCACGACCCGACTGTTGACAGTCCGGTTCGGTTGACTCATCTGCCTGATTTTTCCTTTTTCTGTGTCTGCGTGTGTCCACTGTATACTGCTGGGAAACAGTCGGAGACATGTTTTTTTCATCAGTCTCAAAGTTGTCAAAATTACTCCGTAGGCTGGCCACGTAATCCCTCAATGAGCTGATCAGATTGACAGCGTTACACAAATCCAGTACAACAGTTTGTAGTGCAGTACTGGTCTTATGAAAACGTTGTAGTATGTTGTTCCACATTTCACACAGGAAGGCATTCTCTAATTTTTCCATCTTACTGTACAATGCCCTGGCTTCATTTCGAGTGGTGAGATTTTGTCTCGAGTCTTCACTCATGTTCCGCAGGGACTCCTGGATCTTGGAATAGTTCTGGTGCAGTGCTTTTGTTGCTTGTGCGTGTACTGACCATCTTGTGTCAGACAGGCTTTTTAAAGTCTCTGTTCTATGGTTTTCATTGGGCTGTAAACCCCCTGTAATAACTTGCCAGCGGGCTGTGGATTTGGAGGAAAAATTAAAAAGTGTCTGAACAAAGTTAAAAAAATCCTCCGTCTCAAGGCAGCAGTTCACGCTGTTAACTCCCACTAAATTGAGAGTGTGTGCTGCGCACGGTATCCACTCAGCCAAAGGGTTAATCTGCTTAATGCGTGACTGTAGGCCACTGTAAACACCGGACATGTTGGCTGAATTATCATAGCACTGGCCTCTGCAGTTGTTTATATCAATGCCCATGTCATGCAAAACACCAAGAACAGACTGGCAGAGTGACTCTCCTGAGTGACTCTGAATTGGCAGGAACTTCACAAAACGCTCCTCGACACTGCCATCAGGTGACACATAACGCATGATGAATGTCAACTGATCTACGTGGGTCACATCTGGCGTGGAATCAACACTTATTGAAAAGTACTTTGCCACTTTTATCTGCCTGATTATCTCTGCAAGGACCTGCTCCCCCATCAGCTCAATAAACTCCAAACATGTTGTTGAAGACAAATAGGATGGTGTTCCCTTACCAGCATTGCCATATTTTTCTATATGGGCTTTCAAGAATGGGTCAAACTGAGCGATAACTTCCAAAACACCCATGAAATTCCCATTATCAGCTTGTCCAAAAATTTCACTGTGTCCCCTGAACGGGAGTCCGCGCTCTGCCAAAAACTTGACGACTGCAACCACCCTCTTTAAAACCTCCGTCCAGTATTCACACTCGCTGTCAAATTGTCTTTTAAGTTCTGAATAGATGCATCCAGCATCAGCACAGCGTGTAGCATAGGCCACCATGGCCTTTCTGTGGCTCTTTAATGCTTCGTGTTCAGCAAGGCGCTGGGTCGCATTTTTCCAGTCACTATAGCCCGTCGTAAAAGCAGACTGAAAATCACCGTCACCAAATAATTTGCAAGCGAAACAAAAAACAGATCCTTTTGAAGGGGAATAAAGTAACCATTCTCTTGCCATAGTTTTGCCATTTGCCAGTTTTCTTGTAAATATAGTTTTAGAAAAGAATCTTTTTTGATGTTTGTGTTGTCTTTCGGATGCAGCCACATCTGCATCTTTATTCTGACAAGTTTCAGGACCCATTTTAATCCAGTAATTCCTCAAATTGTCATCAATTTTGTCCCAGCAAGCAGGATCCGAGCTCCAGGTAGCGTTAGCAGGATTACCGTTATCTGGTGTCTCCTCTGCAGCAACAGGTAAAGCAGCATTGGAATTAGCCGAGGCTAACACATCATGGCCAACTCCCGGTGCACTGGAGACACAACATGCCGGTGTGTCGGGTGGCTCAGTTGTCGCCGATCCTCCAGTCTTGACTTCTGAGAGACGGGATGAGGCGCGATGGTCGCGGTTAGCCTCCCAATCTACTATACCTAGGCTAGAGCTAACTGCTGCAGCTACAACGAAGTTAGCTTGCTCGTTATCCACCTCTGGCTGCCGTTGATGGTCATCTTTTCTATGACAACCAGGTGTAGAATCAGCAGCCTTGAAAAATCCCGTCAGTTTCGGAATCTTCTTGAGTAACTGCTCCTCTCTTTTTTCTTTCTCTCGCTGCGCTTTTCTCTTTTGGGCTCCACTGTATTTTTTGTCTGACATTTTGCCGCTGTGGAACTGTGATTGGCAGCTGTCAATCAACGGCAGGTGGTGACGCAAATAAACAAATCGTTGTACGTGGCCATGCAGGCACCTGTTGATTGGATAGAGGTGACCCATGTCCACCCATTTCCATACAGTCTGACCAATCAGAGGGCCCCCACACACGTCAGGCCCTGACGTGTGTGGGGCCTGTCCTGTGCATTAATCCGCGCATGGCCATCTCTGTGTTGCCTTTTGACGAACTGTACAATCATCTGGCGGGTCCTGTTTGTCTCTTTCTTCCCCAGCCGATGCACAGTGTCCACATATTCATCCATTTTCTGGGACCATTCAGGGGCGATTTCTCCAAGTAATCGAATCACATCTTGCCTGATATTTTCTTCCATCTTCTCCTTCATTCCTTTCATTCTCCACTGTCGTTTGTAACGGTCCTGCTCTTTGGACCTCTCTCTGAGCTCGTTGACTTCTTTCCGTAGGGTGGACACTTGAGTTTCCAAAACATTGATCTGCTCCTTGCATTCCTTCACCCCCACTGCGTTGTATTCGATAGCCTTTGTCAGATTAGCAATCATCACAGTGTTTTGTGTCAACTTCGTGTCAATCTCCTCCATCTTTTTCTCTTGGTTGTCAAATCTGGTGTGAAGTGCTTGAATAGCCGCAAACAGCTCAGCAGAAGATGGAAGTTGCCGGGCTATTTTTCGAACAGGACCTTTGTTCGGAGTAACTGGTGGGGAATCACTTATGTCGTCAAAGCCTCTTTTCTCACCGCTAGCCGCAGACTCAACCGCCATCATGTAATCGTGGTCGGACAGAGATGAGTCTCCACAGCACTCCCCGGAGTCCTCCGGTGCTTTTAGTTCAGTTTCTTGTTTTTTTTGTTCCTCAAACATGGTCAAAGTGTCACGTTTAACTTTCAAGTGGGGGTAAAGTAGACCAAGAACTTACTCGTTGGAACTTTAGACGGTACTCTGACAGTATGCGACTGCTCAGTCAGCCATCTTGCCCCCTGGATGTATTATTTTAACTGCATGCCGGACGGAAACATGGCGCCCGTTCATTTCTATGGGAGTTGCTCACCCAGCGCATACGCCGAAAAAGTTTCTGGCTTCCGGGTTTACTTCTGCGTTATTGGGCCCATAGAGCAGGCGCAGTAGAGTCATCTCCCATGATGCGTCGCGTCATCTCCCATAATGCTTCACGTCAATGGGATCGAGCGAAGCGCGGTCTTAATGAAGTGACGCTATGAATTAAACAAATACAACAAAACAAACACAAAAAGTAACATTAAAAAATAAAATTAGCATGTTCAGAGTAAAAGCTGGAGCTTGCATTGTGTAGCACAAGTCGTTATGTGGACATAATTTCATTAATAACATTAGGAGTAAAAAGCTGGAGCTTGCATTGTGTAGCACAAGTCGTTATGTGGACATAATTTCATTAATAACATTAGGAGTAAATTATCCAAGATCTCTAAGCCACACTCACATAAATGGTTAGTTTTGTTTGATTTATCCGTTTCTAATGATAACTTCAGTTAAGACGTTCACTTATAAGTGGTTAAATACTCATGTTAAATGAAAGCCTGTTCCATGTATGTTCCCAGCCTTAAATTTTTAAGATATAATGTTATCCGAAACAGTTATTTTTTATACATAATGTTATGGGGTAAGGGTTATATTTGTTATATTTTGTTTTCTATAAAATATGAATGACATAAAAAAATGTAAGAAATCAAAATAAAAACACAATATAATAAAATGTTTAAAAAAAATGTGTTGTTGAGTCTTACCTAAAAAAAATGTCATTCACGTTAATTATTAATGAATTATTCTCACCAAAAACTGCCAATGTTCTAGGTAGGCCAAAAAAGTTTGCATTTTATTCAGATTATCTTGTTTGAATAGAGTAAATAGTGTAACACATGAGTGATACATAAAATATGACAAATACATTAGATAAATCAGAATGACCACCATACTGTCATTAATGAAACTTGTTTTTTAAACCATCCTCCACAGCTGCAGGACACATTCACATTCAGGTTGGACGGTTGGACCAGTTCACTCTTTTCCCTGGAGTGATGCCCCTCTACCTCCAACCTCTGTTGAGAGAAAAATCTGACTTATTCAACTGGAACATGACAAATGTGTTGTTATTGATCTTTATTGTACTTATCAATTTATTCAAGTAAAGTTTGTCGTTTTATTAAAGGGAAACTCCGGTATTTTGACACCTGGACATTATTTTTAGGTTTGTGCATGCTCATATACTCACTCAGACAAACATTGAGCTGAGTTGACTCGATGATAACACTGGCGGCGGATGAAAAATATAGCCAAAATGAGCGATTTTGAAGAGATTATGTTCCGCTGAAGCTCTTATAGGGCAAAAATCGCTCATTTCGCTATATTTTTTCATCCATCGCCAGGTTTGTCATAAAGTCAGCTCATCTACTCCTCTTCAGGTGGGTCAGCTGACCTGGTAAACAAACTTTTGATGACGCCATAGTCACGACACAAAGGTACAGCTGACCTACTTTTAGCCGGCAGTGCTGAACAACATGGCAGAATATTTATCTGGTCTCAAGAGTCAGACTACGACTCGGGTTTGAGTCTGAGTACAAGGACGAGGAGCTCCATGAGAGAAGAATGGAGAGGGAGAGAGCTAACAGCTGGCTCGAGAACAACAAACAGGAGCACGCCCACGACTAATGCTAACTGGCGGTGCGCTAGGACAGTGTTCGCCGATAGCAACAGAAGAGGAGTGTGTTAGCTGCTCAGAGTGGGACTTGAAACCGGCTGACACGCGTATGGATCTATCCAGGAATATATGTCTGACTACTCTGGAGGATTTCTCTGCAATGATTAACTGGGCTGTGGTAGAGACGAGCGATTTTGCAGAGATTACGTCCCGCGCTGAAGCTCCGTTGTCGTGGCCCCGGCTAAGTGCGGCTACATCGGTTGGATCTAAATAACTTCTGAAGGACTCCGAGCTGCACGATGTTTGTCTGAGTGAGTATATGAGCATGCACAAACCTAAAAATAAGGTCCAGGTGTCAAAATACCGGAGTTTCCCTTTAAGTCTCTCTTTTATTATTATTTTTACAGTCTAAAACTTACATTATCTGAATGTATTATTAACAAAACAATAAATACATACACATATATTCCGAATAAAGAATCTACCGAGCACAGCTCCGTGATCCCCTGACACATATTCTACACATTAGCTACAGTAATTCTGGCAGTTTTTTTAAAACTTTCTTTAAATTGAATATACTTGGAATGTCGGACCATCGTGTTAGTAAAATGTATCTTATTTAATTCTTTATTTCATTGTATATTATCCAATACACAGCAGTCTGATGTAAGTACAGTCAAGATACGTGGATTTAATTGAAATATAAAGTCTAAATACGTTTACAAACCAGAACTATCAAGCGAGTGATAGTTAACTCTGAGAAAATACATGTGTTAAGTCACTCTATGTCAAAAAGAAACTCACCGTTTAGTCGTTTTCTCAACTTTCAGAACAATTTTGGACCAAAGAGCCTGAAAGAAGTTAGCTGGCGTCCTCGCTCCCGAGACACAGCATGACTGCGCTTTGAGAGTGCGTGTGTACAGCTGTGACGTCACCAGAGAGATAGCGACTTTCCTCTGGCTTTTCTGGCCTTTTGAACACTTTTTGACAGATCAAAAGTCCAAGTCTTAAAAATATAAAATACAAAGATCAGTAATTGACCGTGTTTATGGCTGGAGATGTCCTGTCAACAGTTTTACAGCCGTCTCTTTTACTAATGCCGCCTATGGGAAAAATGCTTTTTGGGCCCAAAGGGATTTTTTCGTTGCAATACCACGAGTGGCCACTGGGAAAAATCGGCGTGCCACCAAGGGGCGGTCTGGTATCCAGTTCTCATTATACATCCATGATCAGGCGGGCGGGAAGACGGCGTACTGAGCGGTCGTGTTAGTGAGCTACTCCTACTTAAACTTCCTCAAACAAGTGTTTTAAGTTCTTATCCCCACAGTAAGACTATTCTAGACGTTAATTAAGTACTTTTCCTCAAAATACTCAACAAAATGAGCCAGTCTCGTCTGAAAAATAAAGAGCGAGGGGGTGAACACGACTATGCTCAACAGGATCTGGTGGAGATGGAGACCAATTGCTCCGGCGAAAAACGGAATCTGGATGTAACATGTCAGTCAGCCCCATCAACACCATCGAAAGGAGAACACACCCGCAAGGTAGTGAAAGTTACTGAAGACGAAGTGACAAATTCTACCATTCTAGTCGCTATTAACACGCTGGCTACGAGATTTGACCTGCAAGAAAAGAAACTAGAAGACCTCAGCGTACAGATGAAGCAGAACTGTGCCCTCATAGCTAGCCTCATTAAGGCATCGGAGTTCAACGCTATGGAGGTGAAGGACTGTAAAACTAAGGTATTGGCAATGGAGAAAGAGCTGAATAGCCTGCGGGCAAAATGTGAGGCACTGAAGGCGAAGTCCAGAGAACAAGACCGATACAAACGCAGGTGGAACTTAAGGATTAAGGGAATGCCGGAAAAAAACAGTGAATCAATCAATCAATCAATCAATCTTTATTTGTATAGCACCAATTCATAACAAGTGTTATCTCAAGACACTTTACAATAGAGCATAAAGCTCTTCATTTTATGGATACACATATATGCATAGATACATATATACATATAGAATACACATATACATATATATACAAATATATACATCCAACACCCAACATGAATCCATATAGCCAATCATGGATCCCTCCATCATGGCGGCAAGAAAAAACCTTCTGTTAAGCAGCAGGAAATCTTGAATGTGGATCCCAGTCTCATGATGAACAGCAAATCCACACGATGCTGTGATGGGTGTGAGGGCAAAGGAAGGGAAGTAAGAGGAGACAAGTGGACGAAGTAAGAACTAAAGTTAGGGACAGGTCCATGTATCATCGGCCTGTCGTCTGATTCCTTAGAGGTTAGCCTCTTGAGATGCTACATCTCATTTCTGGAGGGTCCTCATGTCTGAATGGTTGTGGTGATCATTTTCTAGAAGTATAATCTTAGATATTCAAACTGAAAATAAGAACTTATGGTAGTGACGAACTCATGGGTGCCCAGACCACAAGTGCATCCCAACCATATTTGTCTCCGTTAAGTATAAATGTGTTAAAGGCCTCTTGAGATGTGACATCCCATTTTCAAGAGGGACTTCATGACTATGTGGTAATAAGAAATAGATACTGTAGGTGTATCGATCATGGATATGGAGATCATTAACTACATGAACAGCTATAATGATAATGAGAATGGAGTGTTCCTAATAAAATGGCCAACTATGTGTGTCATGTTTATAGCTGTAGTTTTGAGGCTTCATGACTCCACAGCAGCAGGCAGTCTCCACCAAGGATCCCAGGCCACCTACAAGACAAGAGCCAGAGACGAGTACAGGAGCAAACAAAAGGGGCAAAAACAGATGTGGAGAGAGAGAGAGAGAGAGTGATAGAGCCCATTGTGCCAGACCCCTCCCCCCCGGCAGTCTAGGCCTATTACATCTAAACTATGAGTCTAGTTTATGAACTAATTTATTTATTTATTTATTTATAACCTATAAGCTGGTCCCTAACTGAAAGCTTTATCAAAGAGGAATGTTTTAAGTCTAACCTTAAAGGTAGAGAGTGTCAGACTCGAACTGTGTTGGTAAATTGTTCCAGAGAAGAGGAGCCTGATAACTGAAGGCTCTACCTCCCATACTACTTTTGGAGATTGATGGGACCACAAGTAGGCCAGCATCTTGGGAGCGTAATGTTCTAGAGGGGTTAGACGGCACTACAAGCTCTTCAAGATAGACTGGTGCCTGTCCACTGAGAGCTTTATAGGTGAGGAGAAGAATCTTGAATTCTATTCTATATTTAATGGGAAGCCAATGCAGAGAAGCTAAAACAGGAGTAATGTGGTCTCTTCTCCTAGTTCTAGTCAGTACACGTGCTGCAGCATTTTGGACCAGCTGAAGCGTCTTAAGTGACTTGCTGGGACAGCCTGAAAGCAGAGAGTTACAATAGTCCAGTCTGGAGGTAACAAAAGCATGGACTAGCTTTTCAGCATCGCTCTGGGACAGGATAGGCCTGATTTTAGCGATGTTGCGTAGATGAAAAAGGCTGTTTTTGAAATTTGCTTTATGTGAGAGTTAAAGGATAAATCCTGATCAAATAGCACTCCTAGATTTCTAACAGTTGTGCTTGGTGCCAGGCTAATGCCATCTATGGCAGTTAAATCACTAGAAAAGGATTCTCTAAGGTGTCGAGGGCCCAGCACAATAATCTCTGTCTTGTCTGAGTTAAGAAGAAGAAAATTTCTGGCCATCCAGGTTCTGATGTCCTTTAAACAGGCATCTAGTTTAACTAAGTGGTTTGTCTCACCTGGCTTTAATGATACATAGAGCTGTGTGTCATCAGCGTAACAGTGAAAATTAACAGAGTATTTCCTCATGATATTACCAAGGGGAAGCATATATATAGAGAAGAGAATTGGACCTAGCACTGAACCTTGAGGAACCCCGTAACTTACTTTAGTGTACACAGAGGATTTGTTGTTCACGTGTACAAACTGATATCTATTGGATAAGTAGGACTTAAACCAGTTTAAGGCAGTCCCTGTAATCCCAAGTAACATCTCCAATCTCTGTATAAGAACATCATGATCAATGGTGTCGAAAGCTGCACTAAGATCTAACAAAACAAGAACAGAGAGCAGTCCTTCATGTGAAGCTGAAAGTAGATCATTGGTTACTTTAACTAGAGCAGTCTCTGTGCTGTGATGAGCTCTAAATCCTGACTGAAAGTCCTCAAGCAGGCTATTGTCTTGAAGGAAGTCACCTAGCTGATCAGCTACCACTTTCTCCAGGATCTTTGAGGCAAATGGAAGGTTAGAAATAGGCCTATAGTTAGCTAATGTTCCTTAATCAAGGTTAGGTTTTTTAAGGATGGGTTTGATTACTGCTGTTTTAAAAGACTGTGGTACGTAGCCTGTTGATAGAGATATATTTACTGTCTCCAGCAACAATGGACAAACTAGAGGAAAGACCTCCTTAAACAACTTAGTTGGGATCAGGTCTAAAAGGCAGGTTGATGATTTAGAGGAAGAGACGAGAGAATTTAGCTCCTGAAGGCTGATCGTAGAGAAACTGTCTAACTCAGGTCTGACTTCTACTACATTTAAAGGTAGGGCAGGTTCGGCTGGAGATAAAGAGTTGCTAATTTTATCTCTAATTTTCAGAATTTTATCATTGAAAAAGTTCATAAAGTCCTCACAGCCCAGGGCTAGAGGAATCACAGGCTCAATAGAGCTCTGACTCTGTGTCAGCCTGGCTACAGTGCTGAAGAGATATCTGGGGTTGTTTCTATTTTCTTCAATTAGTGAAGAGTAGTAGGCAGCTCGAGCATGTTTTAAGGCTCTCATGTAGTTAATATGACTCTCTCGCCAAAGTATCGTGACTCTTCCCTTTTATCAGAGCGCCACATTCTCTCTAATTTACGGGTTGTTTGTTTAAGTGTACGAGTTTCTGAGTTAAACCAAGGAGCTGTCCTCTGACGCTTAATACGCTTTTTGTCTCAGTGGGGCAATTGAGTCCAAAGTGGATCTTAGTAGACTGGCTGAGTCATCAACAAGCTGATCCAGCTGAGTGGAGCTAAAGCTAATATCACAGTTATCAGTTGGCCAATTTATTGAGCTTAGGGCAGTAGGAATGGCCTCTGTGAATTTAGCCACTGCACCACTGGACAGATTTCTACTGCTCACAGTTTTGCTGCAAAACACAGAATCTTCCAGGAGGATGCTAAAAGTTACTAAGAAGTGGTCGGATAAAAATGGATTCTCTGGAAAAACTTTCACTTCATTAATATTGAGGCCATATGCTAAAACCAAATCAAGAGTGTGATTAAAATGATGGGTAGCTTCACTAACAGACTGAGTAAAGCCAACTGAGTCTATTAATGACATAAAAGCTGAGCTAAGACTATCACTCTCTTTGTCCACATGGATATTAAAATCACCTACAATGACTATTTTATCAGAGCTTAGGACCAAGTTTGATATGTACTCAGAGAATTCTGATAAGAATTCAGAGTATGGGCCTGGAGGACGGTAAATTATATTAGTTAAAATATAAATTAGTGAAAATACGAGAGATGAAGTCATCCGCCTCCTCGGTAAGATAGCACCACACTGGGAGCAGAAAATGGAAGATATTGTCGACACAGTGCATCGGATTGGACAAAAAACTGAGAACAGAACACACTACATCATCATCCAATTCACATGGAGGCAGCATCGTGATGCATTTTGGAAGCTGACAAAGGAGTTGAGAGTGTGCCAGGAAGCCGCAGTGAAGTTTGTGGAGGATCTTACACAGGAGGACAGACTGGCGAGAGGAGCGCTGTGGCCACGGATCAGCCAGGCAAAGAAGGCGGGCGAGAAGGCTTATTTCAGAGGCCCGTTTGCCTTCATTAACGGTTGCCGTATCCAAGAATGATTTGATTGTTGTTTGAAAGATGTGTCATTCTATCAGACACATTCATATCTGAAAAGGTATGTGGGGGAATGTTAACAGAGGAAGTCTATACCCTTTTTTTTCAGAGTCAAAGGAGGAAAAAAAAAAAAAACTCTTTCACTCTTTTCTTTATAACTGTTTGATTGTTGTTTGATGCGAGGTTAACCAGCGAAATGAACGTTTTGAAAGCCAATTTATCTTTTATTTCATCGAATACAAGGGGTCTCAAGGACAATGTAAAAAGAAAAGCAATTTTTTTACACTGCAAAGGTCAAAAAGCTCATTGTGTCTTTCTGCAAGAAACGCACTCTTGTGCCTCTGACACCACCTTCTGGATGAGACAGTGGGGAGACAAAGTGCTGTTCAGTCATGGTACCAACAAATCTGCAGGTGTTGCCATTTGTTTTAATAGATGTCCTGGAAATGTAATCACACAGAAAGCTGATGAAAATGGTCATTGGTTGGCAGTTGTTTTAAACATTGAAGGTTCGATGGTTATTCTAATTAACATTTATGGTTTTAGTACCCTCAATCAAAATAAACTAATGTTATCAGAAATCTCTGATATTGTCACTGAATACAGAAATGTTTACAGCACAAACCTGATCTTGTTCGGAGGAGATTTTAATTTAGCACCTGATGACTGGCTTGATAGATGCCCATCTAAATTCAGTAATTATCATTACAATACAACTCTACTTGATTTCTGTAATACTCGTGCACTTATTGACATATGGAGAAGTAGGAATATGAATATCAGTCAATTTTCATGGCTAAAACTGAATGGGAATGCCAGATCTCGTATTGACTTATGGTTATCAACACTTGAACTACTAGATTTTGTTTCAGATGTATCAATGTCAAGTGCACCCCTAACTGATCATTGCCTCCTTTCTCTTGAGCTACAATCTTCACTACACACTAACAAAAGAAAAACACACTGGAAATTTAATGGTGACCTTCTGAAATGTGATGAATATTGTAATTTAATTAAAGATTTGATATTAGACATAAAATTTGATTCAACAATAGGTAGCTATTGTAATAGGTGGGAGTTTTTTAAGTACAGGGTTAGACAAATCTCAATCAAATTTGGGAAAAAAAGAAGCAAAGCTTTCAGAGAGCAGGAACTTAAGCTAGTACAAGATATTGATAACTGCTGTAAAAAGTCACCTATGTCAGAGTCAGACAAAAATATATTCATAAACCTCCAATCAAAATTAGATGAAATGTACTTGAGGAAAGCACGAGGCGCTTATATAAGATCCAGGGCCAAATGGTTAGAAGAGGGGGAGAAAAATACTGCCTACTTCTGTGGCTTAGAAAAAAAAAGACAAGAAAGAAATGCAATTAATGTGCTTATGATAAATAATGTTGAATGCACTGACCCCAAACAGCTGTCTAATGAAGTCCATAGATTTTATGAAGATTTATATTCCTCGTCTTATTCTAAAGAGAAAGCTAATGCCCTTTTCCAAAGTATTAAACATCACATCCCCAAAATCAGTACTGATTTCAAGGAACTATGTGATGCTGAAATTGAAATGTATGAATACGATAATGCAATCAAAAAACTTATTTTAGGGAAAGCACCTTGTTATGTCCCCGGTCTAGGGGAACCCTGAACATAACATGCAGAGCCCTCTCTGCTTGCCCAGTCCCAACAAAGGCCAAAAAAACAGTTTTTCAATTCACAAATCAGTTTTATTAACTGACTGAGAGCAATGCCCAAAACAACAAACAGAACATTCTAATAACTCTAATCTTACCTGTGGGAAAAGAAAAAACATGAGAAACAAATTACAGATCTCTTACCTAACTATAATCTACGAAAAAAAAGGAGAAAAAGTTATTAAAAGAAAGAGGGCTTCTCCCTTTTACTAATTTGCCTTTTTGGCTTCACGCAAAAATATATCACACAAAGTCACACAAAGATACAATTTGCTCTACGGCGTCACAGAGATGATTTGCAGCGGACCGTGGCTCTTTGTTTGGAGAGGCAAGTCAGAGAGAGGGGGCGGGGCTTCCACCAGCTTCTTAAGATGGAGATGTCCGTTGTCCTCCAATCACAGCTCTCTCCCAATCCCGTCCTCCATCAGAGCACCAATCAGCACGCCGGACCTTGGAGCCAATCCTCAATCTCCACCTGTGCAGTTCACTCACACACGCACTCACACACAGTGGAGAGAGACAACTAACAACGAAACAATTACTAATAAAAATAAATACATGACAGAGGGTCATGACAACCTGGACAAGATGGGTTATCGTCCAATTTTTGTAAATTCTTTTGGAATGAAATAAAAGAACTGTTATTTTTTGCTATATGTGAATGCCTCACAAACAAGTCCCTAATGCCCACAATGAAGCAAGGATTAATAACCCTTATCCCCAAACCGGGCAAGGATAAAAAATACTTCGAGAATCTTAGACCTATTACACTACTTAATGTCGATTATAAATTATTTGCCCATGCTATCATCAGTGATACACAGTCTGGCTTCCTTAAAGAACGCTCCATCCATAATAATATCAGGCTAGTGTTGGATTTACTTGATTATAGTGACAGAATTGAGGATGATGGTTTCATTTTATTTTTAGATTTTTGCAAGGCATTTGATAGAGTGGAACACCCAGGGGCGTTCCTGTCATTAGGCGGATTAGGCGTATGCTAGGGGCACCCGAGCAAAAGGGCGCCAAGGAGTGGAGAATTTTTTTTTAAAACACAAAATAATAATAATAAAAAAAAAGATTACAAAAAAATTGCGTCCTCTGCTTCGCTCCTCACAAGCCAAATGACTGATGCTGCTGATTTCAAAAACTCCAATTTTTTTTTTTTTTTTTTTTAAACACAAGCCACCACGATCACGAACATCAGGGCCGCGCAGCTGACAACATTAGACGGCCGGCGGCCGCAGCGCGGTGGCTTGTGTTCGTTCCTGTGGAAGTGCGGCTGTGCCTCCTAAAATCAATCATTATGCTCCCCTGCCCCTCTGACCCTCTGCTCCATTCGTGCTCTGCAGCACTCGGCTGCGCGCTGCTCAAAGGCGCGCTCCGTAACTGCCCGCTCCTCGGCTGCACGCTCACCTGCAGCACAGGTGAATGGAGTTTGTGAAATCAGCGGCGTGTGCCGAGTTCTAGAGATAATAGATGCCGACTATCAGTCATTTGGCTTGTGAGGAGCGAAGCAGAGGACACAAAAGTTTGGAAGCGCATGGAAAGAGGATGTTTCAAACCAAAAGGGTCAAGAAGCCATCCCTCTGGTTTCTCTGCTGAAAAGGGAACTTTTTAGTTGGATTTCTGGCATTGGGTTTTGTGATCTCAATGTGTTTTTTAGAAGATCAAAGTTTGGTTTCTTCTGAGTTAATCAAATTTAAAAAAGTATTGATTTAAAATATAGAATTTTGCTTTATTTAAATGCAACTGGAATTATTCAATGTACAAAATAGTTTCTGTTAAATAGAAGTATTAAAACCTATCAAATCTGGTTTAATAACTTGATGTCATGGTACTTAAAAAATGATTTCATGTTAGTTAAAAAATGTTTATTGTTAAAAGCTTTAAATAAGGTTGATGTTTTAAGTTTAAAATCAGTGTAAAATCCTGCCTAAAATAAAAAGTAAATGTTTTTTCAAAGAAATGGTTCAAAAATGAACAATATTTAATACTTTGTAAAGCAAAAATTGCTGAAATATTTAACATTGATTTGTTTTGTGATTGTAGGTTTTTCACCTGCTTGATTCCTGATGAAATAAAAAAGAGATTGAGCATAAACCTGAAGTCTGGTTCAGTCCTTCCTTTATCAAGTGTGGGAAGCCATGTCCCAGTAAAAACACTTGACAATCATAGCCCAATCCTGAAAATCTTTTTTTAAAAATCTTTCTTAAAAATGCGTTAGCTGGGCTAAAAGAAGTACTTATTTTCAAAGTGGAATTACTCACATTTTTATTAAATGTGTGGGGGAAAAAATATAGTTGGCTTTGGCAAATTTATGATGACTTAATAGACAGTCTGGGTAACAGTCTTTATAACAATTCACTGATTAAAGAGAGCAGCTTTATCATCACCAAGTTACTATTATAAGCAGTTTTATAATGCAGCCACAGTGGAGCTAAAGCAGTAATAACCCACTAATAGTTTGAGAAATAAAGTTACTTTATTTAAAACAAATACTTTCTTAAATTAGACTACATTTTGTATTCACACGATATACAAGTAGCCTATAGATAAGGGGGGAACTTTTTTTGGGAGGAAAAAAGAGAGAGAGAGCGAGAGAGAGAGAAAGAAAGAAAACATGTTTCTGATTGATGTGATGTTTTGGCCCACCATTCAGCTGTTCAGAAAAATTTTGGCCCCAGGCCAAACTTAATTGCTGACCCCTGCGCTAGAAAGTAGCATGGGCACTAATCCAGGGGGGGCGCAGGGGACGTGTCCCCCCCCTTCCACAAAGTTGTCCCCCCAAAAAATCTTGTTTAAATAACATTTTTCTAGTAGTACAGTAACGTGTTTTGACAGTACAATACCAGTAACGCTTCTTAAAAACACACTGTCTGACAATTTCAGTTGTTGAAGATCACAACCCCCCTCCCTTCAAAATAGTTTGGTCCAAACTTTCTCATGGCGACCGGTGCGTCATAGCGGTTACTCAGAGGAGGATGTAGATGACGACGGTGAAGCTAAAAGGGAAAAAAAGTAGTTGATTAACATTACTTTTTAATTGTTTAAGTTTGGCCTCAGAATGATATTGAATGCTTGTCTTGGAGGCTAAATATATTGATCATGAGTTTGGTGAATCAATGAGTTCTAGTCCTGTAGCTTACTCTTTGTCAGCAACACTTTTACATTATTCATCGGATGATATATGCCACTTGTTTCCTTGACAATGCTGCTGTTGGGCTAGATTGAGGTTGTTGTGGGTATTTTGTTTATGGCCCTGTTTATTATTGCACTAATTATTTGCACTATTCCAAGTTCACATTTTTTACTATTTGTAATTTATTGTGTTTGTATTTTTCTATGATGAGGAACTAGCAATAAATATTTGGAGTGTACCCAGTGTGCAGATTCTACTTTCTTCCTGTATTTTTCTATGACATATGTGGCTGCTGTATAGTTTATTGTAGTGCAATTACTACATTATGCATATTGGACTGCAACTGTTATTATATTATATCTAAGAGGTTGCGCGTAGGTGGGAGGGGGGGGCACTACCAGAAATCCTGCCTAGGGTGCCAAGTTGCTTAGGAACGCCACTGGGAACACCCTTTTATTTTGGACACTTTACGGCACTTTGGTTTTGGTGATGTCTTCAGAGAGATCATTAATATGCTTTATAATGACATAAATAGTTCAGTATCATTACCATTTGGCACCTGTAGTAGATTTGAGGTGAGGAGGGGTATCCGTCAAGGTTGCCCTACCTCTCCTATGCTCTTTATTATGTCAGCGGAAATTTTAGCTATTATTTTAAAAAAAATAGTGGGGATGTCAAGCAGCTAAATGTTATGGGTTGTCCCTTAATTGTAAGCCAACTCGCGAACGATACAACTTTATTTCTAAAAAATGCCGCTCAAATACCGAAAGCTCTAAAACTATTTCCACCTTCTCAGAAGCTTCTGGTCTTAAGTTGAATTTAAATAAATGTGAATTGATGGTGATTCATGACCAACCTCTAACATCTATTGAAGGCATCCGAATGAAAAAAGAAGTTAGATATTTAGGAATTACATTGTCTAAGGATTTGAAAGATAGAGAAAAGGCTAACTTTGAGAACATTCTGAAAAAAGTACAATGATTTTGAATACATGGTTACAAAGGGACCTATCTGTTTTTGGAAGAATTTTGATTTAAAAAATGGAAGGTCTATCAACATTGATTTACCCAGCGTACTCTTTGAACGTCCCTGATCATATAATTAAGATTATTAATCAAAATAACTTTAATTTCATTTGGAAAAACAAACATCATTATATTAGGAAGAATGATGTCATTAAATCTTTGGAAGGAGGAGGTTCGAATGCAATTGATTTTGATCCCATGAATGGCTCACTAAAACTGAAGTGGTTGCAGAGTTTTATCAAACAGTATGAAAATTTTTGGTTTTATCTTCCTACAAAGTTGTTTTTGGATTTTGGGGGTGTAGAATTTTTATTGAAGTGTGATTTTGAAATGAGTAAACTGCCAGTCAAACTTTCCAAATTTCACCAACAGGTCCTCCATTATTGGAAATTAATTTTCGAACATAATTTCTCCCCACACAATACTCCAATATGGAATAATAGATATATTTTGATAAAAAAAGAAGTCCTTTTACTTCAAACAATGGTCAGACCAAGGAATCTGGTCTATCCTACATTTAATGGATGACAGAGGCAATTTATTGGAATTCACAGAATTTAGGAACAAGTACAACTTAAACTGTAGCAGAGAATTATTTAGTGATGTGACTAAAGCAATACCTCAAGCTCTTATAGCTACAATCAAAGGATATTTATTTTATGAACCAACAATACCCAGAATGTACCCTTTATTCATTCAAGACTGTCTTTTTTCAGCTGATAAATGTAGCAAAAATCAATTTCTAAGATCATTACTTTCCAAATGTTGTTTCCCATCGCCCTTAAAAAGAAGTTCCATATTGGAAAGATACACTACTACTGCATCCACCGCTAAAAGACTTAGATGTAATTACTTGAAGTTTTCTATTCCACCAAAAGCTAAAGAAGCGCACTTTAAGACAATGAATGAGATGTATCCATGCAAAGAACTATTGCGCCTTAAATTTAATGCTGATGTTAATGAATGTACATTCTGTGAAAATAACATTGAAACTCAGGAACATTTTCTTCTCATGTAACGTCTCCGATAGATTTTGGAAAAATCTTTATCAATGGCTCTTGGAAAATAATTTGTCTTTGTCACCCCTTAGTTATGAAAATATTCAATTTGGTGTTGCCTTGGAGGACGAAAAAACTGAATTTCTATTAAACAATATCATTATAGCCTACTTGCAAAGTACTATATACATAAATGTAAATTCATGTCTGTCACACCTTATTTTCAGGTTATGTTGAAGGAGTTTGCTATCTTTTTGGACTCTCTGAAAGAAATTAGATCTAAAAATGCTGAATGCCTTTACAATGTGTTATCTGATTTGTGTTTCAGTCTGACCCCAGTGAGTGATAATTGATTTTTATTTTTTATTTTATTTTTTTTATTATTATTATTACTTATTTTATTTTTTCACCCCTTTTATTATGGGGAGAGATTTGTCTCAAAATGATTCACACAAATCTCTTCATGATTTTCACATGTGTTTTTCAGATCCACAAATATATCAATAATATTCACATGTGTTTTTCAGATCCACAAATATATCCATAATTTTCTCATGTGTTTTTCAGATCCACAAATATATATATGATTTTCACATGTGTTTTTCAGATTCACAAATATATATTTGATTTTCACATGTGTTTTCAAATTTTGTGAGTGCATTTATCATGACTTATCATTTGTAAATCTTCAATTCTGCTTGTGAACTGTTGGAAGTGCGTTTGTGGATCAACTGACACCTGCATTCATTTTTGAGACAAACGTAACGCAGTTTCCTAGAAATGCACACACATATTTGGAGGGATTTATCTCATTAATATGCAGACAAATATCCATGAATTTCACATGTGTTTTGCAGATCCACAAATATAAACATAATTTTCTCATGTGTTTTTAGGATTCACAAATATTTTTACGATTTTCACATGTGTTTCTCCGATCTGCAAACATATGTATGATTTTCACATGTGTTTTTAAGGTTCACAAATATATCCACGTTTTTCACATGTATTTTTAAAGTTTGTGAGAGCATTTATCATGACTTATCATTTGTAAATCTTCAGTTGTGCTTGTGAATCATTTAAAGTACGCTCAGGATCAACGGACACGTGCCTCTATTTTTGAGACAAATGTACCGCAGTTTCACAGAGATTCTCACACACACAGGTTGAGAATATTCACATGTGTCTCAAGCCCCGCCCCCTCCATCCACTAGGCGGCAGTGTTGCTGTCTTTGTTTAACAGGGGGCGTCAAACGGCCTGCTCCGGCTCGGTGCTGTTGAAGAGGAAGGAAGCCCCTTCAGGAGCAGAAAGGCGCCTCAACTTAGAAGCAAAAGCAGCCTAACCCAGTCCGCCAGTATTCATTTCTGGCCCCTCGCCATGCTCTGGAGTGTGTCTTTTATATGTGTATAATGTTTATTCATTTTTCTGAACAGAACTTTGACGATCATTAACAGATGAACGTAAACGCACCAGGCACAGCATTGCTGCAGACCGCTGACGCCTCCTCCTGCTGACTGGGCAAAGTCAGAAAGATATTCACTAATCTGACCCTCTTTTCAGTCACTGTCATGAAGACTGGAAGCTACAGCCCGCTTTTTCCTCAAAACGAGCCGTTCTCCGAGCCAGACAGCTTCTATTTGTATCAAAGTGCTGTCGGTGATGCTCGACGGCTTAGGGAGCGTCGGCAATTCACCATAGCAAAGGAAAGCGGTGAATGAAAACTCAGTACTGTCACCATGAAAAACTGTAATGTCGTCAGAAACACACTACACAAGACCTTATGTTATTCATTAAAAAATGTCACAGTTTGTTAAAAAATATCAAGATATACACAGGACACATTATTTCTTAAAATATTAATTTCTGTTAATAGGTAATGACTATAATAATTGAACGGTACTGTTGCAGAACTTATCTTAAGGATCAAACATCTCTGGTTTAGCCTACTTCACGGCTCACTAAAGAAAGTTTAATGTTTATATATTTTCAGGCAAATACTTTTCAAGCAGTATTGACTTTCAGGTCATTTATAAAATTATCCTTTCACAATAAAGTTTTCAGGAAGGAATACTATGTGAAATAAATAGCATCCCATTAACAGTTTCAATGACGCCTTTAATCATTTTCCATCATTTAAACTCACTTTCTCTTTTTTTAAATAACCATCTTAAGTATTCTATTTTTATTTCATCCCAAATATTTGATTTCACATACTCTATGGGATTAGTTTTTAATCCTTCAAAGTTTTGTAAGTGTGAAGATCATAGAAGTACTTATTCACACATTTCTTTTAATCTGTTATACCAGAAAGTGTTAAATATAAAATAAATTATCACAGCTTTCAATTTCAGTTGCTTTGATCATTTCCCCAATAGTAGATCATATGTGTAAAAAATAAAAACCTCTTCTATAAAAAATGCTGTAGAAAATACCTTATCAGGATCTTTGCGCCTATTACAGACTAATGAAAATATAGTTGGAAAACATATAGCGGCAAACCAGGAATGTTTTATTGCTCAACTGCATTTAATATAAATAAATTTATGAAAAGCTCTCTTCTCTAAAGGGCTGCAGTACAAGGCTAGAGAATATTTGATAACTGGGTTGAGTTTGGTATAGCCTATTTAACAGCAGTAGAGTTATTGCAGTTTTATAGGCATCAACTAATCATATTAACATCAAAGTAAATATTTAAATTTGATCTCTCCTAAGTATCTTTATCTCTCCTATGTATCTCTTTTTTTGTAGTGTTTGTCTTTGTTTGTTTTTTAAATTATGTACTATGACCCTTGTATGTCTCAATGGCTCTTAACACCATGCCAGAGGACTTCAGTTGGAAACTAGCCTTTGGCTAAAACTGGCACATTTACAGTAATGTATGATTGATGTGCGCTGTCCTCTTTAAATAAAATGAAACAAAAAAAACATCATAGACATTGAGTTTAAACCTATTTCTCTAAAGAGAAAAAGCATATGGCTGTAGGTGGAGGAGATAAACATCCAAATATTTGTGAAAATGTCAGTAGAGCTCATAAATTTAATGGCACTGGCTTTTTTTCCCGATCATAAACGTCCTGTGTATATCTTGATATTTTTTAACAAACTGTGACATTTTTTAATGAATAACATAAGGTCTTGTGTAGTGTGTTTCTGACGACATTACAGTTTTTCATGGTGACAGTACTGAGTTTTCATTCACCGCTTTCCTTTGCTATGGTGAATTGCCGACGCTCCCTAAGCCGACGAGCATCACCGACAGCACTTTGATACAAATAGAAGCTGTCTGGCTCGGAGAACGGCTCGTTTTGAGGAAAAAGCGGGCTGTAGCTTCCAGTCTTCATGACAGTGACTGAAAAGAGGGTCAGATTAGTGAATATCTTTCTGACTTTGCCCAGTCAGCAGGAGGAGGCGTCAGCGGTCTGCAGCAATGCTGTGCCTGGTGCGTTTACGATCATCTGTTAATGATCACAAAGGTCTGTTCAGAAAAATGAATAAACATTATACACATATAAAAGACACACTCCAGAGCATGGCGGGGGCCAGAAATGAATACTGGCGGACTGGGTTAGGCTGCTTTTGCTTCTAAGTTGAGGCGCCTTTCTGCTCCTGAAGGGGCTTCCTTCTTCTTCAACAGCACCGAGCCGAGCAGGCCGCTTTGACGCCCCTGTTAAACAAAGACAGCAACACTGCCGCCTAGTGGATGGAGGGGGCGGGGCTTGTGACACATGGGAATATACTCAACCTGTGTGAGTGAGAATCTCTGTGAAACTGCGGCACGCTTTGTCT
The DNA here is from genome assembly GCA_036419115.1 of Scarus forsteni. NCBI lineage: Eukaryota > Metazoa > Chordata > Actinopteri > Labriformes > Labridae > Scarus > Scarus forsteni. The sequence continues at coordinate 3,212,744 of JAZDUH010000461.1, forward strand.
CAAAAATAGAGGCACGTGTCTGTTGATCCACGAACGCATTTTAAATGATTCACAAGCACAACTGAAGATTTACAAATGATAAGTCATGATAAATGCTCTCACAAACTTTAAAAATACATGTGAAAAACGTGGATATATTTGTGAACCTTAAAAACACATGTGAAAATCATGCATATGTTTGCAGATCGGAGAAACACATGTGAAAATCGTAAAAATATTTGTGAATCCTAAAAACACATGAGAAAATTATGTTTATATTTGTGGATCTGCAAAACACATGTGAAATTCATGGATATTTGTCTGCATATTAATGAGATAAATCCTCCAAATATGTGTGTGCATTTCTAGGAAACTGCGTGCTTTGTCTCAAAAATGAATGCAGGTGTCAGTTGATCCACAAACGCACTTCCAACAGTTCACAAGCAGAATTGAAGATTTACAAATGATAAGTCATGATAAATGCACTCACAAAATTTGAAAACACATGTGAAAATCAAATATATATTTGTGAATCTGAAAAACACATGTGAAAATCATATATATATTTGTGGATCTGAAAAACACATGAGAAAATTATGGATATATTTGTGGATCTGAAAAACACATGTGAATATTATTGATATATTTGTGGATCTGAAAAACACATGTGAAAATCATGGAGAGATTTGTGTGAATCATTTTGAGACAAATCTCTCCCCATATTTTATGGCTTTCATTTGTTATCTGATTATGGTTTCCTAGTTATCTGTTTATGTTACACGTGTTTATGCTCAGTCTAAAAAGTAACTATGCATGTTCACTGCTTATTAGATTTGTCTCAACTAAACAAGAAAAAGGAAAAAAATGTTTACAGTGAATTTACAAGGAATTGTAGTGTTATACTGAAATATCTACATTTCTTACTGAAAGATATTGTAATCTTTGGAATTGAAATTGAAATAAAGTTTGAAGAAAAAAAAAAAAAACATCCATCATCAAGCGTCGCCGCCATATTGGATGGGTCTCTTCACTCCGGTCTAGCACCAGAAACAAGAGGAGTGAACGCATTTATGCTCGTATTTTGTGCAGCGTAAAGTGACGGTAAACGGCGCAATATTGAAAGCAGATTAGTTTTTTAGTTTTATTCCAACACAGCTGAGTAAAAACGTATTTAAAGTTTAATACGCATGTCAGAGCTATTGAGACAAGTCCGTATTTCCACTGCGCATGTGCGACTGAGCGCCGTGAGAGTGAGACTGCTGCCTGCGAAGCTGCAGCTGGATACTATTGGCTCGGACGGGAGACGCAAATTCCAGTTGAGGATCGATAAAAACTCCCTAAAAGAACAATAAAAGAGAGCATATTGAGAAATGACAGAGGGGGGGAGGGGGAGAAGCAGTGAACTGTGCAGAAAAATCCCTCCATGGATGTGAGGACAGCAAACTTGGACTCTGTCTTCATCTGGACAGGAACTGCTTCAGGAACTTATTGTCAATTAAAAACACCTGGACATGGTCTAATATAACAAACTGTAACATGGACACTAAATGCTGTAGGCCAACAGAATGTTTGAGTGCATGCTAATATTTTTTATCATCTCAAAAACATTTGTACATGTTCATTTACAGTTTTATAAATAGAAACCTGTTGAAAATTCATATCAGTTTTCTTTTCTTGTAATTACACACTTAGCATTTATTAGATAATTCTGCCAAATACTTGCCAGACTTGTTTACATTTAGTTCTTATGAACATAGGATGAATAAAATTTGTCGAAAGGACATTTCCATGGACATCTAAGACATTTTTTGACAAAGAAAGACCAGGCTGCCTGCCTACAGTATTGAAAGAGTTATTTGGGACCACCTAATAAGTAAGTGTGTACTGTGGAACCAAATGTATAGCATTTTAGACATTAACTTAATTTAGCTTTACAAAAATACTGTACAGTATGCGCATGTTATGTCTGGTGTTGCCATCAACAGGAAAAATAAATCAAACAATGTAATTATAACACTGTAAAGTAAGCTATCTGACTTTTAAATTATTATTAGCTATTGAAGGGGTGATCGTAGCCAGTACCACATCTGCTGCCCCCCCTGAAAATTTTTTCAGGAGCCGCCACTGCAATGAAATAATGAATTGAATAATGATACATTTTACTAAGATGGTCCTGCATTCCAAGTGCATTCAATTTAAAGAAAGAAAGTTAAAAAAAAGAAAGAAAGAAAAATGTGCCCCAATAACTGTCGCTATGTGTAGAACATGTGTCAGGGGATCACGGAGTTGTGTTAGGTAGATGGCATCTTTGTTCGGAATATGTGTGTATGTATTGGTTGTGTTGTAAATAATACATTAATGTAATATAATTTTTAAAAATAATAATAAAAGACAGACTTGGTAAAACTTACAATAGGGTCATTCTTTAAATGCGGTGCCTTTTGCGTCCCCAGCCTAAATCCAGCTGTATTTTCTGAAAATAATAGAATAAAAAAAAAAAACTTTTTATTTTAGTGAAATTTCACTAATTATCTGTTAAAAACACAAGGATATAACTCATAAAACTTAAAGTTTTTTAAAATACCATTTAAAAAATTAAAAATGTGCTATTTTGCCATGTCCCCAGTGCCCTTTCCACTGTTTCGTTCAAGAAAATTATGTTGTTGTTTTTTTCTCCAAAATATTTCTGGATGTTTTTATTCAGCTATAAGGGGTTCTTTATATATTTGATAATTTCATCAGCAAAAAATTATATTTTTGTCTAAAATTGCAGTTTAATATTTGTCCCTGGATTTAGTGTCCACCGTGTTATCCTAAGTTACTGTACCTTTAAGAAGGCTCCACCCACATCAGCATGATGCAGTCTTTTGATGTGATGTCATTCCAGAGCAGGGAAATTCAACAGTGGTAAGATTACTCACTTTTCTTTTGTTAATTTGGGGCTCGGGCTTTGCAACGAGCCACTCTCCCCATAGCAAAGCTATGGGGAGAGTGGCTCGTGGTGAAGCCACGAGCCACATGTATTCTTCCGCGCGTTTATTTATTTTTTCATCATATTCCGTCTGATTTTTGATTTGTATCTAGTCCTAGGGCTTTGAGAAAACCCCAACAAATTATATATATAAAACGTGCGGCTCGGTCCCGATCGGTGTGCTATGACTTTTATAAGAATTTCGTGAAAAAATGGCCGAGTTATTCGCGAAAAACGGCGAAAAAAGTCCCATTGAAAATGAATGGGATTTCTCCAAAACACACCAAAAAATCACTGTTTTTCTAAGCACGACGGCGTCGTGTCACTTACAGAGCTCATTCAAACGTGAAAACACAGCTGTATGTCTCAGTCAGCAAGCCCTCAAATCTCCCTTGCGTCGCCCAAAAATCACTTTTTAGAGTGAAGATTTCAAATGAGATTTGAAAAACAGAGTGAGAGAGCAGGCAGTCACCACTCGAAAAAATCCCCAAACAACTTGCGATAACGGCAAAACGGTACATTGGACCTGAATAATTTTTTCAGAAAAACGGATCTGAGACTCTTGTGCCTCATATAAAAGAAAAAAGGAAGCCCTAACTCATTCTTAAATTAAATGAGAGACATCTGTTCGGTAGAAAGTCCATTATTCGCTCTCATCTACTTCTATTATAACTTGACATGTAGTCCTCATGAGTGACAGGTAGTTTGTAAATCGCGATAACTCTGTCATTTCTCACACTATCTTCATAAAAATTACATCTTCACGATCCCAAGACTCTCCCGACGCTGACGATGTCCTCAACATAAAAGTAGGTCCAATGGTGACAAAGATACAGGCCGCTGTTTGACACTGTCAGAAGTCATCAAATTTCAGTCATTTTAGACAGCAAAAATTGTTGCATCTCCTCGCAGCTGTCCCTGTTACCATGACAACGGAGCCTTAATCATCACTTGGCCTGCTGCCAGGTGCTTCCAGGAGCTCAGCTAATCAAGCCACACAGGACCAAGTCACATACAAAACTGTATGTGACTTGACCTGTAGACTGTAAGCCCGCAGGGCTTACAGTCTACAGGTCAAGTAAGCCTCCAAAAACTATGCATATTAGTCAAGGATTAGTGAATACTGAATTCATCGTTTATAAACCTTTTGTCTGATATGAATAATCAGTAATAACACATTTAAGGACACACGAAGAAATGTGTTACTCATCATTAATTGTCATATAAGGAAAGGATTAGTAAATGTTTTACTAATCATTAATAAGCATATTAGTAAAAGATTAGTTCATGTTTTACTCATCATTAATAAGCATATTAGTGAAGGAATTGTACATGTTTTACTCATCATTAATAACCATATTAGTAAAGGATTAGTTAATGTTTTACTCATCATTGATAAAAAATTTTGAAAAGAATTAGTTAATGTTTTACTCCTCATAAATAGGCATATAAGAAAAGGATTAGTAAATGTTTTGCTCATTATCAATAAGCATATTAGTGAAGGATTCTTAAATATTTTACTCATCATTAATAAGCATATTAGTAAGGATCAGTAAATGTTTCACTCATTAATAATCATATTAGTTAAGGATTAGTAAAAGTGCTACTCATCATTAATAAGCATTTTAGAAAAGGATTAGTTAATGTTTTACTCATAGATAAGCAGATTAGGGAAGGATTAGTAAATAACAAATTCATCATTAATAAAGCATTTTTCTGACATGAATAATCATCAATCATCACACACTTATAAAAGTGTTTCTCATCATTAATCAGCATATGAGTAAAGGATAAGTAAATGTTTTACTAATCATAAATAAGTATATAAGCAAAAGATTAGTAAATGTTTTACTTATCATTAATAAGCATGTTACTAAAGGCTATGTGAATGTTTTACCCATCACTAATAAGTATATGAGTAAACGGCTAGTAAATGATTAACTCATCATTAATAAGCGTTTTAGTTAAGGATTAGTAAATGTTTTACTCATTATTAGATAGCGTATCAGTAAAGGATTAATGAATGTTTTACTCATCATTAATAAGCATATTAGGACAGGATTATTTAATACTGAATTCATCATTAATAAAGCATTCGTAAAGGATTAGTACTAATCATTAATAAGCGTATTAGTAAAGAATGAGTAAATACTGAATTCATCATTTATAGAGCATTTTTCTGACATGAACAATCAGTAATAACTTATTTATAGACACACTTAAAAATGTTTTACTCATCATAAATATGCATATTAGTAAAGGATTTGTGAATGTTTAACTCATTAATAGACATATAAATAAAGGATTAGTGAATGTTTTATTCATCATTAATAACCATATTAGTTAAGGGCTAGTAAATGTTTAACTCAGCATTAATAAGCGTTTTAGTTAAGGATTAGTGAATGTTTTACTCATCATTAATAAGCATATTAGTAAAGGATTATGAAATACTTAATTCATTATTTATAAAGCATTTCTCTGACATGAATATTCAGTAATAACTCATTTATAGACACACTTATAAATGTTTTACTCATCATAAATAAGCATATTAGTAAAGGATCAATAGTTGTTATGTGTTCGTGTGTACTTTGGGTTAAAAGGAAATAATCTTCACACAGAATCTCCACCAATAAACACATAGTGTGTGTTTATGTGTTTAACTACACGCGAAGCGTGCATGTCTTTGTGTGTTTGTTTGTTTATAAAGACCATTGGAGCTCAGTTTAAACAAGACCCCCACTCATAAAGTGCTTGGTGACATCAGTCTGTTAGGGAGGGCAAACACCTACAGGTATATCAAGAACACAGCTCAAGGTCAGGTGACAGGTGATGATGATCAGTTTATCAGGCGGCACATGACTTAAACACATGAATAAAGTCTTGTGCCATCTTCAGAACTACTTTAGCATGTCATCCAGCTGAAATGCTGCTTGAGGCTGGCCTGTATTAAATTGATAAATCCCGGCAGCGGCCCGAGCCCCACTCACGATTCCCGCGGGAATTGTCTAGTTTTATTATAGTTACTCTTTTATGATGAAGATCTAATGTGGTCAATCATAAAATGTCCACCGTGTTATCACAGTTTGATGAAGAAAATGATCAAATATCATAATTTTAAAAGGTTCCTGGGTAAAAATGTTGATTTCTTGTCAGCTATCCAAAATCCTGTTAGCTTAAATGCTAATGAAGCTAGGCTAAAAGCTATTTTTGTTGTAAAATGTCCACCGTGTTATTGTCCACCGTGTTATCCTTATTTGGATGACACGGTGGACACCTTCATAACACTGTGGACACAAGAATGATACCAATGGATTAATTTATTTAAGTATTTATTTGCCATAGCCTATTTATACTAAATAAGACAACACACAAGAAGAAAAAATATAAAGATTTCGTTCTTAACTGCCTTTTTTTAAATTCTGTTACCTGTGTTTTAATCAGTTTTGTTAGTACTGTCCACCGTGTTATCCTATCATAACAATGTTAAACTTGTGTTCTTTTGTTGTATTCTTATTAAATGAACATATAACATCCATGTTTGGTTATTGAAATGATTAAATAGAGGTGTTTGGTCACACAGGAGACATTTTATGTATTTTTTTGGATTAAAAAATGACTATTTCACTCAAAACAATAACAAGCAGATTATGTCTGATGGCTATATGCACTAGTTTTTGTTATTAAAATTATATATAAAATTACAAAATTGTAAATAAACATATTTAATTGAGGTGAGAGACATGCACTTTTGTCAAAAATATGTTTCTGAAATGTTGATAAAAATTTAGTACATTTAGAATGGTATGTTTACGTGGTTAACACAGTGGACACATTCATTGTAACATATATTTTTAAAACTTTAAAAAATATATTAAATTTAGCAGATTGAGATTGACCTTTATGCTTTTCATAAAGCTTAGAGTCATGTTTTTAAGAAAAACATCAAAATAAAACAAAGATTTTTTTTATTTTTTACCATTTCTATGACCCAAAAGGCACCGCATTTAAAGAATGACCCAATAAAGATCAATAACAACACATTCACTTTTATCCTTTTATCCTTGATAAGCGTCTTTGAATTTTTGAAAAGCGCTGTATAAATAAAATGTATAATATTATTATTATTATTATTATTGTTATTATTGTTATTATTTGTCATGTTCCAGTTGAAATAATTAAGATTTTTCTCTCAACAGAGATTGGAGGTAGAGGGGCCATCATTCCAGGGAAAAGAGTGAACTGGTCCAACCGTCCAATCCTGAATGTGTCCTGCAGGTGTGGAGGATGGTTTAAAAAACAAGTTTCATTAATTACAGAATGGTGGTCCTCCTGGTTTATCTAATGTATTTGTCATATTTTATGTACTTCTTATGTCTTTACTGCCCCCACACTCACTTTTCCACTTTGGGAGATGATTTAAAAAATATTAAAATTTCTGAGGTCCTTCAAATCATTATCAGGTATTAATCATTAATATCGTTTTATTTGATGTTGTTTAAACCACCTGATATTGCTTTTATTGGTTTATTTTTTTTTATGCATTTGGCGGAGCAATAGATCAGGGAAGGTGAGGGTGACTTTTTGTGTTTGTTTTGTTCTCTTTGTTTATTTCGTAGCCTATATATTTTAGTTCACTTTTAGTTCAGTAGTTCCATCACACTGTTCACCCCCAACGCTGCGTATGTGTTTGAATAAAGTACATGTTATTATCACTTTTATTACAAATTTACTGTTTTCATTTGTTCAGATAAAATATGAATGACATTCCTGAAACATCACTATCCTTGACAGTTTTATTAACATGCACTGTTGTCGACGTATTTTCGAAGTGTTTCATGACAGTGACAGTGGTTCAATAGCCTAAAAACCATTTTGGATCCCAGACGGAAAATAGACACAAGGACAACATGGCCTAATAATAAAAACATAACTAAATACATAAATATAATTGTGACCCACGTACGGTATTCATTAGGACATGGCTATTATCTCAACCCTTGAGGAACCTAAAAAATATTACATACTAAAGTCCCTTGTGTGCCAAATCTATTCCTATCATAAAAGAGGAATGAAAATGTTAACTCTTCATTTTTTTTAACTTTCACAGTTTAAAATCTTTTCAACAACTTATGACCTAATCATGAATATAAAGGTTTTTTTTTTAATTATTTCTTAAGTTTTAATTGTTTTTATGCACTTTTTGTAACAAAAAACCCTATTTTTTTTAAAAAAACAAAATTATGTAATTTTTATAAAAATAAGTTTTAAAGAGGAGTATTTGGGGTGGTTAGTACAACCTTAAACAGGTCAATAATTTCTAACTAAATTGACTTTGAAGCAGTTTTTGTTTTAGGAACAATTAGAGTTTATTCAAGCATTTAACATTAAAGTCCCTCGTGTGCCAAAATGTTTCCTCTCATAAAAGTGTAACAGAAATGTTAAATCTTTTTTTTTCTGCTTTGGCTGCTTTAAATCTTTTCAACAACTCATGACCTAATCATAGTTCTAAAATCTTTTATCAGTTTTATGTAATATATGTTTTTATGAAGTTTTTGTTTAAAAAAGTTGTTTTTCAATAGGTAAAAAACCTAAAATATGCATTTTTTTTGTAAAATAAGCCACAAAGTGGAGTATTTGAGGTAATGGTTATTACAGCCTTGACTTCGTTAATGATTACTGCCAAATTTGTTTTTGATGAATTGTTTTTGAAGCATTTTCAGTTTATTCAAGAAATTAACAGTAAAACCTCTTGTGTACCAATTTGATTCATCTTATAAAGTTTAATAAAAATGATAAATCTTTTTTTTTTTTACTTTCACTGCTTAAAATCTTTTAATCAACTTCCTACCTATCCACAGATATAAAGTTTTTTTTTTAAATGTCTCTGTATTTTATGGGGGTTTTTGCCATATGGACAGCTGAAGCTCTCAGTTCATCAAGAAAACACATAGACAGAGCCAATTTGACCTCTGATGACTTGATCTTTGCCTCAAGGGTTAAAGTAGATTCCGACAAAACCGAAAGGAACAGAACATTTTAAGAGAAGCCAGTCTAAGTCTCGGTCTCATCCCCAGGTTCCATCCATCTGATTGCCTATCAGAAAAATAAAAAAGAGAAAATGAATGTATAACACAAGGAATGTATGCATTGTTAAGAACTTGATAACATTTACAGCGAAAGCATTCCTGATTAAAATGTCCATGAAAAAAGGTAATACCTTATAATCATCATAGAAACTTGATCTGCATTTCTATTTATCCATATTAATTTGGATTTTGGTACTTCTTCACTTCCATACAAACTCTCAACCAGTTATTATAAATTTAATTAGCATAAAGTAGAATTTTAGCTGTGTTTTCAACACAAACTGGTTGTACTGTTTTTTTTTTTTACTTTTGCTATCAATTTATTTTTTTACCCAATATAGTATGTACGAGAGTGGCAATAACAATAGGCATTCGTTTCACAAATATAGCTTGTGAAATTAAAGGGCAACAGTTGTAAAAATCTTGGTCAGCGACTTTTTTTTAATGTTTTACTTACTTTTTCTCTTCATATGCACAACAAGACTTTAAAAAAAATAAATGCACAGACTGCAATATAAGCAATTCAAAGTTTTCATTTTTTCTTAATAAAAATAAAAACAGTTCATAAGGACAATTTTATAATTATTTTCCTTGTTTCAAGTTGAAATGCATCTTGCCTGTGTTCATAGTGGTGCATCAGAGGGAGATGCTTCATCATATTAAATCTTCTTGGCAGCAATTCTTTGACATGTGATATTGAACGGGGCGGGAGATGATCGTATTTGGCTCCCGGCCGCCAGTTGCCCGTCTTTGGTTTAACACACAAACTCCAAGTGTCTCTTTTGCAAAACACCTCACATTTGAAATAACTCAAAAGTAATAGTAATCTGTGCATGAATCAGCAATTTACTAGAGTTGATAAATGGAGCACAACTTTAACTTAACCAAAAATATGTAAAGTAACTGTCATTTCACTTGAGTTAATCACTGATCATTATAGTCTACTTCACCATGAACAGTACTTAATACGTATCAGATGCATTGAAGCTTGAAGGGAAAACTAACTCAACCACCTCAGCCTAAGCCAAAGAATTTAGAAAGCTCAGTGCAAAATAGCGCATGTTGACGTCTTACAATAAAACGAACATTCTGAGAATGAGCCCCGTTCTGTTTAACCATAGGCGACAGCTTACTTGCATTACTCGTAACGCTGACTAAGCCGACACACGACAACCGAGCTCAATTCACATGAACATCTTTGCTCCTTACAGTGCGTGTGTCGCAATTGGATCCCTCCTTGACACTCTCTGCCTCGAGTCCGGGGACTTTCCCCTGGGCGGTGAGAGGAACAGCGTCCTCAGCTCGTAGCCCAGAATGCAACTCTTCAGAATGCCCGGATGTCAGCAGGAGGAAGCGGCAGCAGTATAAGTACTAGGCAAAGCTGTCGTATTCTTATCAAAGGGGTATTTCCAATGTTCAAACTAATGTTCAAATGTTACATTATATTTCAAAAGTACCTAACTGTACTTGTAAATATGTATCTTATATAGTTATAATCGATCATTTTTTCAGAATCAAGCATTTAAGACCGCGATGGATTATGGGAAATTTTAAAGTTAAAGTATTCCTCGTCATTGAATTATATTTTCACGTAGACTGTAATATATTGTTATTTGTATTGTGTAGTACGGTGGCCGACAAGGGCATACGCGCTGCAAACAAAAAAACGCAACATAAACGGCCAAAACGCTGCAAACACAGGAACGATGCAAACTCAAAAACACACAAACACATAAAACAAATGCAACAGAGAAATGCTGCACCAAAAAAACATGATGCATTCACAGAAACGCTGCAATAGCAAAAACATACAAACCGACAAAACAAATGCAAAAGGGAAATGCTGCATACAAACCCCAAAACAACTGCAAGAGGGAGACGCTGCAAATTCACGGAAGGTCGGCAGGCCACTAGGGGGAGCTGACCATAGATATTATATACGTAGATGCCTCATTGACTGGCGCTTCCTATTGGAGCCACTGGCCGCCATCTTGGAGGGGTCTCACACACAGCCCCAGTGAGTTAATTATACCGAGAAAAGTGTATAATGCCAAACTATTATGAGCATACCTCAGCGAATTTTATAACCAGATTTTCACACGGATAAGTTTGTTACAAACGGAAGAGATGCACTTATAATACATCACGTTGTCACACATTAAATTGCATTCCTTCAAATTAAAATGCTTTTTATTATGCTGGGATTCACAATGCCGACTTCACACATTTTGTAATATAATGATGATAATAATAATTGTAATAATTAGTATTATTATTGTTATTATTTTAATCATAGTAAAATTAATAATAACAATAGCAACATCAGCCACAATAATAATAAAAATAAATTAAACTACAGTATGGATGTTTACGAAAAAACAAAGATTTAAAATAGATAAGTAGATCACCAGTAATATCAATAGTTTGTTATAAAAGGGAGGAAAGTCATTTAACACTAGCTGCAGTGTAATGATAGTCATTGTAAAGGCAATACATAAATATATCATAGTAAATAAAATAAAATAGAAAGCATCAAAGATAAATAAAATTAAACATAGGGTGGAGTAACAACAAGCAGAGGAGGAACAACATCATTAACAGCAGGTGATATGATGTAGGAGCAGGGAGGGGAACTTGTCACTATGGTGTGGAGAGAAACTTTAAAGGGGCAATAAATAAAATGTAGTACAATATGGATAGAATGATGTAAAGGAATGAAGAATAGATAAATGAAAAGGAGAAAAAGTGAGTATGTAGATGATGAAATAATGAAAATAATTTCAATAAGAAGAGGATCAAGAAACTAAATGAGTAAGTCTGATGAATAAGTAATAATGATAATATAGTATTGGTAATGGTAGTAACAACAACAGTAATTTTTTTTTTCATATTTTTGTTTTTGTGTGCTGTGAGAATATTCAATGCAACGATTTCAGGCACAGGCACATGTACGTGCGCTCGCACACACAAACCAGACATCTTATATAAATCATGTTTACATGTGTAAAATACGTTTTTACTCAGCTGTGTTGAAATAAAACTAAATAAAGTCATCTGCTTTCAATATTGCGCCATTTACTGTCACTTTAGGCTGCACAAAATACAAGCATAAATGCGTTCACTCCACTTGTTTCTGGTGCCAGACCGGAGTGAAGAGACCTCTCCAATATGGCGGCGACGCTGGAATACGCTCCAGACCGTAATGAAGCGTCTAGGTATATAATATCTATGGTCAGCTCCCCCTAGTGGCCTGCCGACCTTCCGTGAGTTTGCAGCGTCTCCCTCTTGTAGTTGTTTTGGGGTTTGTATGCAGCATTTCCCTTTTGCATTTGTTTTGTCGGTTTGTATGTTTTTGCTTTTGCAGCGTTTCTGTGAATGCATCATGTTTTTTTGGTGCAGCATTTCTCTGTTGCATTTGTTTTATGTGTTTGTGTGGTTTTGGCCGTTTATGTCGCGTTTTTTTGTTTGCAGCGCGTATACCCTTGTCGGCCACCGTAGTTATGAACCAAGTGGCTGAATAATACATTTGAAATAAAATCATTAAGGTTAAACCTGAACTAAGTAGGATTAACTAAAATGATATTTTAAATTTTTCAAAGCATGTCATTCTTAAGGTCATTTAAAGCAACGTTTATTCCTTTCAATCAGAAATCAAGAAACGCCCAAGGGAGTTTGTCTGTCTCCAGAGGTACCACTGCACCTATTGAGTAAGGGGTGAGGTATGAAGTGAGAGGCGGGTCTAAATTCGTTTATCAACAACTTCTCCACTCGTTTTCTCCCACATCGCTGACTACCTTTAAAATCATGACAATAAGAGACATTTTATTCGAGTAAGGACACAGAGCCTCAATTCAATTTTACTCTATTCAAACAAGATAATTTGAACTTCTGAATAAAATACAAACTTTTTTTGGTCTACCTAATACATTGGCAGTTTTTTGTGCGAATAATAAATAATTAATGAGAATAACATTTTTTAAAGTAAGACTCACAAAACAAACATTTTTTTTAAACATTTTCTTATATTGTGTTTTTATTTTGTTTTCTTACATTTTTTTATTATTCATTTATTTTAAAGATGATAAAATATAACAAAGTAACCCTAACCCCATCACATTATATATTGTTTTAGGGTTTATTCAACTATTTAACATTAAACTTTTTACGTAGGCTATATAATGTATTTACATTACATTGTAGTAAGAGCATAAGCCCTAAAATTAATCATTTGAGTTTGTACATCTCTCATACTGTAAGTTTCATCCGTGGTAGATTTTTGTTGTAGACGCGTGTCACTTCATCATGACCACGCTTCGCTCGATCCCACTGACCTGAAGCCTAATTGGAGATGAGACTACTGCGCATGCACTATGAGCCCAATAATGTAATAATGAAGTAACACGGAAGTATCCTGGAAGCCAGAAACTTTTTCAGCGTATGGGCTATGTAAGCAACTCCAATATAAATGAACAGGCGCCATTTTCGATCCGGTATCCAGTTCTTATAAAGCATCCATTGCTGGTCCACACTGGAGTGTAGGTTTGAGAGATGGAAGTGGAGCAGCGGCATGTGTTCCAAGCAAACATTTCTCAAAGTTGGTTTTTGCGTGTGCTATACATTTTTTGAATTTTGACTTGCCGGTTGGCATTAACTGGTCTGTGACTGGACCAGAATGGCAACACAGGGAGATGATGAGGAGGACAACATGGAGTTAGGGAGTTGGAGTGTAGTTGAGAGTCAAAGAGGAAGGTGGTCGGGGGTAAACAGGCGAGATGAAGGTTTGATCAGGAACCAGACAACCAAAAGAAGTCTGGAAGAAAACAGTTTGGATGAGGGAGGAAGCATCGTTCATAAAAAAGATAATGCGAGAAGAATCTAAAGTAATTCTTACATTCAGAAGAAGGGAGGATGACTCTTGCAGTGAGTCCTATAGCAATGTCGAGGGAGTTAAAGAAAAAGATAGGAGAGGTGGAAATGGCCAAAGTCCTGAGGGATGCAAGTTTGTTTGTGATTAGTAAAACAGATGAACAGAATAACAAAGTGTTACAGATTGAATGTATTTGTAAGAAAATGGTGAGTGAAAGGAGAGTTTTGGGTGAGAGGAGACTGGTGAGGGGACTGATAACAGGCATTCCTGTGGATGAGGATTTGGAGAGACTCAAGACGAGTATTTGTGGAGCTGAGGTAAGCAGAGTTAAGAGACTACAGAACAAGTAATTGTGAACGGGTTGACAGTCTGTCAGTACTTTTGGAAGTCCAGGGGCTTCATTATTTCTGAGATAATTTTCAAATGTTCCAGCTGCTGAAATCATACACCCATATTTACAAATTAGTTGAGTTGAATATTTTAGATGAGATCCAGTGCTCTTTTTAAGCTGGGTTGTTCAAACATTGATTGTTTTGGGCCACATATAAAAAATACAATGATGACTGGGTCAATTAAAAATATTTCAGCTCTGCTTTTCTGAAGTTTCACCCTTACCTGACACACCAGATGGACTGTTTAATGTATTTCACAGATCCATCTGGTCAACAGAAGCACTTTGCAGAGGGTTAATCATTAGTTATAACCATTCCACCAATCACATTTGATATGGGCCAATATTAATGTAGTAATTACTGCACTAAAAACAAACTACCGTTACTTTGCACAAATTCTTGCCAAAACATCTTGCGAGTGGATCAAAAATATCTTTTGGTCGAGGAATGCTTTCTGTGTTGTTATTTGTATTTCATTTTAAATCTTGACCAAGACATGGGGACAAACAGTCACTTCCGACTTTCTCCCACGCATCTTCAACCTCTGTCTGACTCCAATTGGGTCGGGCACAGTCACTGTAGATTAGAGCTTGGTAATATGCATCTTTCTGGTTACAGACTTTGGAACATGTGGATCCAGGCCCACTGCGAGATTAAAGGCAGTGTTGGTAATTACACAAAACTAGCATGAATTTGATTAAAGCATCTCCTCAGGACTCTGCCCAGGCCCTGCCCACATGCACGAACCATGCTGATTTGCAGCCATATGACTGATTTAAAACCACCACTCAAACCAACCGTTTTTGCTTTGCACTATGCCAAAGTCATTTCTCACTCACTAAGAAAACAACAAAAAATTATCACAGTAAAGTTAAAAAACAAACAAACTGCTGGATCAGAATAAATCCTTTAAAGGGAGCTCTCTGGTATGCAGAGCTCTTCTATCTATCTATCTATCTATCTATCTATCTATCTATCTATCTATCTATCTATCTATCTAACAAACATGGCAAGTTAGTTAGTACTCACAACCCAATATTGAATCTTGTTCTTGTTTTTGCTCTGGCTTTGTCCAAATTTTTTTTGTTTCGGCCTTCTCTGCCTCTGTCTTACCAGTAATCGAGGTATAGGTAGTTTCTCTGCCATTCTCCAGTGTACTGTCTTAGCTCGGCTATGCACACTGAACCAGGGTCAGTGCAACCCAGGCAAAATAAGTGCAGGGGGTGGCAGAACAGTAGTATGGGATATGATTCAGTTAATAATTTCAGTCCGAATCGCTGTGACTAGTTGGTGTTTTCCCCGGTTTACTCCTGCTGTAGATAGCGGCTATTTTTCTCTCTCTTTTAAGAAGAGACATTATGATCATTTTAACCAGTATAACAAAAAATGTATCTAAATCTGATTCCACACCCTGCCTATAAGTAGGCCCTAAACCAGGGGACAGAGATAAGAAAGATGCTTCGCACAGGATGGAGGAGGAATGCTGACTGCCCATTCCCTACATTAAACATAAAACAAGAGCCAACTGTACAAAACCACCAAATATTATATACAATTTGATGATGAAAGAAGAGCAAAAATTTATGTCATAATATGTTCTGTTGACCTTTATATAGTTCAGATAATGCAGAAAATAAGTATTTCTGCCATCACTTTGTAATAACTAATTTGTCTTTCTCCAGTTGCCCATCAAAAGTTTTACGTTCAAATCCAATGTATATTCAATAGTACCCTTTGGAGTTTATTGGGGGCAATCAAAATAAAAAAAGAATAAAAAAGAGCACTTGAAGCTTCTTCAAAGCTGAGCTCTTGCTTTGTGGTGCCAAATAACTCAGCACCACAAAGTCTGCTTCCACTGCTACAACAGATGACAAACTGATACACCTCTCCCCGAGACCTGATTACTCAAATAGCAAAATATCTGCCAAATACCAAAATTTACTTGACTATTTCATTGACTGTTGTTTACGCTGTTCATAGTATGCTATGCATTTATTCTTTCAATAGGTAACTTTTAGCTAGCTTTATTTTTTGTCTTCTGCTTTTTCCTCTATTAAATGCCCTTACTTTTACTTATTGTCTTTATGTTTTTATCTTTTATTTTGGCTCTCATGGTCTCATTTCATGTTGCAGGGTTCTTGTATTGTCTGGGGACTTGTGACTTATCAACAGGTTTTTATTATCAGAAGGATGGGGGGACTGTGGGACCAGGGGAGTAGGTGCAGTTTTGGTCCAGATGCTGACAGCATATCACATATTGAGTTGCTGCATGCTCTCAGAGTGACACTGCACTCTGATGGCACAGACTGATGCACACTTATGTGGTTTATAGGGGTCCAAATATGATATGAAATGTCTATAATATGTCAAAATCCCACGTGAAATCTGCTTTTTCAAAAATGTTCTGGGGGGTGCCACTGAGTCATTGAGCCAAGCCCAGCATTGAAAATCATATTTATCTTTTCATTACTATGCCATTTTCCAACAGTTTCTTGGTAATACATATATTCCATCACATTTGCATTTTGGCAGTTCCTTTGACACAATAATCTTAAAATTCCTACTGATTTTGCAGTATGGGTCAGAGAGGCTTTTTTGTAGGTGCTGGCATGATACATACTATGCACATGATATTACAAATTTTTAGTCAGACCTGCTGCAGAATCTGAATTTTTGAAAATTTGCTGGAGGCGCCCTTCATCTATGTTGTCCCAACCACTTACAAAAGCAACTTAATTCTTTTTCATTCTCCACTAGGCTTATGTGTTAAGTTTGGTGAATGTCCTGTAGCTTTAAGTAGCTACCTCAACAATTTGCCTCCTGTTTATGGCATATATTATGTTGCCATGGGAACAGCATGCCACATAGACCTTCAAGTTTTTCAAAATGTATTGTCTCTGTCAGATGACAAGCTGTCCATCCAACTCAAGTGGGATATGATCTTTTTTATTGGTGTCCAAGCTGCCACTAGGTTCAGCGCATTTTAGAAAATAATTGCCCAGGTGTGATTCAGACCGATTCTCTCAACAAGCAGTATAGGTGAAACTTAGCTAAGTTATGGCTGAGAGTTTGTCAGGTGAGAAGATTGTAAAGCTCTGCTCTTTGACAAAAACTTAAAATATCTAACTGATAACATGCTGATGAGGCTATTAAAGTCTCATTTTGCATTTTAATTCGGTTAACACCATTTTGTACACTTCATTTATCAAAATGGGTCCAGGGGGCTTTTTTGTAGATCCTGGTATGATACATGTACCCACCAAATGTCAGATTATTAACTCAGTCCTGCTGCAGGGGTTGAATAAAAAAAAAATAAAATAGGCAGTGCTTTTGAGCCATTGTGCTACGCCTCCTGCAGAAACATATTTGATACTGTTCAATACTGCTCTATAAAGGCTGTCTCCCAAAATAACCATTTTCTTTATAAAGTATTACCATGTTATATTACAATGCATAATTGTATCAGTGTATGTCTGACTTATGTATACATACATTTATATGTTATATTTCAAGTTGTATCACAGTTGCTGGCTCTGTGATACTTTGTTCATGTGAAATGATTTCCAGGTTTTCGTAAGGTGGGGAACCCCATGTGGCTCCTGGACTGCTAGTTTCCAGTTAAGATTTCTCACATCAACACCAGTTGAAAAAGTTCAGCATTTTTTCTTGACCCATCACTGTACCGTCAGTGTCCTTGTAGGGAACCAGATCACGATTTATGAACATTATTTTAAGCACGTAGACAAAACCACACCATGTAATCTCATCAACAAGTCTGAAACTTTACTACATGCCAGAAAACACACATAGCATCCACATAACATCTTATTATTAAAGAAAACACATTAACGGAACATGGAAAACATTCATTCCTCTTACTAACAACCAAATTTCAATAAACTATCATACTGTGATGTACCATTTTTTAGCACTTACAGCTCCTTTGAACTACTGTACACACTCATCATAGACAGTCTCTACAGTTTTTACTTAATTTCTGTACTCAAAATATATAAAATTCTATTTGTGTGTGCTGTCCCTTTAATCTCCTCTGATTACACACTTCACATGTAAAATAATGGCTTTAGATTTTGTTTCTAAAATAACAGTACAGGCAGACTGCAGAATTATTGGTTTCTTGCAATGTCTCACTGCATTTTACTGCAGCTTTTGGCTTATGACAACAGGATTTTATTCTAACTTCTCAATAGACAGTCTATGATTAAAAAATATCATATGCTCATATTTAGGTCCATATTTACCGTTTTACAAAAGTGCAAGAGTAATATACAGATGATGAAGGTCAGATGGAGACATTTTTTTCTTTATTTTGAACAAGCAGCTATCAATCTCATCAACAGAAAGAGGTTTGGTAGCAAAGCTTTGAAAGAGACAGCAAAGCACAATACCACAGAAAGAACAAGGAGAGATGTAGGTTAAACCAGACATTGCTTCTGTTTTTGTCCGTACTCAGGAGGGAGTGATGAAAAGTGATGGATGGTTGAATCAGGTGTTGTTCACGTGTTTTAACTTTGTGGCATCACTGACACAAAATCTACTCTAATGATGTAGTTTTGATGTAAAAGGACTAGCACTAAGAAATATGAAACCATGTGCTTTTTCCCTCTCAAATCAGAGGCATTCATGTGCCAGTGCTGTCAAATTTAAGTCAGCAAACGTCCTTATCAACCAGTAAATATTGCATTACCTCTATCTTTCTCTCTGAGGTTTCCAATTGCTTCAACGTTGACTTGACTGGTCATGCCATGAGAAAAAAAGTGAATACCAAAGAAAGTAAAATATAAAAACAATTAAACAATCTAATCTTCATTCCTTCTGCTTTTATTGTATTGAAAAGCAGCAGAAGCAGCTTCATTCTGTCAGTTGCTGTTCATGATCCACCAAGAGGCTGTAAATGAGAACAACAATAAAGCATCAGTGTTTTATGTTGTGTGTGTAATTAAAAAAAGCAACAAGCATGGGTATTAAAACATCAGCAATTATTACTCATTTGACTGAGAGAAAGTAAAAGCTGTTGTATTTTAAAAACCTAAACTGAAGTCATTCTGAAAGTTTTCAGAGGGTGGTAAGACATTTTAGGCAGATGTTCGCAACATAAAACATGGGGACAGGGAGAGGTCTTGATTCAGCAAACTTAGGTGGGCTTTACAAGAGTACGAATTTGTAAGACTCCGGTAAAATAAACTATCGATCTGGTGATATTGACACACGAAGACGCGTATTTGTCCATGACTCCGCATCTTTTTTGAAAACGGGTCTGCAGGTGAATATCTGCGTATTCGTCTTCATGCCGTAGTTGGTATAAACAGATAAGTCCGTGACAGTGACCTCATAGCACCCCTCCTCCTCCCCGCCCCCCAACCCACGCTGTCACACACACCAACAACAACAATGGCGGCAGCCGGGCTGATTCTGATCTTGTTCCAGCAGCTACAAATATTGCTACAACTTTTATACCAACATTTGCCCATTGAACACCAACAACACCAGCTATGGCAACAGCAACAACAAGTGCTCATGCAGAGACGCAGCATGTTACGCACGCATGAGCACTTGTTGACGTGGAATCCACCTCGGAGCAGAACCAGACGGGCAACCCGACAGGATTTTGCGTTGTCGTGTAAATGCACAAGCCTATGTACAAAATACGATGTGTAAACAGCGATACGTGTTTTGATGCCGACGCCAAGACAATACGGGGCTGTCCTCGTGTGAGGAGGGCCTTATAGTCTTTTTTACAGAAGTGAACAATCACATGGAGGAGACATGTTTAACACACTAAAAAGGCAAATAAAACTTGAAAAAGCATAATACAGGCTTTTAAAGAAATACATGGTTTATTGTGTTTCAGCTACCTTAACTAAACCTTAACTATCACAGTGCATCAGTGTTTTTTCAAAAAGTGGGTTGCGTTTCTATTTGCTTGAGAGGGTTCAATGGAGAAATGGTTGTATATGTACAAAAAAGAGACACAGACATGCATTGTATTAAATAAGTTAAGGAAAACCATGGTTAATTAGTCCTGTGATAGCAGTTCATTAATTTAGTTAAAATGACTGCTAGATAGAGTTTACAATGGTGAATGTTCAAAAAACCTCCTAATTGTCATTAACTGAGTTCCTCATCTACCTGTGTTCTCATGTGTAGCTGTCAGAGTTCCTGCCACCTTAATATTCCTTCTCCCTCATGGGTCCCATCCACTGTGATTGGTTGACCTGCCTGCTCTGTGCTGATAGGTCCATTTAAAAAAAAAAAACGAATTTCTGTCCTCTGCATTGCGCTTGTCAATAGGCTTAAACTGCTTATGAAACAATAGTAGGAGGTCACACTGGCAGGTCTGTTGGAGGGAACACAAGAACTGAGCAGTTATAGGCATCTACTAGCACTGATACCAGGGGAGAGATCCTCATGCCAAGGCCTTTTTGTATTTCCTAGACATGTTCAATTAGTCGGAGGAGACATGTGAAACATAACAGGGGGCATATAAAAATTAAAAATGCATAATATGTGCTCTTGAAGTTTCCCACCAATAAAATAAATCTTAACACGACTGCAAAACTTCCTGCAAAACTTTTAGAGGCAAGATGACACATTAAACACATTGTAGTCTCAGAACCTAATAAAAAATATATATATATACTGTACATATATTAAAATTCCTAATCGTCAGAACTGTCATTATGATTCATTCTTAGTTACTTCACTGTAGAATGTCAAGAAAAATGGTTAACATAAAATTCAAAAATTAATAAATAAAGAGGTTAATTTGTCTGTGTGGTAAACCTGACAATGCTGATATAAGCTTGAAAACTATGACTATTTACATTATGTTTAATGTCTACTACTAAGCTAAAAGTGGTGTAAAATGCATTTTATTTTCTTATTCTTTCAACTTTCCTTATGTAAGTGCCTTTTTGTGTTAGCTGCCCCATGAATCATGAAGCAGAAATCCTTCTTTACTTATCCTAAATAAAATACTCAAATAATCTTCATTGACCAAAGGGGGCACAAATACAAACAAGCAAAAAAAAACTGTCATGGCTGTATTGCTATTTGTGATGGTAAAGATTGTGATGTAAACTGTGATTTAAAAAAAAATGTAACTGTATTTGTGTGAGTTTCCAGTTTTTACCTGGAAGAAGCATAGTGGAGACTATCTCAGGCGCCTCCAATGTGTCAATAATGCATCGCTGGAAGGTCTTACTGATGGATGACTGAATGTAGCTGAGAGAAAAAAGGAAGGCAATACCACTTCAAAAATAGTCTCAAAGCAGCTCCGTGTTCAGCTCAGCACTGAAATTCCCGGAACCTGTTTTCTCATTTTATCCGCCATAAAGCACCTCTGATCCTACCTCATCCAGGAGAGACGGTCCTGCCAAAACTCGTACATGATGAAGCATGATCTATCAGGCAGATTCTGGACTGAAACACTAGAAATAAAAAGAGAGAAAGGGATAGAACCAGGGCAGTGAGAGTTATCTAATACATTTGGAAAAATGGTAACAATTTGCTGCATTAAATCACAGAATGATCCTGAGGCAAATAAAGGCACAGAGGCAAACAAGGACGTACTGCAGGTTGTTTGGCTGGCTGCAGGTGGCATCTGTGTAGATTTTAAGAGCCTGTTGAAACTGCTCCACATCCCTCTCTTTCACTGACATTTGCCTCTGGACAAGAAGCATGTTCTGGAAAGATAAGAGAAAAAATAGGCCAAGGTCTAAATCACATCATCAAGGATAGCAGGGATTGCTTTTTAAGACATGCTGTATCAGTGACAAACATAATCAATTTTTTCAACATACTTCCACTTACTGATTTGTATGTTCCTGCCAGTGTGTCCTCTTTGAGAGGTTCAAGGTGTGGACTCTGAAAATAGACATGTTAATAATGCAGTCAGCTATGAGGAGAACAAGAACTACCAGACCTCACTGATTCAGTCTATTCCAGTAAAATGTGTCCTGTTGGCCCTGCTAGGCAATCTATAATGTTTTGAGGTAGATCAACATATTTTTAATGAGATATCAAGGACAACATGAATCATTTATATCAATAAAAAAGAAGTGCTAGCAATGGGCATAGTCCCACAGTCATGGGCAGTCCAAGGTCAGACTGGGAAAAAAGGCTGGGGCAGCCAGCAGCCCCTACCTAAAAAAAATTCCACCTGCTGCAGTAACACAAAAAAAAGATTCACGGGTGGCCTTTTGCCAAATAAAATAGGGTAAATAACTACATGATAATCTATTTGAAACTTTGTGTCTAAATGGGGGATAATCCGTTTTTTTTATTTATTTAAGGAGTCTTTAAAACTACAAAGAAAATTAAAAACAGCATTGATACCAGCTTTTCTGATTGGTTGAGTGCTTTAATTTTTTAACACTTTGGATTAGCAATGCACTCCAGTACCCACCTGTCATCCATCTCACATTACTAACCAATATCTGAAAAGGAACAAACAACAAACAACATTTGTAGTTTTCTTTTGTTGGACTCAAATGTCTTTTCATCTAATTTCTTATATTCATCTTCCCAAGGACTCAAGCCTCCTGTAAAATGCAAACAGAAACAGCCAGCAGAAACTAATCAGCTTCCTGAAGGGAGTGACCAGAACTACACAGTCCCCGCAGTTAATTTGGAAGGGCATGTGTGCTGCACTGCATGGCTTCTTTTTGTGGTTATTGTGTAGTCCTTTACATGCATGTAACCCTGCTATGTCCTGTGGCTTGGTCAACTGAGTGGTCTGGTTTGGTTCAGTACAGTGCAATATGGTTTTGAGCAGTAAACCCTGATCTTGTTTGCATTTTCACTGCCAGCTATACCTTCACTTCAGGGTGGTGATGTGAGCTGAGAAGAAGGGGTCTTCTTACCCGACAGTGAAAGTGTGAGTAAATGTGTGCTGTGCTGAGCTGAACTAAACCAGACTACTTGGTGAAATACCAGGGAAAACAATCCAGATAATTCCCTGACCTTATTGTTCCTACTTAAATTTCCCTGTAGTTTGCATATCATTAAATTGAGGCATGGAGTAGGAGAAAATACAAGGAGGGCAACAAAGGACCTCTTTCACAATACATGTAATTTTGCCCACAGCCCAATTTTTTGTTTATTGTGTGGTATTTGTAGTACACCCAGAGACTCCCAAGAATATACCTTTAGAAAATCCAAAAGTCATCCAGGGCCTGTATTATGACTTATTTTATGATCATTGCCATAGGTGTGAGCCAGGGTGCACACTTTACCCCAAAACTTACTCAAACACAAATAATAAATCATCAAATTGGGTCAAATCACCTTCACTGAAGTCTGGTGCATCTTTTGAAATCAAATGTAAAGCTAAGTATTACAATTGAAAGAAGTTATTGAATTTTAACTGGAAAAAAAATTTGTTTTTTTTTAATGATTTTTTTTAACAAATTCAATTCTTTAGAGATGTGTCTGACCAACTTACAGTTGCTGTACAACTAAAATACTTACAAATTATTTGGCCACATATATATTCTCAAAGTGGGAAAAAAAATCATCAAATTCTGAGACCGGTAAAGTTGTTCAATTAACAGGTTGGGTTACTGTGGAAGAATCAGGATACTGTTCCATGTCTTGTATTATATCAAGGGTAATGTTTTATTTCATGCAATTTGCAGCAAATGGATGTTAACTTCAATTTAGTACTGTGCATTCAATTGAATTATATTTTTTTTCATATATTCTATATATGAAGTATATATATTATATATATTCTACATGAAGTATCCAAACATGAGACATCACCCAAACTGAAGTTTGAAACCTTGTCAGATTCTGACTGCCATGCATGGACTGGCTGGACATTGGTGCAATTTAAGAACATGTATGACATGTGTGAATCTGATCTTGTTTCAGGTTCAAGTGATAGTTCCAGAGCAATAGATTTGCTTCTTTACTTTTGGGCAAAACTGAAAACAAACCTTTCATGGAATCAAATGACCATGCTTACTAATCTTTCCCAAGCTACACTGTCAAGATATTTTCATACAATTGCAGATATTTTGAACACAATAGTTGTTCCCAAATACCTTGGCACAAATCATATTTCACGCCACGATGCCATAACTCACAACACTGTCTTTACTAAAGCTTTTTATGGTGACCAGGTCACTCTTATCTTAGATGGTACATATATCTACCTCAACAATTGCAGTGATCATCAGTTTCAAAGGGCATCTTACGGAGGACAGAAAAGACGAAATTGCCTAAAATTCATGTCAGTTGTACTGCCTGATGGATATGTTTTAGACACTATTGGCCCTACCATGGTAACGTAAATGATGCAACAATAACTCGGCTCATCATGGAAAAAATTGAAATATTGAAATCTTGGTTAGAAGCAAATGACAATATGATTGTAGATCGCGGTTTCAGGGATGCCTTAGATCTTCTTGCTAAGTTGGGGTATGATGCTAGAATGCCGTCATTTTTACCAACTGGTAAATCCCAATTGGATTCCTCAACAGCCAATAGTGATCGTTGCTGTACCAAAACAAGATGGATAGTAGAGTCCTACCACGGCGTTTAAAGAAGTGGATGTTGTTTAAGGAACAACTTACCTCAAATTATTTCGTTGAGGTCATTGGCAAATTAGTGCGCATAGTAACTGCATGTCTCAATGCCTTCAGAGGACCAATATATGTTTCAGATCCAGATCGAGAGGAACGAGATACTAAGATGGCTCAGCGTATGCTTTCACTTTTAAAAAAAGACAATGTTTTGGCAAAACGAGTTGCAGAAGACCCAAATATGTCACGAGAACTTCGTAGTGAATGGCAGAAGCTTGAAGCATCTGATATCTTGTTCCCTCATGTGGATCTGAAATACCTTGAGACCATAACATGCGGTACATACCAAATCAAACAGTCCCCTGGCTACATTGCTGAGCATCAAAAAAATGATGGTGACTATGAGATTTGGGTTTACCAGCATGATGCTGATCTCATTAGGGGACAGATTCATTCTCATCACAGATCTCAAATAAAATACAATGTTTGGATTCAATTTGACAAGAATGCATCAGATGATCCTGTGAAGGCATATTATTGTCTCTGTCCTGCTGGAAAGAGAACCTCTGGCATGTGTGCACATGTTGCATCTGTAATCTATTATTTGGGATATTATAAACATTTTCAAAATCAGAAACCCCTCCAACCATACACAAGCAAATTCAAAGACTCCATTCTATGAAATAACCAGCCAATCATACATCTTATGGATTTCTCAGATCCCCTTTCTCACTATAGTTCCAGTCTACAAATTAAAATTGTCCAAGCCGTTGCTATGCAAAAAAGACACGAAGGCCATAAAACAGATTACATGTATATATAAGTACTAGAAACAGAAATTGACAGAAGTAATGTTTATGTATTGCTGTCATTGTAGATATATACAATCTGATTACAACAATCCAAAACTGCATCGGTTTTTACTTGTATCAATGGCTCATTATTATCTCATCACAAAGGCATAATATACAGGCCCTTTGTGGCTGTTCAATATTAAAATGAATAACATTTCATGTGAAATGTTTGTTTTGAATCTAGCATTCAAATTCTAAAAGAAATCATACTTAAAGGATGAATTCTGAACAAATCTTTAAAGGTTCCCTGATATACAAGACATGGAACAGTATCCTGATTCTTCCACAGTAACCCAACCTGTTAATTGAACAACTTTACTGGTCTCAGAATTTGATGATTTTTTTCCCACTTTGAGAATATATATGTGGCCAAATAATTTGTAAGTATTTTAGTTGTACAGCAACTGTAAGTTGGTCAGACACATCTCTAAAGAATTGAATTTGTTGAAAAAAATCATTAAAAAAAACTATTTTTTTCCAGTTAAAATTCAATAACTTCTTTCAATTGTAATACTTAGCTTTACATTTGATTTCAAAAGATGCACCAGACTTCAGTGAAGGTGATTTGACCCAATTTGATGATTTATTATTTGTGTTTGAGTAAGTTTTGGGGTAAAGTGTGCACCCTGGCTCACACCTATGGCAATGATCATAAAATAGGTCATAGTACAGGCCCTGGATGACTTTTGGATTTTCTAAAGGTATATTCTTGGGAGTCTCTGGGTGTACTACAAATACCACACAATAAACAAAAAATTGGGCTGTGGGCAAAATTGCATGTATTGTGAAAGAGGTCCTTTCAGGGTAATTTCAGGGTTAAAAAATGCCTTGCTGTTTGTGTTCACATATGTACAGACATGTGCAAAATTATTGTAACCCTTCTGTCAACGAAAGAAAACCCAAAATAATCACTGAAATAACTTGAAACTGACAAAAGCAATAATAAATAAAAAAAATACTTAAAATTAACTAATGAAGATCAGACATTGCTTTTCCATTGTGGTTCAACAGAATCATTTTATAAAACAAAACAATGAAACTGGTCTGGACAAAAATGATGGTATTCCAATAAAAGATTGAAAATGACCTTACCATAGGGACATGTTAAACTAAGGTGTGTCCTGTAATTAGTATCACAGGTGTTCTTACGCTTGTAATCAGTCAATCTGCCTATTTAAAGGGTGAAAAGTAGGGTATCGTGGTGTGTATCACACTGAACATGGATCACTAAAATCTAAGGACAGAGCTGTCTCAGGAGATTAGAAAGAACATTATAGACAAGTATGTAAAAGATGAAGACGATAAGACCATCTCCAAGCAGCTTGATGTTCCTGTGACTACAGTTGCACATATTGTTCGGAGGTTTAAAGTCCACAGGACTGTAGCCAACCTCCCTGGACATGGCCACAAGAGAAAAATTGATGACAAATTGAAGAGACGGACAACACGAATAGTAACCAAAAAGCCTGGAACATATTCCAAAGAGATTTGAGGTGAACTCCAAGGTCAAGGTACATCAGTGTCAGGTTGCACCATCCATCACTGTTTGAGCCAAAATTTACTTAATGGAGGACATCACTGTTGAAAGCAAATCATAAAAAAGCCAGACTGGACTTTGTCAAAATGCATATTGACAAGCCACAAAGCTTCTGGGAGAATGTCCTTTGGACAGATGAGACAAAACTGGAGCTTTTTGGTAAGTTACATCAGCTCTGTGTTCACAGAACCAAAAATGAAGCATACAAAGAAAAGAGTTTGCTCACAAGGAGTGGGCCAAAATACCTGTCAACAAGTACAGAAGTCTCATTGAGAGTTACAGAAATTGTCCGATTGCAATGATTGCCCCAAGAGGTTGTGCAACCACAGTAAGTTAAGGGTACCGTCGTTTTTGTCCAGGCCATTTTAATTTTTGTTTTTTTTTTAATTATTCTGTTGAACTAAAATTCAAGAGTAAGGCCTGATTTTCATTAGTTAATTTTTAGTAAATTCTATTTTTTATTACTTTTGTCAGTTTCATGTTATTTCCGTGACCATTGTGGGTTTTCTTTCTACAACGGAAGGGTACCAACAATTTTGCACACATCAGTGGCTCGCCTGGGTAATTTCTGGATAACGTCAGGGTTTTCTGCAAATAGAAATGGAGTTTATGTAAGCAGTATTTTCCAGATAATTGCGGGCAGAGCTGGTGTTTGTCTGCTCACATAGCTTCTACTGATTGGTAGGGACACTATGTCAAAACTTTAGATGGACACTGAAAAATTACCTTGCAGAACATCTGGATTTGCCAGATTCCATGTCTGTAATCAGGGAGATCATCTTGCGAAGTTGCAGTCTACAAAGTTTGATCTTAGTCATAATGACCAGTCTTCTAAGGTGGTGTTCACACAACATTTTTCCACCAAAAATAGGAGATTCATTGTGTTTTTGCCTCCCATTTACACAAGGTCAGTGCCCAGAGTGCCTGAATCCGCAAACTTTTGAAACCAGGGTCTGTGTAGATGGGATTCAGCATTTCAGGGTGAAATGCCGACATCACCGCATGCGCAGTACCCTCTCCGGCTGTTTTCCAAGCAACATGTGTGCTGCTTGCTATGTTCAGTTTGTTATTCAGACAAAACTATCCAGACAGATTTGTTGTCCAGTAGATAAACTCTTGTGTCTTCGTGTGCCACTTGTCATTGTTGTCTGTGAAAAGTATGTCTTCACTGGAAAGCGTAAGTGTGTTGTAACAACACTGTTTTTTTGCAAACCTACATTTTCTATTGGACTGGCATGCAAGCTCCACGCTCGCATCTTCGTGTGGACATGGATCGTTTTTGAAAACACTAAGGAAAAACCTTTTTCTGGTGAAAAACATTGTTGTGTAAATGTGGCCTCAAAGTCCTTGGCTGCCAAGACGTTTTTGTTGTGCTGACAGCAATGGGAGACTGCAAGATTCTTATTGGCCCACAATGACAGTAGCATGATTCACACTGCCATTTCAAGCCGTAATATTTATGCCCCCAGTGAGAAAATTGTCACTTTTGAAAACGGCCTCCAGAGTGGAAAGTTTTGAATACGCTCTCCATGCTGGCCATGCAAACCTGAATCAGAGTGGTTTCAGGGTGAAATGCTGACGTCACCGCATGCGCAGTACTCTTTCTGTCCTTCTTTTTGGGACCCTTCTGTTGGGATGCCAAGCATACCGATCCGACCCTAAAAGGTGGAGCTAGAAACACTGCAGTCCGTTGATTGGTCGGAGACATCACTTCCCGTGCAACAGCGGAACAACAGATAACCCCACCATGTTTAAATCTCCACTCGTCTTCGTGAAGATGGCTCTTGCAGCAAACAGCCTTCTCTGAAACAAAGCTTGGTTGCGCTTCCTGACAAAAAGACACAAGCTGATCACAAAAAAGAAGAATTGCTGGATGTCTTCCATCGTTGCTTTTTGTTTACTGTGTCCCGTTTTCTTCTTTGTTGTATTTAATAGCCGGGTACACGGTGTCCCACTGCTATGACGTCATGCTATCAGCATCCTTCTTCTACGCCCCCTACCAAGTAGGGTTCGGTTGGCTGTGGAAACCCAAACATGTTCAGGCTTTACCGATCTGGCCTGAGCCAAACCGTGCTGATCCATACCAGACCACTTCTTGGAAACGGGGCTTAAGTGGTGAAACCCCACATCTTTGACAACAGAGAAAGGTTGAAGATCTATAGCAATAAATGTCCCCACTGCATGGGTTATTTATTTTTCCCGTGCAGTGTGGACCAAATGGGACAATACTTTACCACGTCCCATTGCATCCCTATTACTCAGCTGAAGTCTCTCTCCCTCTGGGTCTTCTACAAGCTGGTCTTCTGGTCTATGACATTGTTAGTTTTGACCCCAGATGCCTGCATTTCAAATCTGCAAGACAAAAGCCTTAAAGACAGCCGTGTGCAGCCAAGTTGACAATTTGGACTGGCTTCGCCAAGATGGGTGTGACAGCATACCAGGGGGAGGTATTGAGAGTGATTCAGGTTGCCACAGTGACAATTTCGTGCCAAAAAACTGCACGGAAGGTGCGCCCAAA